>JBAMCF010000414.1:0-15247 GCA_037075285.1 Drosophila lutescens | reverse complement strand
CAATTTTAACTTGCGTACAAATGTACACTTGTTTGTAAATTGTTTCAAATTTGTTGTTTTGAATGAAACGAAAACATTTGTACACACACGAAAAGATTGGCATCTCATACAAAAATAGCGAAGTAACTTATTATTTTCCGATTCCACCTTTGATTGATAATTATTAATTTTAGGCTCGACAAATTTTGCATTGGCTGAAAGGAAATTAATGATTTTATTTGTATTTAAGCACATTATCTACTTTCAAGTAGAAACATACACACAAATTGTGTGTATGTATTGTATTGTACATGTATTGTAAATATAAGCAAATCAAAACATATCCAAATATACAAATGTACATACGTATTTGGTTAAAAGTTCGAATCTTAAGATTAATAATTAACTTGGAAACATTTTGTCTTTGCTTACAGAATTTGTAGTAATTTTTTATTTTCTTCCTTGGTGGAAATAAAATAAGGCTCTTACTTCTGCTACAAAATGAAAAATTATTTTTTAAAAATAAAACCTAAGCATTTGATCCACAGGACTGACTATTGATCGAAAATCATATTGATCGGAACAGCAGCTTAAGTTTTTAAAATCCAAAACGAATTTGAACTTAAATTGCCCCTTTCCTCCCTATCACACACAGCACTACTCCACCCCCTCGTCAGTTTTCTTGGTTGTTGCTCTCTCGGCCGTCGCTCTCTTGGCATCCGCTCTCTGGGTTTCGCTCTCTCGGCAGGCTCCCACAAAATGCAACGCAATAACTTAGAAAATCTAAATAAATTCGTTAAAAATACTTAAAAAAATGTTAAAAACTTGAAAAATAAAACTTAAGCATTTGGGCCATAGAATAACTAATGATCCAAAAATCATCTTGATCGGAGCAGCGGTTTAGATTTTTAAAATCGAAAAGTTAATTTTAAATGTAGCCCCCAAATTATGGGGGATATCGAAATTTCTTTTAGATTTCTAATTAGGCCTTTTCAAGACCTAAAATTCTGCAAAATCCAAATTTCGAAATTCCAACCACTTTAGAAGTTAAGCGTGAGTACATTTAATACTTTTTTGCTCTAAATATGGATGTTGGAGCTGTTTGGGGCCACTGGGGGGACATGTCGGATCTTAGTGGGCGCCTACGCCCCCAATGAAATACTGTGCAAAAATTTGGCTGCTGTAGCTCTTAAGGTTTGGGCTGTGGTCGTATCCCCTTAAAAATCGGTCTTTCATTTTATAATCTTTAGAGATGAATGTGATCTATGTAAAAGTATTGAATTTGTATACATTCTATCAGTTACAATACTATCAATGCAATTTTAATTTGCGTACAAATGTACACTTGTTTGTAAATTGTTTCAAATTTGTTGTTTTGAATGAAACGAAAACATTTGTACACACACGAAAAGATTGGCATCTCATACAAAAATAGCGAAGTAACTTATTATTTTCCGATTCCACATTTGATTGATAATTATTAATTTTAAGCTCGACAAATTTTGCATTGGCTGAAAGGAAATTAATGATTTTATTTGTATTTAAGCACATTATCTACTTTCAAGTAGAAACATACACACAAATTGTGTGTATGCATGTATTGTACATGTATTGTAAATATAAGCAAATCAAAACATATCCAAATATACAAATGTACATACGTATTTGATCAAAAGTTCGAATCTTAAGATTAATAATTAACTTGGAAACATTTTGTCTTTGCTTACAGAATTTGTAGTAATTTTTTATTTTCTTCCTTGGTGGAAATAAAATAGGGCTCTTACTTCTGCTACAAAATGAAAAATATTTTTTTAAAAATAAAACCTAAGCGTTTGATCCACAGGACTGACTATTGATCGAAAATCATATTGATCGGAACAGCAGCTTAAGTTTTTAAAATCCAAAACAAATTTTAACTTAAATTGCCCCATTCCACACAGCACTACCCCTCCCCCTCATCCGTTTCCTTGGGTGTTGCTCTCTCGGCCGTCGCTCTCTTGGCATCCGCTCTCTGGGTTTCGCTCTCTCGGCAGGCTCTCACAAAATGCAACGCAATAACTTAGAAAATCTAAATAAATTCGTTAAAAATACTTAAAAAAATGTTAAAAACTTGAAAGATAAAACTTAAGCATTTGGGCCATAGAATAACTAATGATCCAAAAATCATCTTGATCGGAGCAGCGGTTTAGATTTTTAAAATCGAAAAGTTAATTTTAAATGTAGCCCCCAAATTATGGGGGATATCGAAATTTCTTTTAGATTTCTAATTAGGCCTTTTCAAGACCTAAAATTCTGCAAAATCAAAATTTCGAAATTCCAACCACTTTAGAAGTTAGGCTTAAGTACATCTAATTCTTTTTTGCTCTAAATATGGATGTTGGAGCTGTTTGGGGCCACTTGGGGGACATGTCGGATCTTAGTGGGCGCCTACTCCCCCAATGAAATACTGTGCAAAAATTTGGCTGCTGTAGCTCTTAAGGTTTGGGCTGTGGTCGTATCCCCTTAAAAATCGGTCTTTCATTTTATAATCTTTAGAGATGAATTTGATCTATGTAAAAGTATTGAATTTGTATACATTCTATCAGTTACAATACTATCAATGCAATTTTAATTTGCGCACAAATGTACACTTGTTTGTAAATTGTTTCAAATTTGTTGTTTTGAATGAAACGAAAACATTTGTACACACACGAAAAGATTGGCGTCTCATACAAAAATAGCGAAGTAACTTATTATTTTCCGATTCCACCTTTGATTGATAATTATTAATTTTAAGCTCGACAAATTTTGCATTGGCTGAAAGGAAATTAATGATTTTATTTGTATTTAAGCACATTATCTACTTTCAAGTAGAAACATACACACAATTTGTGTGTACACACAAATTGTGTGTATGTATTGTATTGTACATGTATTGTAAATATAAGCAAATCAAAACATATCCAAATATACAAATGTACATACGTATTTGGTTTAAAGTTCGAATCTTAAGATTAATAATTAACTTGGAAACATTTTGTCTTTGCTTACAGAATTTGTAGTAATTTTTTATTTTCTTCCTTGGTGGAAATAAAATAAGGCTCTTACTTCTGCTACAAAATGAAAAATATTTTTTTAAAAATAAAACCTAAGCATTTGATCCACAGGACTGACTATTGATCGAAAATCATATTGATCGGAACAGCAGCTTAAGTTTTTAAAATCCAAAACGAATTTGAACTTAAATTGCCCCTTTCCCCTCCCTATCACACACAGCACTACCCCCCCCCTCGTCAGTTTTCTTGGTTGTTGCTCTCTCGGCCGTCGCTCTCTTGGCATCCGCTCTCTGGGTTTCGCTCTCTCGGCAGGCTCTCACAAAATGCAACGCAATAACTTAGAAAATCTAAATAAATTCGTTAAAACTACTTAAAAAAATGTAAAAAACTTGAAAAATAAAACTTAAGCATTTGGGCCATAGAATAACTAATGATCCAAAAATCATCTTGATCGGAGCAGCGGTTTAGATTTTTAAAATCGAAAAGTTAATTTTAAATGTAGCCCCCAAATTATGGGGGATATCGAAATTTCTTTTAGATTTTTAATTAGGCCTTTTCAAGACCTAAAATTCTGCAAAATCCAAATTTCGAAATTCCAACCCCTTTAGAAGTTAAGCGTGAGTACATCTAATACTTTTTTGCTCTAAATATGGATGTTGGAGCTGTTTGGGGCCACTGGGGGGACATGTCGGATCTTAGTGGGCGCCTACGCCCCCAATGAAATACTGTGCAAAAATTTGGCTGCTGTAGCTCTTAAGGTTTGGGCTGTGGTCGTATCCCCTTAAAAATCGGTCCTTCATTTTATAATCTTTAGAGATATATGATAGTGGAAAATAATCCTTTGGAATTACTTAGCTGGAGACTATCGATGAAAATATATCCGGCTTCGAATGGATCAAATGTTGGGGCGGGTCCTTGCCAAATGTGTAATTCCGAAAAATGTGGTCTCCCAAAAAACTGAATTTAGAAAACGGGGTGCGGTTGACTTCATTCTGTTCGGTTTCACTTTTGATTTGGTACTGGATTACAATGGCGTAAGCTTAGACTACATGGTTTTTAACCGGTTCGGCTACCAGTGATGCCGAACCAGCGATGCGAACCTCGTTCGACATGAACATATTGTATTTTACATGTATTGTACACATGCTACAAAATGAAAAATATTTTTTTAAAAATAAAACCTAAGTATTTGATCCACAGGACTGACTATTGATCGAAAATCATATTGATCAGAACAGCAGTTTAAGTTTTTAAAATCCAAACCAAATTTGAACTTAAATTGCCCCTTTCCCCTCCCTATCGCACACAGCACTACCCCACCCCTCGTCAGTTTTCTTGGCTGTTGCTCTCTCGGCCGTCGCTCTCTTGGCATCCGCTCTCTGGGTTTCGCTCTCTCGGCAGGCTCCCACAAAATGCAACGCAATAACTTAGAAAATCTAAATAAATTCGTTAAAAATACTTAAAAAAATGTTAAAAACTTGAAAAATAAAACTTAAGCATTTGGGCCATAGAATAACTAATAATCCAAAAATCATCTTGATCGGAGCAGCGGTTTAGATTTTTAAAATCGAAAAGTTAATTTTAAATGTAGCCCCCAAATTATGGGGGATATCGAAATTTCTTTTAGATTTCTAATTAGGCCTTTTCAAGACCTAAAATTCTGCAAAATCCAAATTTCGAAATTCCAACCACTTTAGAAGTTAAGCTTAAGTACATCTAATTCTTTTTTGCTCTAAATATGGATGTTGGCTCTGTTTGGGGCCACTGGGGGGACATGTCGGATCTTAGTGTGCGCCTACGCCCCCAATGAAATACTGTGCAAAAATTTGGCTGCTGTAGCTCTTAAGGTTTGGGCTGTGGTCGTATCCCCTTAAAAATCGGTCTTTCATTTTATAATCTTTAGAGATAAGGGTGGCATATTCGTTGTTTTCCCCACATATATATAACTCCGTGTCCAAATCTTAAAGCTAATTATAATATTATATTAAATACTAAATAGGTGGACTCCGATCCTCGGCACGATTAATAAAGTTTGTACGCCCTCAGATTTAAAGCGTTACACTACCATGATCACCACAGCCGCTTAAACTGATACTGGTTGGTGATCCCTTCGACACACGCCTAACCCCTAATCATCTTCATCGATGCAAGCTTCCATTGGAAACAAGAGAGAACGTTATAGTCGGGTGCCCCGACTATCAGATACCCGTTACTCATTTAAAGGGAGTGCGAGGGAGATGGAGATAGAAACTTTGATCACGTATAACTTTTTAACGAATGGTCCGATTTGAAAAATTTCTTCTCCATTTCGATAGGTATTGATAAACACAATAAAACTGCATTTTTACTTTTCCGAAATATTTAAATTTTTAAAATCGTATATGTTTGTGCCTAAGCGAGTATGGACACACAGACGGGTCTGTAGCCGAACAGTAATACTTCGCACTGCTGGCACGAAGACGCTTTAAACGTATGGAACTTTGTCCTGACTGTCAGTAACGGGCTGAGAACCGTGTTGTCAAGGACGTGGCGAACGGGCTGGAAACCGTGTTGGGCGCGGGTTAAGTGACGGGCTGAGACCGTGTTGGGCGGGGGTAGCGGCAGGACGATCAACGCGGGCGACGGTTGTAGGATTGACTACGACTTGCGGATTACGGGTTGATACGGGACTGCGCTTGAGTTGATTCACGGGACTACGGGGTGCGATGAATTAAGACACTTGATAGAGATGTTGAGTTTGTAACTGACTTTATTCATATTTTGGTACTAGCTTAAATACTATTCTACCCGGATATGGGCGTACATAACAATATAGGTAATGTGTATCGGTATTGCGCTGACTTTACTGCTTTTGCTGACCCACTGCTGAATCCATGCGTCGGTCAGCAGTTCAGCGCACTACCGGGTTGCTGGATTCTGCTGCGTCTGCACTGCTGCGTGTTGTCGACGATTCTTCTACTGGGCGCCTGGTCGTGGTGCACTGCCGGGTTCATCAACCGGTGAGTGGCTGGATTCTGCTGCGTCTGCACTGCTGCGTTTTGTTGTTGATTCTTCTACTGGGCGCCTGGTCGTGGTGACTGCCGGCTTCTTTACCCGGTGAGTTGCGGTATGAGTTCCAATGATTATGGCTACATGTTGCCCAACACGACTTCCAACCCAGTTGCGTTGGGTGGTCTTCGCTGTTGACCCATGTTGAGCAACCTTGGTTACCAACATTCTCCCCCCCATTGACGGGTACCGTCAATATAAGTGTTGATCAGTGCGGGTGTTAGTTCAGTTGTCATCATGTTACTTGTTCCGACCACCGACTTGGTTGTCCAGTTTGCCTATGAAAAAACGGCTACACGGCTTCCGCACGGCGTTCGGCTCCTGTATCCGGCTGGCCCAAAAGTTTGTCGTAGAGGCGTCCAGCTCTGGATCCTCAGCCCCATTGACTTCGTTCGGCGCGACCGGCGATATCCTGCTAACCATGCCGTCCGGCTTCATCCTGAATCCGTTGTTGTAATGGATGATGAAACCGTTCTAGTCTTTCGACGTGCGGTTCTGGCCTTACATAGTAGCTCCAGTCCTACTTTACGTGCTGCTGTTCCTTGGGATGATGATTCCGATTCTATTGATTCTGGAATCGAATGCTGTTCCGACCCTACGTGGTCAGTTATTTAATTATTAAATGTTACTTATTTTTACCGTCACCGTGTGTTGTTCTTTTTTTCTTTGTAATAAACGTTCTTAATCTGTACTGCTGATTATTGTCTTTTATTCCAACGTTGTGAGCTGTTTTACTCTGGTCATTGGAATTGGCATGTCATCAACTTGTGTGGCTGTGTTCTCCTGACACTGCACTTTTTTGCTCTTGGCTCGTCGTCTGCATATTATTATCGCTATTAATAATAACACCATTAACGAACCTACGCCAATGGTGATTAGTGTCGGGTACCTTTCAAGCTCCGTCTCTTCGTACTCTGGGTGACTGTTTTCTTGTTCCTGTAAGTGATGGACCTTTTCCTGTAGTTTAAACAGTTTTTTCTCCGTATCGCTCACATTTGCCGTACTCTGGCGGCTCTGGTTCACTACCCTTATTTGTTCAAAGGGATGTATAAACATCGTTGTCGCTGCTTCTGTTATTGTTGATCTTCCTTCCGGATGGCCTTGCAGCGTGATTATTTGACTTCGAGCAATGCAATCCGTATTAATGGTCAGCTTACCGCTATTCTATTGCTTAATTTTATATATGACCCAGTATTGTTGGGTAACGGTACCACCCTCACCGGTGCGTCTGGAACGACTGGGAATAGATGGGTGGTACTTACACAGGCTAGCAAGGTTAGGGCTTGGAACACAGCCTCGGAGATCTTCTGAGTCCGTCTGAGGCTTCTGAATTCTCTTGCTTGTCTACTGGTAATATTGCCAGCCGATGTATCGCTCGGACACATTCCCCTGCTGCTGTCCGCAAGCTGGCCACCCTTACGGCTCCATCCTTTCCTTGATGTGCTGCGATGACTCTCCCCAGCGGCCACTGCAGAGGGGATACATTGTCTTCCTTTATGACCACCAAGTCTCCTATTGACACTGCCTTTTCCTTCCTGGTCCATTTTGATCTGTTTTGGAGCTCGTGCAGGTATTCGTGGCTCCAACGTTTCCAAAAGTCTTGTCTGACCTTGTCAATCTGTTTCCACCTAGTCACCTGGCCGGACCGAATTTCTCTGTTATGAATATCTGGAGATGCGGTAAGTGGTCCTCCGATCAGAAAATGTCCTGGTGTCAAAGCTGCCAAGTCCCGGGGGCTGGAAGAAATCGGAGTGAGCGGTCGTGAATTTAATATTGCCTCGATGTCAATGACAACTGTTTCCAGTTCCTCGTAAGTTAAGTCCGCCGTTGATACAGTGCGTATTAGCAAATGCTTGGCTGATTTTACAGCTGCCTCCCAAAGTCCACCAAAATGAGGGGCCCTAGGAGGAATAAATTGAAATTCCGTTCCTAGTTGCGAGCATGTTTTTTTAATTGCTTCTTGCGCTCTGTTGAGTAAATGCTTGCCTTTATTTCGTATAATTCATTTCTAGCGCCAACAAAATTTGTGGCGTTGTCGCAGTATATTTTTTCGGCTATTCCTCTACGTCCGTTGAATCTTTTGAGTGCTGCAAGGAAAGCTTGAGTGGTTAAATCTGATACCATTTCCAAATGCACTGCCTTGGTGGAAAAACAGCAGAAAATAGCTAGATACACCTTGTGTGGCTTCTTTCCTCTGATTTTGTAGTGAACCCAGAATGGTCCACAATAATCTACTCCGCTGATTCTAAATGGTCTTGAGGCCCTTACTCGATCCCCTGGTAACGGACTCATAATTTGTTTTAATAGTCTTGGCCGGGCCCGACAGCAAATAACGCACCGTTATTTTCCGTTGATTGTCCAAAATCGTTGCCTTGTAATTGCCAATAAAGCCTGGGGACCGCAGTGCTTGAATTGCCTATGTTTATCTTCAAACATGAGTCGAGTTACCTCATGATTAGCTGGAAGCATCATGGGGTGTTTTTCGTCAAATGTTAAATTTGAGTTCTGCAATAGTCCTCCTACTCGCAACAGATTGTTTTTGTCCAGAAATGGATCCAACGATCGATAAGGATCTGATACTGCTAAACATCCACCCTTTTTTAGTTGATTGATTGTTGCCTGGAATCCTATTCCTTGTATTTTTTGCATTATTCGTTGTAGTGCTTGTTCCCGCTCTTTTGTGGTTATTGGTCCTGTTTCTCTTTGTTTTCCCTTTTTACAGTTATTTACGAAACGTAGCAACCATCCCGTGATTGTTATCAATGTATTAAAAGATCCATGATGATTGATTTCATTCGTCCAATCGTTATTTTTCGTGGCTGCCATTACTTGGGTGTTGATGCTGTAACGACCCTGTTTTGGGAGGCGGTATAGCTCGCCGTGGTCAGGGCTCGCGACAGATATTTATAGTTCCTCTATAGATCGATTTACCTCCCTTTCCCCAATAATAACACAGAGGGATAGAACTATAAAGTAGGCGTGTATTTCGTAGTAATTGTAAAGTTGGGTGATGACGTATATGTGAGTCGACACTGCTTGCTTCGGTGCTTCGGGAGGGCCGCAGGCTGGACTGCTTGCTGTCGGTTTGGCGCTCCGGGAGGGCCGAGTGGTGAACTGCTTGCTGTCGAGATCCGATGATACTGAAGCTGTGTGAAGAACTGCTTGCCGCCGTTGGTCCGATGCTCCGGAAGCTGTGTGATGAACTGCTTGTCGTCGAGGATCCGATGCTGCGGAGGCGTGTGTGAGGAACTGCTTGCCGTCGAGGGTCCCATGCTACGGAAGCGTGTGTGATGAACTGCTTGCCGTCGTTGATCCGATGCTACGGAAGCGTGTGATGAACTGCTTTCCGCCGTTGGTCCGATGCTACGGGAGCGTGTGTGATGAAGTGCTCGCCGTCGAGGGTCCGATGCTGCGGAAGCGTGTGATGAACTGCTCGCCGTCGAGGGTCCGATGCTGCGGAAGCGTGTGATGAACTGCTTGCCGCCGTTGGTCCGATGCTACGGGAGCGTGTGTGATGAACTGCTCGCCGTCGAGGATCCGATGCTGCGGAAGCGTGTGTGATGAACTGCTTCGTGGTGTGTACGTGACGCCATGAGATCGCGTCGGCGCTGCGGGATGGGCCGAGTGATCGTGTTGACGTTGCCGATGGGCCGAGTAATCACGTTGGCGCTGCGGATCTAAATAAATTCGTTAAAAATACTTAAAAAAATGTTAAAAACTTGAAAAATAAAACTTAAGCATTTGGGCCATAGAATAACTAATGATCCAAAAATCATCTTGATCGGAGCAGCGGTTTAGATTTTTAAAATCGAAAAGTTAATTTTAAATGTAGCCCCCAAATTATGGGGGATATCGAAATTTCTTTTAGATTTTTAATTAGGCCTTTTCAAGACCTAAAATTCTGCAAAATCCAAATTTCGAAATTCCAACCCCTTTAGAAGTTAAGCGTGAGTACATCTAATTCTTTTTTGCTCTAAATATGGATGTTGGCTCTGTTTGGGGCCACTGGGGGGACATGTCGGATCTTAGTGTGCGCATACGCCCCCAATGAAATACTGTGCAAAAATTTGGCTGCTGTAGCTCTTAAGGTTTGGGCTGTGGTCGTATCCCCTTAAAAATCGGTCTTTCATTTTATAATCTTTAGAGATTACTTCTGCTACAAAATGAAAAATATTTTTTTAAAAATAAAATCTAAGCATTTGATCCACAGGACTGACTATTGATCGAAAATCATATTGATCGGAACAGCAGCTTAAGTTTTTAAAATCCAAAACAAATTTTAACTTAAATTGCCCCATTCCACACAGCACTATCCCTCCCCCTCGTCCGTTTCCTTGGGTGTTGCTCTCTCGGCCGTCGCTCTCTTGGCATCCGCTCTCTGGGTTTCGCTCTCTCGGCAGGCTCCCACAAAATGCAACGCAATAACTTAGAAAATCTATATAAATTCGTTAAAAATACTTAAAAAATTTTAAAAACTTGCAAAATAAAACTTAAGCATTTGGGCCATAGAATAACTAATGATCCAAAAATCATCTTGACCTAAATTATGCAAAATCCAAATTTCGAAATTCCAACCACTTTAGAAGTTAAGCTTAAGTACATCTAATTCTTTTTTGCTCTAAATATGGATGTTGGCTCTGTTTGGGGCCACTGGGGGGACATGTCGGATCTTAGTGTGCGCCTACGCCCCCAATGAAATACTGTGCAAAAATTTGGCTGCTGTAGCTCTTAAGGTTTGGGCTGTGGTCGTATCCCCTTAAAAATCGGTCTTTCATTTTATAATCTTTAGAGATAAGGGTGGCATATTCGTTGTTTTCCCCACATATATATAACTCCGTGTCCAAATCTTAAAGCTAATTATAATATTATATTAAATACTAAATAGGTGGACTCCGATCCTCGGCACGATTAATAAAGTTTTTACGCCCTCAGATTTAGGGCGTTACACTACCATGATCACCACAGCCGCTTAAACTGATACTGGTTGGTGATCCCTTCGACACACGCCTAACCCCTAATCATCTTCATGGATGCAAGCTTCCATTGGAAACAAGAGAGAACGTTATAGTCGGGTGCCCCGACTATCAGATACCCGTTACTCATTTAAAGGGAGTGCGAGGGAGATGGAGATAGAAACTTTGATCACGTATAACTTTTTAACGAATGGTCCGATTTGAAAAATTTCTTCTCCATTTCGATAGGTATTGATAAACACAATAAAACTGCATTTTTACTTTTCCGAAATATTTAAATTTTTAAAATCGTATATGTTTGTGCCTAAGCGAGTATGGACACACAGACGGGTCTGTAGCCGAACAGTAATACTTCGCACTGCTGGCACGAAGACGCTTTAAACGTATGGAACTTTGTCCTGACTGTCAGTAACGGGCTGAGAACCGTGTTGTCAAGGACGTGGCGAACGGGCTGGAAACCGTGTTGGGCGCGGGTTAAGTGACGGGCTGAGACCGTGTTGGGCGGGGGTAGCGGCAGGACGATCAACGCGGGCGACGGTTGTAGGATTGACTACGACTTGCGGATTACGGGTTGATACGGGACTGCGCTTGAGTTGATTCACGGGACTACGGGGTGCGATGAATTAAGACACTTGATAGAGCTGTTGAGTTTGTAACTGACTTTATTCATATTTTGGTACTAGCTTAAATACTATTCTACCCGGATATGGGCGTACATAACAATATAGGTAATGTGTATCGGTATTGCGCTGACTTTACTGCTTTTGCTGACCCACTGCTGATTCCATGCGTCGGTCAGTAGGTCAGCGCACTACCGGGTTGCTGGATTCTGCTGCGTCTGCACTGCTGCGTGTTGTCGACGATTCTTCTACTGGGCGCCTGGTCGTGGTGCACTGCCGGGTTCATCAACCGGTGAGTGGCTGGATTCTGCTGCGTCTGCACTGCTGCGTTTTGTTGATGATTCTTCTACTGGGCGCCTGGTCGTGGTGACTGCCGGGTTCTTTACCCGGTGAGTTGCGGTATGAGTTCCAATGATTATGGCTACATGTTGCCCAACACGACTTCCAACCCAGTTGCGTTGGGTGGTCTTCGCTGTTGACCCATGTTGAGCAACCTTGGTTACCAACATTCTCCCCCCCATTGACGGGTACCGTCAATATAAGTGTTGATCAGTGCGGGTGTTAGTTCAGTTGTCATCATGTTACTTGTTCCGACCACCGACTTGGTTGTCCAGTTTGCCTGTGAAAAAACGGCTACACGGCTTCCGCACGGCGTTCGGCTCCTGTATCCGGCTGGCCCAAAAGTTTGTCGTAGAGGCGTCCAGCTCTGGATCCTCAGCCCCATTGACTTCGTTCGGCGCGACCGGCGATATCCTGCTAACCATGCCGTCCGGCTTCATCCTGAATCCGTTGTTGTAATGGATGATGGAACCGTTCTAGTCTTTCGACGTGCGGTTCTGGCCTTACATAGTAGCTCCAGTCCTACTTTACGTGCTGCTGTTCCTTGGGATGATGATTCCGATTCTATTGATTCTGGAAACGAATGCTGTTCCGACCCTACGTGGTCAGTTATTTAATTATTAAATGTTACTTATTTTTACCGTCACCGTGTGTTGTTCTTTTTTTCTTTGTAATAAACGTTCTTAATCTGTACTGCTGATTATTGTCTTTTATTCCAACGTTGTGAGCTGTTTTACTCTGGTCATTGGAATTGGCATGTCATCAACTTGTGTGGCTGTGTTCTCCTGACACTGCACTTTTTGCTCTTGGCTCGTCGTCTGCATATTATTATCGCTATTAATAATAACACCATTAACGAACCTACGCCAATGGTGATTAGTGTCGGGTACCTTTCAAGCTCCGTCTCTTCGTACTCTGGGTGACTGTTTTCTTGTTCCTGTAAGTGATGGACCTTTTCCTGTAGTTTAAACAGTTTTTTCTCCGTATCGCTCACATTTGCCGTACTCTGGCGGCTCTGGTTCACTACCCTTATTTGTTCAAAGGGATGTATAAACATCGTTGTCGCTGCTTCTGTTATTGTTGATCTTCCTTTCGGATGGCCTTGCAGCGTGATTATTTGACTTCGAGCAATGCAATCCGTATTAATGGTCAGCTTACCGCTATTCTATTGCTTAATTTTATATATGACCCAGTATTGTTGGGTAACGGTACCACCCTCACCGGTGCGTCTGGAACGACTGGGAATAGATGGGTGGTACTTACACAGGCTAGCAAGGTTAGGGCTTGGAACACAGCCTCGGAGATCTTCTGAGTCCGTCTGAGGCTTCTGAATTCTCTTGCTTGTCTACTGGTAATATTGCCAGCCGATGTATCGCTCGGACACATTCTCCTGCTGCTGTCCGCAAGCTGGCCACCCTTACGGCTCCATCCTTTCCTTGATGTGCTGCGATGACTCTCCCCAGCGGCCACTGCAGAGGGGATACATTGTCTTCCTTTATGACCACCAAGTCTCCTATTGACACTGCCTTTTCCTTCCTGGTCCATTTTGATCTGTTTTGGAGCTCGTGCAGGTATTCGTGGCTCCAACGTTTCCAAAAGTCTTGTCTGACCTTGTCAATCTGTTTCCACCTAGTCACCTGGCCGGACCGAATTTCTCTGTTATGAATATCTGGAGATGCGGTAAGTGGTCCTCCGATCAGAAAATGTCCTGGTGTCAAAGCTGCCAAGTCCCGGGGGCTGGAAGAAATCGGAGTGAGCGGTCGTGAATTTAATATTGCCTCGATGTCAATGACAACTGTTTCCAGTTCCTCGTAAGTTAAGTCCGCCGTTGATACAGTGCGTATTAGCAAATGCTTGGCTGATTTTACAGCTGCCTCCCAAAGTCCACCAAAATGAGGGGCCCTAGGAGGAATAAATTGAAATTCCGTTCCTAGTTGCGAGCATGTTTTTTTAATTGCTTCTTGCGCTCTGTTGAGTAAATGCTTGCCTTTATTTCGTATAATTCATTTCTAGCGCCAACAAAATTTGTGGCGTTGTCGCAGTATATTTTTTCGGCTATTCCTCTACGTCCGTTGAATCTTTTGAGTGCTGCAAGGAAAGCTTGAGTGGTTAAATCTGATACCATTTCCAAATGCACTGCCTTGGTGGAAAAACAGCAGAAAATAGCTAGATACACCTTGTGTGGCTTCTTTCCTCTGATTTTGTAGTGAACCCAGAATGGTCCACAATAATCTACTCCGCTGATTCTAAATGGTCTTGAGGCCCTTACTCGATCCCCTGGTAACGGACTCATAATTTGTTTTAATAGTCTTGGCCGGGCCCGACAGCAAATAACGCACCGTTATTTTCCGTTGATTGTCCAAAATCGTTGCCTTGTAATTGCCAATAAAGCCTGGGGACCGCAGTGCTTGAATTGCCTATGTTTATCTTCAAACATGAGTCGAGTTACCTCATGATTAGCTGGAAGCATCATGGGGTGTTTTTCGTCAAATGTTAAATTTGAGTTCTGCAATAGTCCTCCTACTCGCAACAGATTGTTTTTGTCCAGAAATGGATCCAACGATCGATAAGGATCTGATACTGCTAAACATCCACCCTTTTTTAGTTGATTGATTGTTGCCTGGAATCCTATTCCTTGTATTTTTTGCATTATTCGTTGTAGTGCTTGTTCCCGCTCTTTTGTGGTTATTGGTCCTGTTTCTCTTTGTTTTCCCTTTTTACAGTTATTTACGAAACGTAGCAACCATCCCGTGATTGTTATCAATGTATTAAAAGATCCATGATGATTGATTTCATTCGTCCAATCGTTATTTTTCGTGGCTGCCATTACTTGGGTGTTGATGCTGTAACGACCCTGTTTTGGGAGGCGGTATAGCTCGCCGTGGTCAGGGCTCGCGACAGATATTTATAGTTCCTCTATAGATCGATTTACCTCCCTTTCCCCAATAATAACACAGAGGGATAGAACTACAAAGTAGGCGTGTATTTCGTAGTAACTGTAAAGTTGGGTGATGACGTATATGTGAGTCGACACTGCTTGCTTCGGTGCTTCGGGAGGGCCGCAGGCTGGACTGCTTGCTGTCGGTTTGGCGCTCCGGGAGGGCCGAGTGGTGAACTGCTTGCTGTCGAGATCCGATGATACTGAAGCTGTGTGAAGAACTGCTTGCCGCCGTTGGTCCGATGCTCCGGAAGCTGTGTGATGAACTGCTTGTCGTCGAGGATCCGATGCTGCGGAGGCGTGTGTGAGGAACTG
>JBAMCF010000413.1:4200000-4652777 GCA_037075285.1 Drosophila lutescens | reverse complement strand
AGGTAGAAATGATTCTATTTCATATCGAATTTTGTTTCTGTGTATATTATTTGCAACCGGCTTATCAGCTCAGTTCACTACGAATTTCTAGCTGATAATTACAAGGTAGTTTTTGAATAGCGAAACTGAATGATGGATTGCAGTGGCTTCAATTAGCAGGTAAAACAACTCAACCACCCACAACTTTGCCACTTCATTCCAGTTCCAGTTCAAGGAAGATATCGGCCTTATGCAAATGTGTTAATGCCCGCCGGCGATTCCAGTGGCAATTAGACACTCCCGGCACGTAATCTCCCCAGAAACCAGTGGCCATAATAACCAGATGTTTTTCGCGTACTTTTCAGGTACCTGCAAACCTGCAAACCTGCAAAACCGAATCTAATACTTGCTTTTGGGCTAATTAAAATAAAAATAAAGCTAAAAACAAAAAGGCTGCGAATCTGATGCAGTTGCGAAACGGGATTTTGTGATTTAGCGACTTCAAGATTCCCTTTACATACGTATATATCAATAAAAAACTCGTTTCGGATCACGTTTAGTTACTCAAGATGCAAATGAATTCCTGGAATTACCCCAGACAGGCAAGCATTTAAGTGCGGCTTAATCGAAAGTTCGTTCTAAGTCTTCGTGGAGGTATACCTACTATATGTTAAAGACCTCCACGCCGATTAGATTATAAAATATTGTATGACAAGAATCTGCATTTCAACCGGTTTCTTTCATCAGTTTACTTGAACTTGAAATGGCTTATTCCACGTGAAATTTATCAAACAGAATAATCGAAACTTTTTTTTTGAACGCGGAATAATTAATGCGATTTCCGAAAAAAATAATTATCTTTTATTTTGCTTCAACAATTCTTCACTGAAAATTTTGTAATTGCAAGGGATACTAGTAAGACAACGATTTTAGTTTGCAACTTTCATCAAGCAACAACAGCGCAGCGTGTAAGAAGAGAACAGCAATACGAGCACGGGAGAGCAGGAATAGTGCTTTCCCTTTCTTACACGCTGCGCTGTTGTTGCTTGATGCAAAGTTGCTAAACTAAAATCGTTGTCTTTACTAGTATCCCTTGCAATTACAAAAATTTTATTTTACCACTTCGTGAAGAATTGTTGAAGCAAAATAAAGATAATTATTTTTTTCGGAAATCGCGTGTATTCCGGCGTACAGAATTTTTTTAATTTAAAATTCCCTTAAAAAATACTTAATTTTAAATTTAAAAATTTTTAAAAATATTTATCTGAAAGATATTAAGATATCCCACAAAGTTGCATACCAAATATTAAAATGACTCAAACGAGTCTCAAGTGATGCACAACTGAAAAAATCGGAGCTAATTTAAAAAAAAATTTTTTTAAATAAACGGTAAGAGTTAAAAAAAAAAACAAAAACCCATCCTTATATTTCATTCCTCTATCGAAAAAAAAAGTTTCGATTGATTCTGAGATTTGACCCAAACGGGCCTGTCACGTTTCACGTGGAATAAGCCAAATGTTAAAATAAAAATATAAAACAAATTCGTATAATTCTTTATAGTCCCATTTCTTTTTACTTTTCTTCTATATTTAGCTATTATTTCCTCTAGTTTTTAATTCCATATAGTTTTGAATACATAAATTCCACTGCTTTTTTGATGTGTGAAGTTCTATATTCCATTTGCATATCCAATATACAAATGTACATCACAGCTGGCCTCAACTGACAGACGCACTAATTCAGGTGAGAACTTGACCCACCTGCTTCTCCTCCCTGAAAACCACTAATAACCAATCAAATGAACACTGAAAAAAATCGAATATATTTCTTGTACGTTAAGTAAATATACAAATTTAATTTAAAAAAAATTTCAAATAAAAAATAATGAAAAAACTAAAAAATTATGATAATAATTATGTATGAAAACATATAAAATGTAAAATTAAAATATAAAAATTTAATTTTAAATTTTTTCAAATATAAAAATAAATATATATAAAATTAAAAATGTAAGCAAAAATGTAAATCGACTTAAAAATTAAAACTAAAAATATTTAGCATTTCCAAAATTCTTCAAATAGAACAAATAACCACTTCTTTCTCTCTCTGCATTCACAGCAATCAGCATAAGCATAAAACTCCGCCAGACGACTGCCGACTTGAGTGGATTCTAGCCGCAATTTATCATCGATCTATTGGCTATTGGCTATTGGCTAACTCGGATTTCAGCGCGACCTTGACCATGAGTCTTCACTAATCGCTAAAACTAGCGCTTGCTAACGCTAACGAAACGAAAATAGTGGTATATCAAAGTAAATAGTAAATATAAATAAGGCGAAACTAGTTTGTTGACAGTTCGCCATCGTGATCCCCGTCACCCTTTAAATCGTTTTGTGTAATGCATTTTGTTTGGATGATTATCCCACTTAAGTTTTACATGGAAATCTTTTAGTTTTTATCCCCTCCCTTTTTTTTCATCTGAAGCTGATTAAATCGCGTGTGGCCAAGCGTTTAAAATCGCACGCGTTTTGCTGGGCTTGTAGTGCAATTTATGCACCAATTTATTTTCTAGGTATTTTAACTGCATTCCATCTCATAAGTGCATTTAGTGTATTTTTTTGCATTTAATTTAGGTATTTCCTGGCATGTCTTTTTTATTTATAGCACTATTTATATACCCCTATTTCTCTATTTTTATTTTAAAAAAATTGTTCTGTGCACTTTGGCTGCATTCCAAACTATTTACAATTAATTGATATTTAATAAATATTTTTAATATAATTCTTTTTTATTAAATTTATTTGAAATAAGTTTTCTATACATGTTTATTAAATAAACTAAGATAAATGAATACTCATTGAGCTGAATTGACTTTGTACTTCCACTTGGAAGATATGAAAGATTTACTGTTACCTAAAATAATACTTTTAAAATAATAATATTGCCTTATAGATGCAACGGTAGTTCCTCTCCGTCTGAATAAAAACACGATTGCCGGCAGTGAAGCGTTTAAAAACGCACGCGTTTTCCTGCTCAGACTTCTGATTTTATAAGTTTGATTTTTTTGTGATTCAACTTCAACTTCGAATCGATCAGCATGAGTCGACAAGAATCGGCGCAGACTTGGCTATAATTATATTTCCAGGCGCATGTAGATTCTGGCGCATATTTTATTTATAACTTATAAAACCCATTCAGCTGGCTGAATGGCATAGGAAATGCTGCTCACTTTTATTTTTTATTTATTTATTTTATATATGCGGTGGCAACTTGCTGCTTTTGTCGCTTTTTAAGCCCGATCAGCAGCCAGCAAGGTCGCCGCTGGCTTACATGTGCAAAAACTTGCAATGCAATTAAGTCTGGATAAATAACCAGTCTGAAGTCTGATAATGGCACTCAGGGCCTCTCGAAGCGGTATGCTAAAGATTTTATGGTAATGCCAGCGATAATCGCCAGACGCTCAGGAAACGGAAGACGAAACAAGAATTCTAAACTAAAAGATTCTAGCCAATTTATTTGATTATTTATTTGTTCTAGAGATAAAAACAATAGATTGCTTTTTTAATTTAATTTCATTTTATTTACCTATTTGTTTACTTAAATACTTAAACGTGCCTAAGGAATTTTGTTTACTGATGGTATCAAATATTTACAACATTTTTTATCAGGATAAAATCTTATAAATATAATTTGTTACCCATTTTACAATTTATAATTATTTATACAAAATTATAGGCCTATAAATGTATTTTAAATTTTTATACAATTTCTCAAACGTGCAATATTTAATTTTTAAAATTTTAGGCTTATAGCTGCTTTTTAACTTTTGCCAAATAATTTTATATAAATTCTCAAAAATACAATATATAATTTTCGAAGCCATTCTAGCTAATTTTCCTCATATTTTTTATATTTACATATATCAAATAATTACCTAAGCGCATCATAGATGCTAATGCATTTAAGTTGATTCTTCTCCCCCCTTTTTTTTTTGTTTCACATGGCTAATTGTCAGAAATCTCACACTTCGAGCTTTTGTAACTTTTAAACTTTAGATTCGATAGCCGGTAAATAATCCATGACGGATTCCCTCCAGGGAAAATTGTCCATATAACTAACACTCACACGTGATAATTACTTGGCTATGCACATTTTACATAGATAAGATGCGTTAGTCAAGAGCCCTGAATTTTAAATTCTCTAGAAATTAAGTTTTAAAAATAAATTCCACATTTTTAATTTAAATTAAATAAATGCTTTTCTTTCGAATAATAAATAGAATGTTAACTACCTAAAAAAGATTTACTATCTCTACGTTTCTAGATGAAAAATTTAAATAAAATTATTACCTACGATTAAATAAAATATTTTTGATTTCAATAAAAGTTTTGACCCTGTTAACGTGTACTTTCCAAACAATTTATTATAATTTAAAGTATTTGCACTTCCTTTTGTTTGTTTTTTCTCTTTTTCTTTCTTTTCGTTTTCACTTTCATTTACCACCTCTTTTGTTTGTGCTGCCCATTTGGCTTTTTAACTACATAAATTTACCACTTTTGTTGTTGCTGTGTTAAATACGGTATTTCGTATGGACAAATTGTCCAACTCTTTTGTTTTGCTCCGCACTTTTTGTTTTGGCCAGACCTTTTTGAAGAGCATTACTAACAACAGCAACGTCAGAAAACGTGCCGAGAAACCTCAAAAACCAGAAACGTCGGATACCAAACAAAAACCCAAAAACTGCACTGAAAGATATTATGAGCGATACGATATTTACATTATACGATATTGAGATATATCTCTTTAAGTTTGGAAAAAATAACATTAAAGTAGTCCCCAAGAAATTTTTGTAAGTTATTATTACATTTTTTTATAAAGATAATAGCATTTACTAACTTTACTAAATAATTTAACACCCCAGTTATCATGAATGTAATATTTTAACCGATTAAAATTCTTTAAAGATTTGTATCTTTATAAATATTTCTGATATTTGAAATTTTGTTTAATCCTTTCAGAAAAACCAATATGAATTAATAAAGGCTAACTAAAGGCTAATTGTTGTTAATTTTTCGTTAGGTGTAAAGTATTTACTAAATGAGAACAAGTATTTGAAGCCCAAATTATCATAAATGTAATAGTTTAATACATTTTTATTGTAAATAAAAAGCTCGAGGTTAAAAACTAACCTATAACAAAAAAGGGGATATATAAATCCAATCTTTGTATAAATCGAAATATCTTTAACTTTCTTTTTTTCTAATATTCAAAGCATTTAATACTATACAAAGGATAGCAACTATTTTTTTTTTACCGTGTACCAAAATTGAAAGCGACAGCGATTGAAAACAGCTGTTGCAGCTTCGATTTTGCAAGTTGCAGCACAGTGGCCAATAAATATTTAGGAAGTTGGTAAGAAAAAAACAGCTAAAACAACAAAAGGAAAAACAAACACAAAAATGGTTGACTTACTAACCCGCTAAACGTGTTGTTGTTGTTGTTGCTGCTGCTGCTGCTGCTTTTGGTTCTTCTTCTTCTTCTTCGATGGTATTTCTTTTATCTCTTATTTTTTCTGTTTAAGGTTTTTCGGTCACTGCAATTGTTTACTTCACACACCGTTTAATTAAGAGTTTTTACTCTTCACTTTTCGTGCCGCTTTTCTCGGGTTTTTCCTCTCGTTCGCACAGTTAGCACAGTTAAAAAAAAATGCAAGAAGATTTCGGCTTAGTTTTAGTTTTTAGTTTTGTTTTGTTTTTTTATTTTTGGTATAAAAATGCCGCCTGAGACGTCCGCCAACAAAGCTGGCCGCAATTGAACTGAGCTTGACTAAACGCGCTTACGGAAAATTATTTAATTCCGCTCCCAGTTTGCCGCCGCTGCCGACGTCAAAAGAAAAAACAACAAAAATCAAGCAACGATCGTCGACGTCGATCGCCAACTTCCAACTTCGTTGTTGTTGCGTGTGGGCGGCAACATGTTGCTGCCGTCCGTCACACCAGCAACCGGCAACATGTTGCCCAGAGCGGGCATGGGCGTGCGAGAGGGGTTCGAACCTAACCCCCTCCCCCTCAAAAGAAGTTCGGGTATAAGTGAGTTGTGAAACAAGTAATCACATGTGATACAACTTTGAAGTTTTCCGTATTATTAAATCACTTTTGGTTTTATTTCACTAGAGCATCGCGAATTCTTTAAAACTGCATAGCTAAAAATCATGATTTGAATTACAAATATTTTTAAAATTATTAAACAATACACAATATATTTTTAGAAATATTTCTATGTATATATTTATAGATTATTACTATAGAGGATCTAAAGAATTCGCGCACCATATTCAGTTTTTAGTAAAGACTTACATTTAAATGATTGGTGATAATTAAAGTAGAATAACTTCTAGTTATACCAATTGTGTTCAAGATTTCCCAGCACCCCTTTCAAAAGAATTCACCTGCTGCGCCCCTGCTTTTAACTGTTCTTTTGTTTCCCAGTTGCGCCTGCGTGACACGCAGGTAAAAAAGCAAAGCTCGATTTAATTAGCCCGTCTTTTCGGGAAGTACTAATTACAGCCCTGGGTCATCATCGGACAACTGTACTTATATCCAATGAAATGCCAAAAACTGTACAGAAACAGAAACCCTTCCCGAAACAGTGAATCTACGAATTAGTGCCAATTTCGAAAGGCAGTCGGCCGTGTAAAGAGGGCTAGAACGCTCGCACTTTGTACCTGAGCCTGTACTAGGCTAATGGATCGGAACCCAAGAATGATATAAACACGCCAATGAGTTGACAAAATCAATTTCCTGGATTAAGTTATAGATTTAGATTCAAGGGAGTCAATAATTAAGGTCGATGGAGCTAATAATAAAGTATTACTTATCTAAGCCTTCAAGTAAATTTGTTAGATTTACGGAAACTTATTTTGTATGGTATCAACATTTTGTGATTAATAACAAATAATTTTGATTTTTAATATTTTTTAATATATTTCATTATTAATTTTAATAAGAAGCATTAACTTTGTTTGCCAAAAATGTCTAGCAATTACAGTATAATTAGGTATTTTAAATTGTATATATATTGCTTAAAATAAATAATAATAAATTATATCACTTAAATGGATTGCACTAAATCTATGGTATAAATTCTCGCATTGAAAAAACACCCAAAAATTCAATCAATTCGATTTAGAAAACAGGCTCAATGAGGTAAGGTATAATATAAATATGAATGGTTCTTATCGAAGAATTCTCTCACAGGAAATTGGATACCGGGTGATACCATATGGAAATTCCTGTTCGGGAGTGCAAACAATTGTCAAGTGCTTTCGTATCTAAAATCAAGATACTCGTTTGGACCACGTCCAGGTGCTTCTCCCTCCCCGCGGAATTATGCCAACCAGAACCGTTCTCATTCTCAGTCGGTTCTCGATGTCCATGTCCACGGACCCAAAGCCCAGGCCACGCTAAAATGTCCAAAAGATTCGCTTGGCTGCGTATCAGTTGCGCATAATGCCCAAAGTCATTATGGCAGAAATCGTAAAAAATAAAAAAAATAAAAATACGAAAAAAAATTAAACGCTTAAAATGCTGAAATTAAAATTATATATCTGAATTATGAAATTGTTTATCGGTATAAAGCGAGGCGCAGAACAAAAACGGCCAACTAGCGATGACAATCTGGAAACTAAAGTGGCAAAAAGTTAAGCCAGAGTAATTAAATTTAATAAACGAGCCCGAGACAAAGGAACAAAGAACTATGATCCATAACGAAATCTTACGGACAAAAGAAATAATTATATGTACTATTAGATAAAACATAAAAAAAGTTAGTAATAATAATAATAATACAAAGAAATAGAAAGATCTACTAAGAAAATTCTCATTAGTTAGGAACACTTTAAATACTGAAATATTATAATCTATTATAATCTGTCACTCACCTATCTTAGAATTTAGAAACAAAGTCATATACATTTAAATGGAATATTAAAGTATATCTAGAACTTGAACTGAAATCTCCTTGATATCATTCCGGGTTCATTCGTTGGGTTCATTCACAGCCGATTTCCATTAAGCCTGCTCCGAAATATAGATATAGAAATATAGATAGGAAGTCTTAATAGGTTGACTCAGCTTCTGGCTTCCACGTGTTACCGGAACACCCGACGTCACCTCCCACTTACGGCACGCATGCGACCCCCTTGAAATACAGAAGGGTTAATGGGGGAAATGGAAGTGGGAGGTTCAAGTATTGCACACTTACTGCAACCTGTACTAAGCTGCTTTCCAATCAAGATTCGTTTAAGGGGTTCTATTGGAGTTTTTATAAAATATCTATATTTTAACACAATTTTGTATTGGAAACTACTTATAGAAATTATTCACAATATACCATTTTTAAGACACTTCCTTTAAATAATCAATGGGTATTTTTATCAAATGAAATCTGTCTTTATTAATTGTAGTTGATATTTATATCACATGCCTTAAGATTTTTCTTAGAAAACATTAACATTTGAGCGATTGACACATAATTTTTAAAAGTTCCATTTGAATATAATGCCATCACCTCAAATTGTAGACACCTATATTCCACACAGCTTTATTTTTCAGCATTCTCAAGAGCTAAACCACCTACGAAATAAAAAATGTCAGTCTCTTCATTTTTCCCTTATTATGAAAAGGGTTTAATTCGTATAAAAACTAGACAAAACAACAAAAACTTAGATTAAATATAAGGTTCCATTTTAAAAATCGTTACAAACTTCCCCATTTCTTGGTAAAAAAATTGTTTTAAAAATGCCTTGTTAAGCTGATTAATTTCCAAAGAAGATCGGGTAAATTCCATTCAATTCGGCTCGGGGGGAGATGAGCTTAGTGGGCGGCGCCCTTTGGCCTCCACAAGTTCACGACTGGAGCCAATCATGCGCTGCCGTTCGAGCCGGGTCGAGAGTCAAGCGACAAAAAATAGAAATACAGATAAAAAAATAGGTAATTGCCAGAGGCGCTAACAAGTTTCAGGGGGCTCAGAAAGGTGGATTCTGCCTCGGCTGCTGTCTCGGCGTAATCACATTTCGCAGTTGTCAATAGAGAAGTATACTTATAAATCTTTATATGTTACTATTTGCCCAGCTGGACAAACAGGAGGGGGGTATGCCACTTAAGTGCCATTATAAGACTACGATTTGCAATATAGACAAGTCATGATTACAGTTACAGCCCGCAACCGGTTTCTATTTCGATATAACAGCTAGGGCAAGGCGGCGATTGCATTCTACTGCTGCAGCAGGCCCAGATACTCCTGCAGGACCTTCTCCTCCTGCACCAGCGGCAAGTCCAGGTAGTCCATGTCATTCAGACTGATGTCCGCGTTGAAGCGCTCGAAAGCCTGGTAGGTCTCGATTTCGGAGCGAGCATGCTTCAGCACCGCCTCGATGATGGGCGATGGCGGAGCAGTCGCTCCGCCAATAATCGAGGCACTCGAGGTGGAGGGACCATCGAAAGCCATGCGGCCAACACGCTCTATGGTCTCCCTTAGCTCATCCTCGCTCTGGAAGGCACGCAGCAGGCACTCAATGGCCCGCTCCATGTTGTTCGAGGCGTTCTCGAGGGCCACGCGCGAGTTGTCCTCGTTGAAGCCCAACTGGAGCAGCTGGGCCAGCTTGTCCTGGTCGCTGGCGACACTGTTGCGGGGCAGGGCGGCACGCAGCACGTCGGCCTCGGTCTGCAGCAGTTCCACCTGGGCAAATATATAGTATAGTATTAGTATATAGTATAAGAAAGTTTCTATAAACTTACCGCCTTGGCCAGATCATTTTTGGAGCGCTTCAAGGCTGCAGTTGCCAGTCCGCTCTCGAAACCCATTTCAGTGAGCGTGCAGACACTGCGCGGATTCACCCAGTCACAATCGCTGGCATCGGAGCGCATCAGGCGGCGCTGCAGGGCACGCTCCGCCTTCGACTGCTTGCGGGCATCCTTGAGCTGCTGACGCCGCTCCTGGATGAACTGCACGGCCGCCTCGATGTTGCTGTCGCCCGAACAGGAGCGCAGCGCCAGCCGCGACTCCTGGGCTTCGAAGCCCATCTCCACGAGGAGAGCCAACTGCTCGCCGTTGATCTTGAGCTCCCTTAGCAAAATATTGGCCGCTTCGAAGCGCTCGAAGGCCTCGTCGCGGCGATTCTGGTGGAACATCACCACGCCCTGGAGCAGCTGCAGCCGCATGATCAGGGCCCTTTCCGGACATGCCTTGCCCTTCAGGGAGTACAGTCGCTCG
Organism: Drosophila lutescens; assembly: GCA_037075285.1. Classification (NCBI taxonomy): domain Eukaryota; kingdom Metazoa; phylum Arthropoda; class Insecta; order Diptera; family Drosophilidae; genus Drosophila; species Drosophila lutescens. The sequence goes on along the minus strand of JBAMCF010000413.1, from coordinate 4,642,526 downwards.
AAGTTCTCGCCATAGCTGCGCCGGAAGTTGCGCCCGCAGATGGCCAGCCGACGCTCGGCATCCGGCAGTTGGGTCACGTTCTTCAGGCAGAGATAGCACCAAACGATGTCCAGGTTGAGCAGGGCATAGTTGTCCACCGACTCGAGAAACTGCGAATCGCAGGTGGCGAAGGACTCGTCGGCCTCCAGAAGGAGGAGCAGACCCTCCTCGAAGTCCTCGCGCAACATGGCCGCTCGGGCCTTCTCGCAGAAACCCAGGCCCAGGAGCAGGGCGCGATTCTCGGCGGGTGGCAGGAAGACGGGACTGCCGTTCTGGTCCTCCATCTATAAGATATACATAAAATTAAAGCCTGATTTTCTAGAAAATGGATGGGGTGGATCACCTCAATGAGTCGATTCTGCGAGGAGACCACTGCCTGCACGTCGGCCTTCACACGGTTGATCCGCTCGTAGAGGGCTTCGCCGGCATTATCCCCATCGCCCACGACCACCATCAACTGCTGGTTGTTCCGCAGCAGCTGGTCAGCCAGGGTGGCATTGGCGGCCACCATTCTTCCGGCTGCAATGCACTTCACGTGCTCCGCTTTTGGAAGCTGCAGCTTATCGGCTATGACCGCCTGAAGGTCGGACCCCAAAGAGTTTAGGTCGCACTTGATGTCCAGCATGGTGGTGCCGCTGTGCTTGTCGATGCGACGCACCTTGAATGTGGCCACTCCTGTGGAGCTGAACTCCCGGCGGGCGGCCAGCTTGCGGAGCGCATTCTCCTGCAGCTCGGTCAGGATGAACTTGCAGCGGCACGTGTCGAAGCCCATGACGCGGGAGTACTCCTTGGCCAGGTTCTGTAATAGAAGTATACATTAATAATAGAATTTACTTTTTAAATTAATTAGAAGTAATAAAATATATTATTTTATGACTTTTATTGTTATATTTTTAACTTACATATATAATTCAATTTTTAATAATTTTAATAATTTTTAATAAAATTATTTATGTAAGTTAATAATTAAATATAAAAATAGAAGTCATTAAATAATATAATCTATCACTTATAATTACCTATAGTTTTGTAAGTACATTGTGTATATTAATGGATTTTTATTTTACTAAAATTTATTTTAAACGCTAATCAACCAACTAAATGTTTAGAACCGCATAGTTATAATAAAGATAAAAGAAACTGCTGAACCAAAACGTTGAGTTCCAGAGTTTTTACTTTAATATAACTAAAATATAACACAAATAGTCAAATATTCTATGTAGTTATAATAAATCCTATTTGATTAGATAACTTTATATAGTATTGTATCAGGAACTCTAACTTATCTACCTCGAAATCTTTAAAAATGCTTATAAAATGTATTACATAGATGATTCAAAGAGTTGGATTTTAAATCAAATATCCCTCACTTATAGTAATCACAAATAAGATAGGGTAGCAATACGTACCTCCAGAGCGCCCTCTATGCTGCCAAGATCCTCCGAATAGTAGGGTTCCTCCCAGAGCTTAACGCCCTCGGATTGGAGGCGTGCCCGAACCTGGATGAATATGTTGTCCAGACTCGACATTCCCGACGATGATGATGCACAAATTGAAGCCAACAACTGTTTTGCGTTGAGATATATAGAATTCTGATATGTAGAACTGTTGAACCACGTCACAAAGAAAGTCATAATATTTACCAAAAGATATGATGTTATTGTTCTTCTTCTTCTTACACCGCGCACATGTGTTTCTCTGCGCAACAACAAAACCAATAACAAGAACAAAACAAAGACAAAGAAGATGCGCAGTCAGCGATATTCGCGTGATTTCCCTGGTTTTCACTTAAAGCAAATGGCAAATAACAATTTTAAACTAAAAATAAAATTATACGCCCCAAGAGAACACGAATAAAATCTAACGCGCCGATTCGTCGGCGTTGTGAAATATAATTAATATTTACTTTATGGCAACTGACAACTATTAGAGGTGGGAAGACCTCGATGTCATCGATAATTTAAAAACATCGGTTATATCGATGTTTTTTTAATTGTACACACACATATTTCTTGTTTTTTATTCCTTTTTTTAATTAAAACCAGATTAAAATTAATATAATCATATTAACTTCTACAGAATAATATTTTTTTTGTTTTCCCCGCTAGTGCGCGCCTTCGTTTCATAGCAGTTAGCTTTCTTTAAAAAACCTTATAAAGCTATCGATACTAATCGATGATTGAACCAAACATCGGATTAAATTTTAATTTAAATTCAAATTGAGGATAAAACGAAAAAAGGTTTTTCAATGGAAATAATTTAGTTTTTTATTAAGTTATTCTATGACAAAAGTTTTATTTTAAATAAATACAGCAATTATTGTAAAACGTTTTTTATGGTCTTATTATATGTTTTATGGTTACTGAATACTTTTCAATATTTTTGTAGGCTTTTAATAATATTGTGAAACGGACAATACAGCTGACATTGCGGTGGACCAACCCCTGTGTCCCCGTTTCCTCCCTTACTTTTCCTTGCTCTTACCCCATTTTCCAGGTGGACGGGGCATGCCTCGTCGCACCTGTCACATTTCGCCGGTGGTGGTGAGTGTGTCTCGCGCTTGCCTCACCTGGAAATTTCAGTCACTCGCAGTAACGGCAAAAGGAACGCGCGCTCCGGTCGGAAGATCACACCGCTATATATATATATTCCTCATTCGTGATCCCATAAATCCCCCGAATCCCCAATCCTCCGATGAAAACCCGCCAGCTGCCGGCGACCACGACTACGGTCTCGTTTCGAGCCAAACAGCGGGATGTTGTGGGCGGCATGGGCAGGCTGGGGATGCCCTGCGAGCGGGAGCGGAAGCACGAGGCCGCCAAGCGGGAGAGGGAGGAGCGGGAGGAGCAGCTGAAGCGGGACAAGGCGACGGCGGCGGCGGCAGCGGCGGCACAACGGGTGCGTCTGCACAATCGGAGGACAGGAGTTGGAGCAGGAGGAGCAGGAGGAGTCGATGGAGATCTCGGCAAGCCCAGGAGGAATCCGTATCTCAAGGCAATCGTTCAAAGGGCAGCTGGACTAGGAGGACCACCAAATGTCTCAGGAGGTGGGTTTATCGAGTTTCCAATTAAAAACATACCGTTATTTCGAATGTAAAAGTAAAGATTTTTGAAGTATTTTCGAATAGGGTAAAATTCAAAAATGTTTAATATCTAGTTTACACTATTCCTTTTGTGAAAGTTAATCTTCTTTAAAGTGTATTATTTTAAAACCCCTTAAAAATGTTAGTTAAATAAGTTTTAAATGTTTTTTATTACCAACTTTACAGTTTATAAAAAAATATCTAAATATTAGTTTGGTTTTTTTCTTTATATCGCAGTTCGGACGGGAAAATTTGCCAAGAGAGCAGTGAATGCAAGTGAGGATCGAAAGGACGAACAAGACGAGTACGATGTGAAGGCCGATCGCCTGAGGCAGCAGCTCGAGGAGCTGGCCGCCATGTCGGAGCAGGAGTTCGAGGTGAAGTTCCGCCAGTGGCTGGACCAGGAGGGAATCGCCCGGGAAATGCACTCCCACCTGCGGGTGGAACTCATCCACTGCTTCAATAATACGGCACTCGGTAAAGTTTAATATTAAATTCACAAAAATATTCTTAAAAAATTCCATTTGTTTTAAAAGCAAAACAATTAAAACTGAAATTATAAAAATATTAATTGTTAACACTTTTAAATATTTTAAGGTGACATCTGATTTATTTTTTGAAAAAATAGTGTGTGTATCTTTTGGTCAATTTTTATATAAAAATTAAACTTTTCGACTTAAAAATCCAAATAATTTTTGAAATTCTTTAAATATAATAATAATAATATTGGATATTCTTAAAGACCATGATGACTTACGTGTTTCCATTTGGCTTTCCAGTAATAATATCCCCTTCCCTTGCAGGTCAGCTCCTCAGCAAGGCGGCTGGAGTGCAGATGGCCCACTCGCACGCCCTCCTCCTCTCTCCTCTGGCGATGATCCTGCACACCTTGGTGGCGGAGTTTCTGCACTCCCAGAACTGCCACTTCACCCTGTCGGTCTTCTGCAGCGAGACGCCGCATCGCCACAAGCTGCCCGACTTCAGCCGGCGTCCGGAGTTCCGTTTCCGCCAGGAGGAACTGCAGCAGGTCCTAACAGCCGTAATGGGCGGTGAGGATTCGCTGGGGGATCCGGAATTTAACCAACTAGTGGCTTCCCACTACGAAGAGGATCTAGCGGGTCAGACGCAGTGTTTGCTGATGGCCCTCTTGCGATCGCTGGTGGAGATTAGGACTAGGAACTCCCAGGAGAAAAAGAAGGAGGAGGAGGTTACGCCAGTTATCCCAGTGATTCCCCCTTCCCTGCAAGATTCCGCCTGTCAAACGGAACCCTCACACTCACATTTTCTGGAGCCCCATCCTGAGGTGGACACCAGCAATCTCTACCAGGCGGAGGAGCACGAGCTAATCCTGGGCGCCGATGGTCGAAGTGTCTTCGTCGGCGGCCGCGTCTCCCAATCGCTGCACTCCGTGGAGCAGCAGCTCAGCCAGCTGATGCGTAATCTCCGCCAGCTGGCCAAGTCCTGTGCTCCGCCCATCGAAGTGATATCCGCCGCCAGGTTTGAGAATCTCCTCCAGAAGGAGCTCGCGGAAAGGGAGCGCCTCCTGAAGGCGGGCCAAGCATTCGATCCCAGCGCAACGGTCACCAAGTTGGCCAAACCCAGTGAAGAGAAGGAGGAGGAGCAGCCGGCGAGGGCCAGAGACGAGGTGGTTCACTCCGATGTGGGACCCATCCAGTTGCCCGTTCTGGATGTGGCCATACCCCGGTTGCCGCACCTCCAGAGCGAGCAATTGGCCAGCTTGGCCGTCATCCGGCAATCCCTCGAGAAGGTGCAGCGAAAAGCCCGTCAACCGCAGGGCAGGATGTACGTGTCCATGGAGCGAATGGAGAACCTCATGGGCGACATTTCCACCTGTGTCCAGCTACTGGGGAATGTCTTGAATCTCTCCATGGAGCAGGAGCACGCAGTGGGTCTGCACAAGGGCTTCAAGACGGGCTATCGCGAGGGATTCGCCCACGGGCATTTTATGGGCCTGCAGGAGGGTCAGAAGCAGGAGCAGTTCGACCAGCGGAAGAGGGAGCGGGAGAGGCAAAGGCGGGAGATCGGCACTCAGGTGGAGGTCAGGAGGCCCACTGTTCACTGTAGGGGTACCCAAACCTCGAGGAGGTCAACTCACCTGGCCCATAGCCACACGCAAACCAAGGAGAAGAACCTAAAAGATGCCTGTAATCAGGCTAATCTTCTGCAGGAACCCTCGCAAAAGTCCTACGAACAGTGGATCCACGAGATGCTGAACAGCTCCAGTGGCCAGGTGTTCCTCGAACGGGTCGAGCTCTCGCTGAAGAAGGCCTTGGAGCTGCAGAAGGAGCGGCTGGACGAGCTCTTCCAGGTGAAGCTGCGTCACCAGGCCGAGATGCTGCGGCTCAGCAGGCGACAGAACTCCTGGCGGGTGAGTTTCTCTCGGGGATTAGTCCTTAAATAGAATACTACACTATCCTACACTTTACCATCCTTAAACAGACATGCAAAAACAAAAATTTTAATTTTACAAAATAATATTTAAAAAAAATGTATTTTTTCTTTCTTAATCTTGTTTTATTTATTTAATTATATACGAATTTCGGTTTTTGTTTTTAGATTTATTTATCAAACAGTTTTTGATGTACGTTTAACTTGCCGATTTAAATAGGCCTTGTTTTATAGAAGTAGATTGTAGAAATTGAGGGGTTTTGAGTTTAATATTTAAGTACGTAAAAAGTAAAATTAAAAGTTTATTTTATAAATTTTACAAAATAATATTTAATTTACCTGAACAAATCTTTTTTTTTTAATTTGTACTCTTATTTTATTAATTAAATTATTTACGAATTTTGTTTTTTTTTCCAGACGCTATGCAAACGAGTGGAGCGGGACTCGCAATCCTCGACGGAGGCCCGGGATCTGGTGCAGAAGATCTTCCGGCTGCTGGAGCACTACGAGTCGCATCACCAGCAGCTGGCGGAGAAGATCCAGCAGACGGAGATCGCGGCGGAGCAGGCGGCCCGCATCCTGCCCCTTTGGGCGGAGGGACAGGCACAGGGTGGAGATGGCAACGCCGCTCCCGGCAACTATAACTCAGCGATGTCGACTACGCCCACTTCGAGTGGTATGCGCACACCGGCTCCTCCAGATCTTCCAGCAGCTCCAGCTGCTCCTCCCTTGGAACGGTTGGGATATCCCTATCAATTGCTGGCACTTGGTCCGCCGGGTGGAATCCCAGTTGCCGGCGCCTTTGTGTCCGTGAATCCACGACTTTCTGTCCACTTTGCAAGGGATCTAGAGCAACCCCCTCGCAAAAGGTCACCTGTAGCTCCCACGAAACCCAGTGATACTAAACCTTCTACTCCCCGAAATGAGAATATCCCCAGGTGAGTTATCCAATTTCCATTATACATATTCAATCATTAACCATCTTGGGTTTCCAGGGAACCTTCTGCTCCGGAAGTTCCTCCAGTTCCTGCTCCTCGGGATCCTAAACCATCACCAGAGGCTCTGCCCTCCAATGCTTCCATCTCAGCTGTTCCTCCTCCGTCTTCTGATCCTCCCAAGCCCTCTATGCACTCCGTGGCCACCAATACGATGGCTCTACCTACAGTGCCATTGAGAACTACACCACTCAAGCCATCTTCTAGACAATCCCCGAAAGGTCCGAGCTTCGAGGAGGCTTTACTGAGTGCCAAGTAAGTTTTAACAATCCAGTTTTCCAGTATTTTTACATTCCCCATTATTATTAACTTCTGTTTTACCTTAAAACTTCAAAAATTTAAGCATTGTTTTTTCGAAATGTTTTTGAAGAGAGATAAATCGACTTTTGACATTTCCAATATCTATAATTTAAAATAATAATTTATAAATATCAACAAATAACAATATTTTAGTACAACAAAATCTCATTTTAACTTAAAACAGTTTAAATGTTAAAAAATATATATTAAAGTATAAAAACTATTTTTAAAAAATTTTATTTTTAAACATTTAAAATGTAAAATATATTATTAATCCATCTTTAATTTAGAAATCGAATGCTGCAGCTGGAACAGGAGAGCGACCTGCTCGAGCAGAGTTTCCTCAGCTACCTGGAGAAGGCCAAGTCGAAGTCGGGCGCCCCAAAAGGTGGCGCCACCACCGAGGAAGCCTCCTCGATCCGCTCGCGGAGGATCCGCTCCAGTTGCCTGCGCGAACGTGACCAGATGAATCGCACTTTGGACGGCTTTCGGGATTGGCATCGACGCGTCCGCAAGGAGGATGCCGCCAGTCTGGCCCAATTGGAGGAGCTGCAACAGCAGCGAATCATCCCAGAGTCCAAGGTCTCCTCCTCGCCGCTGTGGCTATCAGAACTGGAGGAGGGTCACGAGCCGGATAGCTATCCCTTTACGAACGCCATCTCCGAGGCGAGGAGCAAGTTGCTCGGGAAGATAATGCCGGAGGAGCTGGCTAGGGATAAGAAGAAGGAGCAGGTAGATTGGCTGCCCACTGAGGTTCCAGAGGTCCTCGATCCCGTTAAACCACCTGAACTGAATCGCCTCCTGGCCGAGATTACCCCCGATCCTACGCGTAGCAGCAGCAATGGTGAGATGAGCCTGCTCTTCCAGCGGGCCAAGGAAGCTTTGGGAATGAACAGCAAAAAAGCAACGCATCAGCTCCTGGTCGACGACAGCAGCAGTAGTAGTAGCTCCAGCTCCAGCTTGGAGCTGCCTTCCAGATCGCCGAGCACGAAGCTCCAGCAATCCATGGCCAAGATGCAGCTGCTCTTTGGCGGCGCCGTCGATCCGGGGAAACCAATCCCGGCCAGACGAACGGGCAGACCTTTGAGTGCGCCCACATCAGGTTTGGAATCCGGCTTGAGGGACCACTTAACACTGCCACAACGACCGCATACGGCGCCCACTCTTCAAGCGATCAGCGAACAGAACGAATCACCCATCATCCAACTGGATGTCTCCACATCCAGCTCTTCGCAGAGAACGCCAGGCGAAGCTTTCGAGGATCTGGTCACGAGCGCCGTCAAGCACCGGAATACCGAATCCAGCCCGGAGGTCTCCTACAGCCAAGCGTTTTGGAAACGCATGAATCTGTGAAATATTCAAAGGGAAGAACTCAATTAATATGTTTAATTTGGTGACCCAATGGTGACCCAAAACTGCAATCGAAAACCTCTAAAAGTTCGTGGTTTTATATTCAATAAACTGCATTACAATTTAGAATTTCAATGATGGTTATTTTGTTGACCCCTTACAAAAAGGTGACCCCAAAACAAACTTTTTAGGCTCACAACTTTTAAAAAGGTGACCCCAAACAATACTTCTGAAGCTCACAACTTTTAGAATCGGTAACCGATTTCTAAATTTTTGGCTTAACTTACTAATAATATAATTATCTAAAATCCTTCATTACCATTTATATACTTTTCAAGAATTTCCAGTCAGGTGACTCCAGAATGCACTTTAAAAGCCTATAGTTTTAAAGCGTTTTTTTTGTTTTTTCGAAGCTGGCTTTCAATAAAACTCCTTGAAGATTTTTCGGGCCAAAAGTGTGCGCATTTATTAATTTTGTATGTCCTATATTCAATTAAACTACGCCTTTACACTTGTGTATATTTTTTATAAATTTTTGAATGGCCAAAATTGTGCGCTTATATTGAACAATTTTTTTTAACCTGTTGAGACCATCTATTTTTTGTTTTCCTTTTTTGTTGTTGTATATATTTTTTAAATAGAGTTTTTGTTTTTTTTTTTGTTTGCAATAGACATATATTCTATATTTTTTTTTGTCACCTTACTTCCGAAAAAAAAATGTTAGCTCTTGATTTTCTGGTTTCTCTTACTTTCGAAGAAAAAAACTATGTAGCTCTTGGTTTTTCTCTTTGGTTTTGATAGTTACGAGTATGTGGGTTTAGTTTAGATTTTAGTTTAGACGGCGGTGCCATTGATGAGATCATAGGGCTCCCTATTCTGACCACCCAACCCAAAGAGACTGGCATGGGATCGTCGTCGATCCCGTTCGATCTCGTCCAGATCGAAGGCATCGCTCACGAAGCTGGTCCTTCGCTGCTGATCGTCGAAAGCGTAGCCGCGCTGGAATTTCGGGGGTCCGGAAACGGGTACAGATCCTCCGGTTCCACCAGTTCCGCCAGCCCCTGGAGTCGGGTAAATGGGCTGCGGATGCTGTTGATAGCCATTCGAGTAGTTCGACGGCGACGAGGGTATCGCCGTGGGCCACTGCACCTGACCCTGACCCTTGGATGGCGGATGGCCCACTTGGGGCAGGGTCAGAGTGGACGAGACAAAGAGATTCTGGCGCGCCAACTGCTGATGAGGATTCTGCTGCTGGTGATGATTCAGCATCAGCTGGGAGAACCCCTGCGAACTGGCGCCCAACGAATAGCCCTGGGAGGCCAGCGAATCGGACGACTGCCGCAGGAAGCAGCGCGGCAAGGTGCGGCTCTGGCCAAGATCGGCAGTGGGTGGTGGCAGGGGCATGCGCATCCCCATCCCCGGATAGCCACCACCCACGGCCGAGTAACTGGAGTCCGCCGTGTGCAGGGAGAGATTCGAGTTGAGTCTGCGCAACGGCTGCCCCAGGGAATCCACGCACATGGACGTGCGACGCGGCACCACCAATGAGGCGTGATCTGTGAAAAATAAATTAGAATAAATAATTAGAAAATCAGGATTTGCTTTTTGTAATATATTTGTTTTAATATACCGAAAAACAAGGGTTTTTGGCAAAAACAGGATATTTTTATGTGTTTTTTTGATGCACTTCAGTCAAAAATTGTACCAAATCAAAACCACCTACTTTTTTGATCAGCTAACAACCTAAAATAACGATCCCCATCATTTTTAAACAGGAAAAATGGCCAAACATTAAAATGTCCAGGTTTGAATGCCAATCGATTGGAAATTTTATTACGAGTTCAACAAGGTATGGCATTCCATATTTTGACTATTATTTTCTTTTTTTTGGCAAAAATACTGATCGATTGTAGTGGAAAATCAGGAATTGAGTTTTTGGCAAAAACAGGATATTTTTATGCGTTTTTTTGCTGTAATTCAGTCAAAAATTGTACCAAATCAAAACCACCTACTGTTTTGAACAGCTAACAACCTAAACTAACAATCCTCATCACTTTTCGCAACATTTAATTTTTGACCAATTTTCGCATTTTTTATAAGGGGTACATCACGATTTTTTGCGAAAAATTGCCAAAAATTAAAATGTCCAGGTTTGAATGCCAATCGATTGGAAATTTTATTACGAGTTCAACGAGGTATGGCATTCCATATTTTGACTATTATTTTCTTTGTTTTGGCAAAAATACTGATCGATTGTAGTGGAAAATCAGGATTTGAGTTTTTGGCAAAAACAGGATATTTTTATGCGTTTTTTTTGCTGTAATTCAGTCAAAAATTGTACCAAATCAAAACCACCTACTGTTTTGAACAGCTAACAACCTAAACTAACAATCCTCATCACTTTTCGCAACATTTAATTTTTGACCAATTTTCGCATTTTTTATAAGGGGTACATCACGATTTTTTGCGAAAAATTGCCAAAAATTAAAATGTCCAGGTTTGAATGCCAATCGATTGGAAATTTTATTACGAGTTCAACGAGGTATGGCATTCCATATTTTGACTATTATTTTCTTTGTTTTGGCAAAAATACTGATCGATTGTAGTGGAAAATCAGGAATTGAGTTTTTGGCAAAAACAGGATATTTTTATGCGTTTTTTTGCTGTAATTCAGTCAAAAATTGTACCAAATCAAAACCACCTACTGTTTTGAACAGCTAACAACCTAAACTAACAATCCTCATCACTTTTCGCAACATTTAATTTTTGACCAATTTTCGCATTTTTTATAAGGGGTACATCACGATTTTTTGCGAAAAATTGCCAAAAATTAAAATGTCCAGGTTTGAATGCCAATCGATTGGAAATTTTATTACGAGTTCAACGAGGTATGGCATTCCATATTTTGACTATTATTTTCTTTGTTTTGGCAAAAATACTGATCGATTGTAGTGGAAAATCAGGATTTGAGTTTTTGGCAAAAACAGGATATTTTTATGCGTTTTTTTTGCTGTAATTCAGTCAAAAATTGTACCAAATCAAAACCACCTACTGTTTTGAACAGCTAACAACCTAAACTAACAATCCTCATCACTTTTCGCAACATTTAATTTTTGACCAATTTTCGCATTTTTTATAAGGGGTACATCACGATTTTTTGCGAAAAATTGCCAAAAATTAAAATGTCCAGGTTTGAATGCCAATCGATTGGAAATTTTATTACGAGTTCAACGAGGTATGGCATTCCATATTTTGACTATTATTTTCTTTGTTTTGGCAAAAATACTGATCGATTGTAGTGGAAAATCAGGAATTGAGTTTTTGGCAAAAACAGGATATTTTTATGCGTTTTTTTGCTGTAATTCAGTCAAAAATTGTACCAAATCAAAACCACCTACTGTTTTGAACAGCTAACAACCTAAACTAACAATCCTCATCACTTTTCGCAACATTTAATTTTTGACCAATTTTCGCATTTTTTATAAGGGGTACATCACGATTTTTTGCGAAAAATTGCCAAAAATTAAAATGTCCAGGTTTGAATGCCAATCGATTGGAAATTTTATTACGAGTTCAACGAGGTATGGCATTCCATATTTTGACTATTATTTTCTTTGTTTTGGCAAAAATACTGATCGATTGTAGTCGAAAATCAGGATTTGAATTTTTTGCAAAAACGTACTATTTTTATAAGTTTTTTTGCTGTAATTCAGCCAATTTCCCAAGTAAAAACCACCTACTGTTTTGAACAGCTTATAACCTAAACTAACGATCCCCATCACTTTTCGTAATATTTAATTTTTGACCAATTTTCGCATTTTTCATAATTTTAGTTTTTACGATTTTTTGCGAAAATACCTTTTGTTTACTATAATCACTCACCTCCCACCACGTAGAGATGATCCTCCTCCATGCGGTTGAACTGCCTGAAACCGTGATCATCCCCGTCCGCATCGTCGTCGTCGTCGCGATTGGGAACCTGAGGAGCCTCTTCCCGCTTCACTTGCTCCTCCTGCCGCCCCTTCTCCACCTCTTCCTCCTCCTCCGCCTCCTCGCCGCCGCCACTGATGTAGTAGATATTCTTCGGCTTGCTGCGCATCCCAGCCCGGCGACAGAACTCCTGGAAGAGCTCGTCCTTGGTCTTCCGCAGGCCCCGCTTCAGGCCGCACAGACGCGACTGATCCTCCAGCTGGGGTGGGGGATTATTAGAGACCTTGGTGTTCGTATTGGTGGCCATGTTTCGCTGCTGTTTGCGCTTCATCTGGGCGGAGGGCGGTGCCGCAGATCCCGGATATATTTCGGTGGCAGTGGACACGGATCGGGTGAGTGGAAACTCCTGGGGCAAGTCGGCGAAGAGCGGTGGAGCGGGCAGGCGATCGAGATCGCCAGTTGATGGGGGAGGAGGAGCGGGCAGGGGAGCAGGAGGGGGAAGGGGAATGGGATTGGGCATGGGAGGCGGAAGGGATAGGGGGACATGGGTGGAGGTCACCGACGCCTCAGTGCAGAGCTCATTCAGCGACTTGGCAAAACTGCGCGAGTGCAAATTGCACTTGGACACCGCCGGTTTCTCAAAGTAGAAACTAAAATATATGTAAAAAATAAAAATATGATCTTAAAAAATGTACACAATTTATATACAAATTCATAAGTATGTTTGGTTAAAATATTTAGGAAAAATTGTTAATTTAAATACCTTATCTTACCTAAGTTAATAAAAAGAATTCTTACTTTTACAAAATAAAATGTAATATTTTTGTAATCGGCTGAATAAACTATAATAATTATATTTTATTAGGTATGACAAAAAATTAACTAAATTTAGGTTTATAAAAAAATATATAATTTATAATAAATATAAAAAAATATAAATTTTGTACTTCAACAAATAAAAACCAATATACATTTAAATATGTAACTATAAATAAATAAAATAAAATGTCGGTACTTTAAAAAAATCAAAAAAAAAATAATTTTGGATAATGGGTTTTAAAAAAATATATTATTTATATTTTATTGTTTTTGTCAATGTATGCTTTTCACTTAAAATTCAAAAATAGTTTCAAAATTAAAATATTTTTAAAGGGTTTATTCGAATTTCAGAGGAACAAATTATTTTGAAGCACCATTAATAGCTTACCGTCTCTCTAGGTCGTTGTGTAGATAAAGATTTAAATTCGATCCAGCATTGGGATGTTTGCGACATGCCCCCGGAAGGGTTTGCGTCTGCCCGGGATGACCCATCATCATGTGGCCGGGATTTCCGGGGTGGTTTCCTCGGATTCCCGCATCGTGGACCTGATGGAGCCGGGAATTGGCGCCGCTCCGTAGGATTCCGTGCGTTGGCTGCACTGCCGATGGCTGCAGATGGTGACCCTGCTGCCCCTGCTGGTGACCCTGTTGACTGAGCCCCTCCTGGCTGGCAGTGGTGGTGTTGCCGGGCTGCGTGTAACGCCTGTACGAGTCGCTCAAAGGATGCGGCCCCTCCTTAAACTTGGCATGGATATTTGCCGCACTAAAGCAGGGCAGGCGCTAAAGAGAAATGGGTATATATGGGAATTTATATATATATTGAAAATAAAGTAGATAAAGTGTACAAGGAGCGCTGGATGAGAAGCAGCCAATCCCGGAGGAATCATCCGGTGACGCTTGCATTTAAGCTGAAAGGTTTCTGCAGTCAAGCGGGAGAATTACGAATCAAGAGGTGGCCAAAGGCGCCCGGGGATTATTGATGGATGAAACTAAAGCTTTATCCAATTAAATTCGAAATTAAAACTTTGATAAATAAAATTATAATATAATAAATACAGCTTCTACTTTTTTATGCACAGATATACAAGTGATTAAATATCAAGTTGACATTAATCATATCGCCTTTTTATTGATATGAAATAAAGTAGAAATTACCCAATTTCATATCGAATTTGTTTTTTGTGTATATTCTGGTTTGAATAATATAATATTTAGTATAATATTTAAATTTTTAAGATTATTCTAATGCACTCACATTATAGTAGCTGACCTCCTGCAAATTGATGAAGAGGAAAATGTTGAGGACTCCAACGAATTCCGTGACAATGAAACCGAAGACAAACAGGAAGAAGCTCTGGCCATAGGAGACCTTGATGAGGGCGGGCTGGAGGGTGGAACGGGGTCTGAGCTTCGAACCGATTTCCGCCTTTAGTATCGAGATATAGGCAATCAGGCCGATTAGCATCACAAGACCTGAAATATTAAAGATTAAATTAGGGATTGAAGGGATAATATCCCTATAAAAACTCACCGCTAACAATGAAGAGAATTCCGGCGCTGAAATAATACAGATTGTTTCGATGCGAGCATGTGGGTATTAGGAAGACTATAAAGCTGATCACCAAAAATACACCGGCAGCCAGGAAAATCGGACAGGACTTGGTGACGGTATCTATAAGAAAACAAGGGAGAACGCTAAGTCGTTACTCAGCTAAGGAAAGTGCGAGGGAGATGGAGATATGCATGCAGCAAAGCGACTGCTTGAATTCCTTTATTTTGATTTGCTCATAACTTTTTTATGAATGGTCCGATTAGAAAAATTTCTTCAACATTTCGATGGGTATTAATTTTAACAGTTATTAAAACTAACAACATTTTACTCTACGTTACTCGTATAAATTTGGTCAGCTTGAAATAAATCTGGCTAATATTTTATTAGCCTTTTTCGCCTTTACAGGAATTTATTCGAATATAATAAAATATTCTCCAGCTGTTTTTGGTTCCTCATAATAAAACGTACCCCCTTTTTTTTAGCCTAGCCGTATTTCTGACTTTTAAGCTTTATTTTCATCCATTTTTTCGTGCTCTTTTCGACCTGTCAGCAGGTGACAAAATATCCCGCGGCTAAGCAAAAACACGTGGAGATAGAGAAAGGACCTCTGGACGAAAAAAAAATGAGGAAAAAACAAAGTAAAATATCCCAACCAAAGCAACTCACTTTTTGGCCGACTTTTTAATAGTTTTATTTTCGGAATTGTCACCCGCGGCCAGTTTGAAATTAGTTTCTGAGCGCCGTAACAAAACAAAATTAATGGGAATATTTCATATCCACGGACAATTGCGGGAGAATTAATGAAATTTCAACTGGACCGTGGATATTGGATATAGCAATTTATTGGGAAAGTTGATTTGGGCGAAAATCTTATAATAGATATATATTGAAAATGTTCAACTATTGTCATCACAGCCCCCCCTCGCCCCCAATTGACCCCATTCGCACAAGACCACAAATCATAGGCACAAAACTTTGCCGACGAAGGCCAAAGGCCTTTAATTAAAATTCATCCAACTAAAGTTGTATTATGTGCAATGCCTGTGCGTTTGCAGGCCAACTAACAACAATAAATCAATTTCAATTTGGCCCAGTCATCTGCGGGGGAAGCCCGAGTGAGTGAGGAAAGGCATCCACATCCATTCACCTGTTTAAATGCCAGGCGACAGTTAAGCCCATTAAGGCTTAGTTGAATCTTAAAACGCGGCAGTTAAGATTAATTCATCGGGCCAGAAGACCGACCATCAATTGCAATGGCACACGGAGAAAAACATTTGATTTTGAGCTGGTATTGAACATTTAATGGGGATATTGTATTGTCAAAAAAAACTGCGTGGCCTTAAATCTTTTTTAAAAAATTATTTAATAATATTTTCCATAAAAAAATATTATTATAAAAAATATGATTATATTTTATTTATATTCTATCCAATGAAAACACCTCTTATCGAAGTTTTTAACTTTTTAACTAGTGACGATCGCACCTTCAACATACAAAGGTTCTGATATCAACATTTGTGATAAAAAATGATTACACACGTGACTGAATACACTTTCTAAAGTTTTCTAAAAATTATAATTTTTTATGGTAAAATTGACTTTTTTTTGTAAAATTTAGCATTTTTAAAATGTTATATTTTTTTCTTATGCATGTATTATTTTATTTTAGGTACTTACAGGGTATAGCTGCTGTTGAGTCGTGTGGATCCGGTTGATAGCCCTCATCGGGAAAGTAGTCGATCTTAACGCAATTGTACGACGATTCAGCATCTATGCCTGTCGATAAACAATAAGGCACATTATTTATTTTTTCATTTAAAATATACCCAAGGATCTGCTTGCCCCTTTATTAAGTGTATTTTCTTAAACTTCTCCTGTTTATCATATGTAAATGTAATTAACACCATACATCAGTGTTTCATTGCCTTTTCAGTCCAAACGTAAAATCACAAAGCACTCACAGACAATATATACAATTCCCAACCCGAAACCAGATGTAGACAACAGAAACAGGACAAATATTGCCTGAAATCAGGATGATGTTGGCCCACAAGTCGCTGAAAACGAAGAACCCATCAAAGATGCGAGAGGAGCTGCCGCTGGTGAAGAAATCGTCCAAGCTGAAGACCAAGCCAAAGACCAAGGTCAAGGGAAAGGGTAAGGTGAAGGGAAAGGGCAGGGATAAGGACAAGATCGGGGAGTCGGGATCGACGAGCAACTCCTTGGCGTTGCCCTTAGAGCGGGGCAGCGGCGATGGACCGCATCAGGTGGAGGCACAGCCCAGCCTGGTGGCCCTCCACTTCATGGACATCTCGCTGCGCCACTCGGACGTCCAGTTGCTCCAGTCCTCGCACGAGGGCGTCAACGAGCGCCTGGTGGCCTTCTACTACGCCTACCTGCAGCAGCGTCGCTACCGCTCCGAGCCGGACCTGCACTTCCTCAATCCGGCCCTGGCCGCCCGACTGCGTCACATGGACATGCGCCAGTTGTGGGCGATGGTCCGCGAGCGGCGACTCCACGAGAAACAGTTCATCCTGGTGCCCCTGGCCAGCCATCCAAGGTTGGTAACGATGCCTATTTATTTAGATTTTTAGATTTCTTTCTGGCTTTAGAATTTTAAAATTTCCTGAAAAGTTCTCAAGTACACAGACAACAATTCGAACTTAATCCATCTTAATATAAAACTCCAAATAATTAATGTCAAATTGATAATTCATGCATATGCATATCAATTAGATACTTTATCATACAAATTATAAATATGCTAATTTAGTATTTTTTTCTTTATTCTAATTCTATTCTATAAGTTTGAAATTATTTCATAGCAATCAAATTTCGATATGATTGATGTCAAATGCATGATTCAAGCATATCATTTAGATTAAAATATCTTTCATTAAAATTATAACAAATAAAAATTTAAATACCAAATTTTGTATTTTTTTTAAACAAATAATGTAAATTAAGATAAATATCATCTTCATTCATATCAAAATGATATGAACTTGGTTTTAATTTCTTAAATATTAAATTGACCTGCCTGATGGTTGTAAAATTGTTTTCTGTGTATCTTTAGTTTAACTTTTTATCATTAATAAAAAGCCTTTAATATTTTTTAAGTATCTGCAAATTATTTATGGTGTTACTTAGGGAAAAATCTACAAATAGTACAAACCTACGAATATGTGGTTAACACTTAAATGCCCTAGCTTCACATTTTTGGTCTCTCTATTGATTTTTTAAGTTTTCCAAAATGTTTTATATTAATAACAAATATATAGCCATTGATAATTCGATTCCAACTCCTTAGACCCCATGGACACTGGTCCCTTTTGCTGATTTCGCGACCGGATAGCAAGTTCTATCACTTCGATTCGGTGGACAACTGCCATTCGCTGCTGGCCGCCTCGATGTCGGAAACTTTGCGAGCGCCCCTCGAGGCCTGGAAGTTCGTCCTGGTCACGGGTCGCTGCCTGCAGCAGCAGCGTCTGCCTCCGAGTAAGGAGGCCAGCAATCGCGATCCCGCCTCCGGCATCCACTTGATGTGCATGACCGATCACGTGGCGGACTATGTGTCCCGCTGCGGTTACGCCTCCAGTTCTCTACTCATCGCCTGGGATCAAATCGCTGCGATGCGCACCCATCTCCAGGAGCTCATCCTATCGCTCGGAGGCATCCTGCCCCCGAAAAGGAGCCGCTGAAGGAGGATGCCTGAGCAACATCAAGCTATTCTATGTTCATTTGACTTTCATTTCTTGTCGCATTAGTAAATCAAAAAAAAAAATAAAATTCAAAAAATCTGCATAATCAAATAAAAATGATAAATTAAGCCTGGTTTTTCTTTTGTTTTTTTAATCATTTCAAGAAAATAAAATATCTAAGTATGCGTAGAAAAATATAAGAAACAATTTATTAAATAGAAAATATAAATATTATCTAAATAAATTAAACAAATATATTAAATAGAAAATATAAAAATGAATAATTTATTTATTGGTTTTATTATTTATAATTTATTTATCAATGTAAAAATACTCTTATGTTTTTTAAATACTCTAATAAATATTTATAATATACCAAAAATGTATTTTTTTATGTTTAAAAATTTTTGAATTATGGTCTGTGCTACAATTATATAAATTCCATAAATGTAATCAAATTTTCCATATTTGTAAGTACCTATATTTATATATTTTTTAAACAAATTCACTCCTTTACAGTTTAAAACAAAGCTCCAATCAGTCTTACCTTATCAAAAAAAAGTAATACAATTAAAAGGACAACTGGCAGTGTGTGGGCGTTAATTAAGTGACGGACTGATTGATTGATTGACCAGCATACTGACTGCAGTTTAATTTGGTCAAATCCAGAGCCCTCGGGCTCCAGTCGCTTCCGTAGTTATTAAAACCGCAAAAATAACCAGGCGAAGCGCACACACATCATTGTTCGACGTTCTGGCCAACAAAAGGGGGCACCACATGGCACCCAAAAAGAAATCCAACAAAAACAAAAATGGATAACGGATAAGGCCACCAACCGAAGCCGAAAAATTCAACCACTTCAAATCCCCTTCAAAACTCCTTCAAACCCCCTTCAAACCCCGTTCAAACCCCCTTCAATCCCCCTTCAAACCCCCTAAAAAACCCCCCGTCATGTCACACAGTTGTCTTTGGCTTTGTCGGTGGTGCAGAGGCTGGCCAGGAATGTGGTGCAGCTAACACAGCTCAAAACTCACACAACTCACCTGGCAGAGTGGTGCACAATATCCAGAGGCTGGACTTGGTGCACTTGGTGATGTAGGCGCCATCGTCCAGGGCTTTGAAGTTGGCCGTCCCATTGTAGTTGGCATTGGGCAGCTTCTCCTCCGTGAAGAGCCACTGGGGTCCGGCCAGGGCGGCGATGACAATGGCCACCGATATGCTGCAGAAACCGAGAGTGGAGTGAAAATCAGACACTTGGCTAAAAATCTAAAACTAAACTAAACTTTTCTAAAACAATATTTAAAAAAAAAATACAAAGTTGTAGGTATCAAAATGAAATGAAAATGAAATTAAGTCGAATTAGGACATTTATTTTATATTTTAAAATGAAATAAAAATGTTTATTTATTTTGCTAAAATTACAAAATAATTAATTAAGTCAAAAAAAGACAATTATTTACAATTTTAAAATTAATCAAAAAGTTTATAAATATTTTTTCTTTAACAAAAGTTGTCTCATATTTTCATTTACATTTTTTTAATGATTACATAATTTGTTCCATAAATTTATTGGTAAATAAATTCTGTAAAAAAAATGTCATTTTTCGAGAAAAAAATACTGCTTTTTATTTGCATAAAAATGGTTTTCTATTTGTTTAAACAAAAAAAAAATACAATTTCGAAAATGATTAAGAGTGCAATTTCTGTTTCTAACAATTTTGTACACATTTTTATTCAGATTTACCAACTTTTTATTACTAAATTTTAAAATTTGTTTGGCAGTAGAGAATTTTTAAAATAATATTTATATTGACCTAAGACACACACTTTTTCGTAAATTTTTTTCTAGTGCTTTTGGAGAGCAGAGAAAAAATACAATTTCGAAAATGATTAAGAGTGCAATTTCTGTTTCTAACAATTTTGTACACATTTTTATTCAGATTTACCAACTTTTTATTACTAAATTTTAAAATTTGTTTGGCAGTAGAGAATTTTTAAAATAATATTTATATTGACCTAAGACACACACTTTTTCGTAAATTTTTTTCTAGTGCTTTTGGAGAGCAGAGAAAGTTGCATTCTCTAAATCAAAATCGATGTGGGCGGTGAGTCAGGGGGGTGGGAGTGTAATCAAGGGAAATGCCTATCCCAGGTTCTCGGGGCTTTCCAAAAATTGTGTGAGGCTGCTGATTAAAAAATACTTCAACCTGTTTTGTGGTTGGGGGAGGGGGAAGGCGGGGGATGGAGTGAGGGATTGCCAAAAACGAGGCCAAAAATCCACAAAAACAAAAAAAGTTAATGTGTACGAGGACCTCCATACACCCACACACACACCCATACACACATTCACAGTGATATGCAAATAAATGTCGCCACCCAAAAACGAGGAGCACAAATAAAATGGTTAGCGCTGAAAAATGTGCGAAAAAGAAGCATTGGAAATGCGAAAAAAGCAAAAAAAAAAAAAAAGGAAAAAAAAGGTCAAAGGGTGGTGGGTATTTTTTATTTTAGAGGGATCTCGTCACCTCGTCGTCGTCGCCCAGGCACACGAGTATTCGTGAATACATTCATGAGTGCTCTCGAACGCCAATATTTGCCCAATTCGGCAACGAGTGTAGTCGCAAGTGCCGAGATGGATTTTATGTGTTGTTATAGTACTCAATATTGTTTTAAAAAATTGCCAATTGATTTATGCAACAAACAATGGGTCTTCAGCCCAGGCGGACACTATTATTTAATCGAATAAAGGTTCCGTATTAATTGAATGTTTTCAATAAAGCTGCTGCTAAAGAGTTGACTCTATTAAAAGCCAAATTTATACAACCTTTCTTGAATATTTGTTATATTTATTTGGTAATTACTTTAGTGGTATATACCACACAGAAAAAGAAATGGACAAAAGATCAGATTGATATGTGCAGGTAAATTTAATATTTTTTAAAGATCAAGTTATTCATATCAGTTTGATCTGAATAAAGATTATTTTTATCTTATTTTACAATTTATGTTCACAAAATAGTATTTTTGGTATTTTAAAACGGTATTTTTAAACCTTTTATGAAATTATAAAATATCAAGTTGATATGCTTGAATCATAGATTTGACATATGAAATAAGGTAGAAATGACCCTATTTCACATCGATTTTTTTTCTGTGAATATGTGCTAGTATATACCATATTTTTTTAATTGAAACCACAGTTGGCCTTGTTAGTTTTACGGCATTTGAAATTTTTAATATTTCCTCACTTTCGTTCCGTCTAATTTTTCGTTTGCCTGCCTGTGACTTAATATTAAAAGCAAAAAATTCTTTTAGAAATAATATTTTATATTAAATATATTAAAGATGCGCAGCTTGTTTTCGAATCGTTACGGCAATAGACGTCGGGATTTTTACGAGCGTTACGAAGGTGAGTTTTTCCGGAAAGTATGTAAGCTCCTTATGGAAGTTTTCCCTGGCCTTTTGTAGCAGCTAGGAAACTTCATCCTAGTTTGCCCCTGTACGAGCGTCCGCGGGAACCGACCGAACTGCAGGCTTTCGACCAGCAGACGACCAACCGTCGTCGGTATTTATCCTATCGCCAGGCGGCAAATCTGTCGAGGGAGCAGCTGGACAACGACACCTGGCTATCGAGCAATCGACTGCCCATTGTGGTGCGCCGCAGTATCGAGGGCCGGAACCGCAGGCTCCTGATGCCGCGCTTCAATCCGGCAGCGGCCACCCATGAGTTCAGCCACAATGGCAAACCACGACGGGGTCGTCCTCCCACGGCGACCACCGTGGCCAAATTCGCTTCGGATTTTGCCGTTCAAGTAGGGGGCTTTCGCAATTCCGAGGATGACAGTGAGTCGTCGTTTTCGTCGTCGTCCTCGTCGTCCTTATCGTCTTCGTCCTCGTCTTCGTCGTCCTCTTCGTCGTCGGAGGAGGGGGAAGAGGAGGAGATGGAAATGGTTAAGGAGTTGGAGATGCTCGCAAAGGACTCGGAAGACAAACAACACATGGGTTCTATGATCGATTCCAAAAACTGGAGTCGTAACTTGAACGAGAACGTTAACCAGCAGGCTAACTTTAACGTTAGGCAGAACTTTAACCGGAACTTTTACCAGAACTTTAACCCGATCCTTAACCTTAACCAGAACTCAAACGATTCTCATAATTCGAGCCAATTTCTGCCCCGAAATTCGAATCAGAATTTATATCAGGTGCAACCTCCTAACCAATCGCAGGATCATTATCCAACAACTTTTACCGACGATGACGAGGAGAACACTCCATCCATGTTGGCTGCAAACCCGACTTTCCGCTCATTTATTTGCCCTATTGAAAGCTGCCGGCAAAACTTTGAGCTACGGTGAGTCCACGAATCTTAAACTATATAATAATAATATTATTATTATTTCATTTACTTTATTTCAATGATAAAACTTCGTTCCAGACGCGATTTGTACAAGCATCAGCGCGAGGAAGGGCATCACAACTGGTCACACAAGTGCGGCCAGTGTGGCCAGATCTTCCGCACAGCGGGCTTCAAACGCATGCACTCCAGCAAAGCCTGTGAGCGCAATCTGCTGAAGTTCAGAAACTCAAAACCGAATGAAATTAAGCAACTTTTGCGAAGAACAATGCCAGAATAAATCTGTCCTACCTCTCTCACTTGCACTCACCGCTCTATTACACAGCAAAAAAAATATTGTAATACATATAACATATATGTTGCCATGGCAACTATTTTTAAAAGATTTATTCCTCTTATGCAGTCAAATATTGAATTTTAGATATTTATATTTCACTTTTATCTCTCACTTCTTCTACTGCTCTATTACACAGCAAAAAAAAATATTCTAATAAATATAACAATACCTATACTTTTTTTAAAAATTATATTAAAAATTTTAAAAAATTAAAAGAAGTGAAAATTGAATTTCCAAGTATAAAATATTTTTTAAGAACTCAAAAAATGTGTGACTTTAAATGAAATCATATAAATAAATCCCATTTTTGCCAGTGCACTTTCGTGCGAAATAGTTTGCGAACAAATTAAGCCCACTTTGCAGTGATTTGTGTCGCTAACACAATTATTTGTCAAGCAACAAGGATGAAGGAGGCGCAAGGATGCCTGCATGTCTGGATGTCCTGACGTCCTGGTTGCTCCTGTGACAGGGACGAGCTGCCATTTCCCAGTTGCGGAGCACGTGAAACCTGCTTTCCTTTCCTTCAGTTCAGTTCAGTTCAGCTTCTTTAAAAATAAGTAAATGGAACGGACGGAAATTGTGTGTGTGCGTCTTGTGCAGGAATTCAAGCTGCTTGAATGCCAGCAGCGCAGCTCCTTCGCCATCGGTTTAAAGGATTCGACTATTTAGTTCTTTCCCTACAGGAATTTCGAGCATTTTCCTTTGCGAAAAATCTGTGACATTGGACCCTTAAAGCTGTCCTCCTAAAGCGAAAAATCAACTCCGGAAAGTAGTTCAAAAAGTCAGCTAAAGCTAAAGCTGTGCTGAATAAAAATAAAACAACACTTGAAAGTTGGCTAGAAATAAAATCCAATAACTGGGGATATAGAATAACTTGAGAACACTTTGTAAATGTATCATGGAGCATTCAATGAGCAGTCTAGATTTTTCTGAGAACAATGTATTTGTTAAATATTTAATATTATTATTAAATATCAACCACTATATAAAACAAATTAAACATTAAGTTAAGTAAAGTAAACATAAAAAAACACAAAAAATATTTGCTTGCTTCAACAAATTTACGCTATATTTTTTAATATAAATAATAATTTGTTAAAATTTTGGTAATAAATATAAGGCCTTAAAACAGTTTATTAAAATATTAGGTTCATTTGAATTAATTAATAAATTTTAATAAATTTTTAATAAATTTTTTAAAATTATATAAAAATCCAACAAATACTTGTTATTATTTAAAATATAAATAATAATTTCATAAAAATTTACACACAATTTAAAATTTAAGTTAATTAAAATATACATCCAACACACAACATTTATTTGAATATATATAATTTATAAAAACCACAACAAAAATTCACTATTACTTTAGATATATATTTTTTCCAATTTGTAAGTTTTTTCTGATTATATAGAATCCTGATTCCAAACTAACCTGGCTGCAACAGGTGTGAGGAGCCACAGGTAACCCCCGTTGAGGTTAATGTTGCTGATGCCCCTGGTCGGAGGAGGATCGTTGGCTCCACCAGCAACACCACTGGCCATTCGATGTTGCTGCTGTCGCTGGACATGTTGCTGCTGTTGCACCTCTTTCACTGGCTGATGGCGACTCAAGGAGGCCACCTGTCGCTGCTGCTGCTGTTGCTGCTGGCGATGTTGCTGCTGCTGCTGCTGCTGCTGACGCTGGTTGGTGTTGCTCCTGTTCTGATTGCCAATGTTGTTCAACTGCAGATCACTGAAGCTGTTGGCCAGAGAACTAAAGCCCGTGGCAGGTATACTTCCAGAAATGGTATTGATCAGGCCAGTTTGCTGATGTTGCTGCGGTGCGAATCGCTGGCCCCGCGGCAATGTTGCATAGGGCGAGTGATGTTGCTGCTGCGGCTGTTGCTGCTGGTGGTGCAGCAGCAACTGTTGCTGCTGCTGCTGCTGCTGCGATGGATGACTATGCTCGATGGATGCACTGGTGGTCAGCTGGTGGATGGCCAAAGGCTGCCTTTCGATCGTGTTGCAGTTGACATTCGTTGGCCGGATGTTGTTGTTGTACGGATTCTCCATGCTGTTGATGCTGTGCGTGGAGGCCACGCGGAACACATTTGGCACCGAAGGATAATCTCTCATTTTCGGAATTTTCAATTTTAAACTTCAATCAAAAAAACCCTGAGCCGAAACACAAACACAAAAAAAAACACAACCAAAAAAACAACCAAAACGAAACTAAAACTAAACTTAATTCAACACTTTCAAAAGCGCGCCAAAAAATCGGGGGTTTCTATCTAAATTCCTGGCTGGCACGTCCGTTGCGCTGAAGAACTTTCACTCGACTAAGGGAAACTTTGGTCCTGGCTCAAAAAGGACGCAACTCGGCCATGTAAAACGAACCGAAACGAAGGACTTCGTGCTGATGATGTTGCTGCTGTTGCTGCTGCTGCTGCTGCTCACTTGTGATTATAAAACACAGCAGCCATATTTTATCTACGCTTTTGATGGTCTCCATCCAACTGATGCCCATCGCCAATCCTTGATTCGTCGCCGCCTCCTTGGCAAAAGTCCTAAATATAGCGGCTATGACCAATGGAAAATTAACTTTTACATTTTACACGGCCAGAAAATCACTGGGATCTTGAGTTTCGACCCATTGTTCCTATCAATTATTCTGAATATGAAAATTACAAACAGCATATGCCCAAAAAGAATGCACTGAAATAAATTTAATAAAATTTAAAAAAATACAGAAACAAATTTTTTTTAAATTAACAAATATATAAATATAAATTAACAAATATAATTATTATTTACCTTTAATATTTTCTTTAGCAGAAAATACATTTTAAAAAATACAGACAATAATTTTATAAAATAATATATGAATTTCTAACAAATATAATTGTTATTTAATTCTAATAATTTCATTACATACAGAAAAACCATTTTAATATTATTAGAAAAAGTAATTAAATTTAAAAAAATACAGAACATCATTTTATAAAATAATATATGAATTTACTATTATTCCTAAAAAAATAGAATTATTATTTACTTTTAATATTTTCTTTCTAAGCAGAAAATACCTACATTTTATAAATATTCCGCCTAATAAATTAATTTAAAGTTAAATTTAAAAATAATTTATAATTTCTCGCTGTGTAGCCCAACGGCAACCAGGAGTAGCAATAACAACAACCAGCAGACGTTTGCAACTTCCGTTGTTAGCTAAAAGTGACTTCCGGTCGCTTGGGGATCCCCACTGTCTGTCTGTGTGTGTGTCTGCCTGTCTGTGTGTGTGCGTACTAGAGTATGTGGCTAAATCTATATACATATATGTGTGTGTGTGTGTGGATATGGGATATGGGATATAGCCATCCAAGTTGTTGCTGCACTTGCCTGCAAATCTAAGCATTTATTGCAGCCCCAGCTCGTTTCGCTGCAGCTCTCGTTTATTTAATTGAATTCCCACATGTGATTGAGGTAAGTTCGTGCCATGATTGTGCCACATTAAAAGGGTATGACCAACAATGCCCCACCCCCCTTTAGCCACCCTAGCCACGCCCACCAAAAATACTCAGCCCACTTCTACTTACACTCCATTTTTGCCTTAGAGCACCTTGTTAAGTGCACCTTGTGAAAGTGTGGAATTGCTGAGTGCACGCACAAGAGCAGTCCAGAACAAAAGCTGAAGATTAAGCGGCAAAATCCACACTGGAAGAAAAAATGTGATAATATATAAATTTTAAATTAAATCTATATATAGTTCAGAAGGCTTCCTTAATTCAAATGTTTTTTAAGTGTCTAAAAGTATGCAACAGTTTGCTAAACATTTTCATTGCCTACTTTTAGACATCTTTGAAAGAGTTTTTCAAGTCATAGCGATTTATTCATCCGTATTTGTTTTTTTAGGTGCCTAAAAGTCTGCAACACTTTATTTAAAAATGTCATTGCCTACTTTTAGACACCTTTAAAAGAGTTTTTCAAAATCCAAGCTATTGCATTGATTAATTTTTTTATTAAATCAGATAAATTTCTAATAATTGTTAGCTGTGCACTCCCCCTTTTGTGCTGCTCCAACCAAGTATACCACATATAGAGTCATACCGAGAAGGAGTATTTCATCAGAAATGGATTGGATAATAGTGAAAAGTATGCATACGAGAGCCACGTGTAATCTAGTAAATGGAAAACAAAAGCTAGCGATTATTGCTATGGCAAAATGCGTGCTATTTTTGGTCATAAAGCCCAAAAGCCAAGGACAAAGGCAATTAAACCAACTGCCAGGGACTCGAAAAAGTATGTATGATATAGATTTGATTGGCAGAAGAACGAGAAATTTCACAGGTAATCAGGCAAGTGAAATCGATGAACAAAGGATCTTTCCCATTATTGGGCTTCAACTGGAGGGAAAAGTGCAATTTTCAAGCATTTCGCTTCGGTAAAACCAAATTAACATGAAAAATCTTTTTTTAATGCTTAGAAAAATGATTGAGTTCAAAACTCCCATTTTATTATTTTTTTTTTTAAACAGATTAGTGTAATTAGTTTATTTTGTGCAAAAACTACGCTGGAATAAAGTTTTCAGCGAAAGAGAACCTTTAATTAAATAAAATACTATTTGGCTAACGCAAATAGCCTCAAGTATTTGCTCACCATTTTGTTTGACAGGCAAACAAATTAATTAAAATCTTAATTAAATCTCGTTCTGGCAGCAAACAAAGATGTGCTAATTTAATGCCAACAAGTTGTTGGAAGCGCGCCTTTAATTTGCCATAGAATCAAGTACCCGCCCCGTTGCCCCCGTTTGCTCTATTTTTAGCATTTAAATACGCAGAGAGCAGAGTTTACAACTTTCGCAAAAGTTTTCATCTAAATGCGCTGCAAATGTTGGCAACACTTTTCGGTTTCTCCTTTTATTTTTCTCTATTTTTTTTTAAGCAAAAGAGGACTAACAAAATGTTCGCTTTTTTTGTTGTTTGTGTTCTGCCTTTTGGCAGTTTACTTTGGCCTTTTTTAAGTTTATTTTATTAATTTTTTTTTTTTTGTTATTTTTCGAGTAGCATTTTGTTGCTGTTGCAACTGTCAAATGTTTGCCAATGCACACGGACACAGACGCGTCCATGTTGCTAGTGTTGGTGTTGTTGCTGGCGGTATGTAAATGTGTGTGGATTTTAAAGCGAGTGTATGTGTGTATGTGTGGGTTGCTAATTTTATTCACTTGTATGCGTACATATATCGCTGTTGTCTCCCTTAATTTTTCGCCTGCATTTTTCCTACAATTTTCCCTTGTCTTGCTGGCAAAAAAATAAAGAAGAAATTTTGCATTTCTTTTTTTAGACAGTTATGCGGTTTAAATATATTTAAATAATATATTTAGTTTTTTTTAAGTTATATTTTAAATTTATTGCCTTATTTGTTAATCAACAAGCAAATCCGGTTAATTAAATTTTTAATTTAATAACAAATAAATATTGTATATTTTTTTTAGACATTTATATTTTATTTTAACTTATTCATCACCTGTTTTTTTTTTTACAACTCGCAAATATATAATATAAATATATTTAATTTTTTATAAATAATTTTTTTTTTAAGTCACTTTTTATTTACTTCACTTGCTTTATTTTTTAAACAACTGGCAAATCCGTTAAATTAAGAAATTAATTATTTAATTACAAAAACAAATCTGTTGGCTTTAATCCTTAAATGTGTTTCGTGGTCGATTTAAAAAAATGGCTAATAAAGCATTATTTATTTAATTTCAAGACTTTTTGGTGTTTTTAAGCTACTTATGTATGTTGGCGCCACTAATTGGCAATGTTGTTTTATTTTCAAATTTATTATTTAAGCTTAATGTGTTCCCTAATTCAGAAAATATCAAGCAAATATTGCTGGGCACAAGTGTAAAGCGTAAATTATTAAAGAGGAAAAACAAATGATGTTGTTAAGCTACTTATAACTACGGCCAACAAATGCAAACAATACATGCTGCCCGCAACTGTTCATTTGTTAATTTAATTTAATATAATTTATATAAAATTAAATTCTTATCAAAAAGGCCTTGAATTTAAATGCAGTTGCCAGAGTTGCCACCCTTTTCTGCGGTCGCCCTTTTGTCATCCGACCAAAAGGACATTGTTTGAGAAAGTAGACCTCGAAATCCTATTTTGGCAACATCAACATCTTGACAAGGCCAAGGCAAAACTTTGTGCACTCCAAGTATTTACTTTCACAACAAGATGGGCTTCCATTTTTATTTGGCCCTAGTTTCTCTTAGTTTTATTTTTATATTGATGCTTTAAAGTTGGACACCCTTGCGACACTTTGTCAGCTTCAATTTGTCGCCGGGATTATTGGCATTTTGGAAATATTGATTAAATGCAGCCAGCAGCCAGCAAAGACGCCCAAAGAGTCCGAGTTCGAGTCCGGATATCTAGCATAGTGACACACATCGACCGCAGGGACAGATTTGTTGCTGTTGTGCTGACTGATTAGCGCCTTTGCTTTAGCGATGTTGCTGTTGTCCCTGGTGTTGCTGCTGCTGCTGTCGCTGATGTTGCTACTGTTGCTGTGAAAATTGATGAGCAATTAAGGTTATTGACCAATCGCTTGGCGAAGGGTTGCTAGCTTCCAGGGGTCGGGGAGAAACGCTTCGCTGCCTTCCCGACTGACCCAATCACATATATACGAGTGCATATAGTATGTGGTCCAGCACTGCGAATAATTTACCATACTTAACAAAAAAGGTATGAAAAAGGCTTTGATTTGAATATTTTTCTATTTAAATTTAAGCAAAAAGTTTAAACACTGAGAACAATATTTTCTTTAAAATGTAAAAAAAACACATTTACTTTTTAAATATATAGTTTACATTACAATATGTAAAAAAAGGGATGTAAAATACTTTAATTTAAATATTTTTCTTATTTAGATTAAAAAAAAAATTTAAAAACTCAAAAAAAAAATGTTCTTTAAGTACTTAAGAGACACATTTACTATTTAATTATATTCTTTAAATCGGCAAAAAAAAAGTTTAACGTTCATTTTTAACTTTTTCTCATATTTGTGTGAAAAAGGGATGAAAAAGGACATTAATTTGAATATTAATTCTATTTAGATTTAAGCAAAAATTAAAACTCTGAGAAGAATATTTTCATTAAAGCATAAGAAACTTTATTTACTTTTAGATTATATATCTTAAATCGACAAAAATAGTTTAACTTACAGTTTTCACTTTTTTTATTTCATGTTTTTATAAATTTGTTAATATGATTTATCACATATATTTCGAAAATGTAGTTAAAAATATTTAAACAAAAATCTAAACACTGAACAATATACACATAAACTTTTTAATTTTTTTTTTTTAAACCACAAAAATAGTTAAACCCCACATTTTATTATTTTTTGTTTTTATTTTTTAGCAAACAAAAAAGACAGAAGAAAATTCACAATTCAAATATCAGGTATGTTATTAAAAGGAATCTAGTATTTTAAAATCCCTAAGAGGACATGATAGTTTCGCTGAGTGCAAATATAGTCGCAGCTCCATCGAAGCGACAACAATGCCGACAGCCAGCCGAGGAGCAGCCATAACCAGACCACTTGCTCATCCTGCGCCGGATGGGAAGCGTCAAACGGAAACGGAAGCAATTGACTGAGTGACAAGTCCTCCGCCCCCTTTTCTCCGCCCCCTGGAAAACACCACCAGCGACACCCTGATTAACATTAACTGATTTAAGGTGAACGACTAACCTAAATCCAACCAGCGGCAACTCCGGTGGCAACAGAGCCGCAACTTCGGGCGCAAGTGGAGCGGAAGGAGAATGTGGCCAACAAACGAAATGAGCAAAGGACCTGCAATTAATTTTGCACATGCATTTGCCACGCCCCCTCTGATTTCCACTCCCCTTTCTGGATCCTGGATCCTGAATCCTGAATCCGTCCATAAATTAAGTCAACAAAATTGAGCATTTAATTGTCGGTGCACAATCCAATAAAAAGGTATACCTGTGGTCCTCCGAAAAGGGAAGCGATTTATTTGATTTGCCTTTCGTTAAAAATATGGAAAAATCCAATTTCGTTGCAAATAATACGGGGTGGGAAAAAAATGAGTCAATATTTGCCCGACTTTGGGACTCAATCAATCTGCCGTATTTTCCATTAAATAAGACCGCAACACATATATGAGCATATATGTACAGTAGAACTAGCCAAGAAGCCAATAATATCGATATACTACTGTAAAATGTATTATTCAAATTGGATATTTTTATTAATTACGAAAAAAATCCTTTAAAATGATTTTTATTTTTTAGAATTTTTTATTCAGATAAATAATGTTTCGAAACTCCTTTGAATATTTCTGAATTTTTTATAGTTCTTGATATATAAAAAAAAAATCATTTCTTTTTTTAACTACGACGAAAAGTTCTTTAAATTGCATTTTTATTTTTTTTTAATTTTTTATTCAGATAAGTAATTTACCGATACTTTTGGGAATATTTTTTATAATACATTACTGAAAAAAAAAATCCTTTTATTTTTATTTAGTATTTTATTTAGATAATAAAATATATTTTCCGTTTTACGGAAGTCGCACTGTACTGTTTGCACACCCCAGGACACGTGACCCGGCGACGAGTTAAAAATAAAGCAAGGACCTGTTAATCTGGGATTAAGTCCACCTGTTTGTGTTCCGAAGACACACTCACACACAGACGCACTCACACACAGCCGCGCTCACAGGACTTTACAGGACGTTTCGCTTTGAAGTCCCGCTTAGTTAATTAACCCTCGACTGCCCCCCTAAATATGCAACAGTTTACATCGCAGCCTGCAATTGACTGCTTGTCGCACTGCTTGACAACTGCTTGTCTGAGTAGTATATATACTACGAATAAGTATTTAAAGTTTCCAGCGAAAATGCCATGGACTAAGAACTTTTAAGGGGTGGAAATCTGAACAAAGTTAGATCTAAAGGAGGGGAGGGGGTCGAAAGGTGGACCACACAATTTGAATACATGTATAAATAACGTGATGAGCCCTGAAAGGCACTGAAAAAAAATATTACAATTATAATATCATGATTTTAATAGTAATGTTAATTAATAAAATATACAAATTATTTATAGCAAAACACTTGAAAGATATTATAAATTACATTATTATTTTTTAATCCTACTCAACCGTATACTTGATATTAGATTTATATAGCAAAGTACTTGATAAATATTTTAAATAAATTGATTATTTTTTTAATCCTACCCCAACGTATACTTGATATTAGATTTTTAAATTACACTATGCAAAATCAAAAATGTACCTCGATGGATGCTATATTGTTGAAATCTTTCCGAATTCCCAAGTTAAACTGCGTTTTCCAAAAGTTCCCCGACGCAAGGATTCTTAGCACAAGGACCTCAAAGATCGAAAAATGCTGAAATTGGCCAACTTTCCGGAGGTATCACAGGCAAACGGATTATCTTTCACTCTTTATCTTTCAAACCCCATACTCAGAATAATTTTAGGATTTTTTTTAAGGGAGAAAAAAATAAAAGAATAATAATCCTACTTAAACGTATACTTGATATTCGATTTTTCCTATAAATTATAAGCACTTGAAAAATATTTAAAAATATTATTATTTTAATCCTACTGAACCGTATACTTGATATTTGATAATTCCCCCAGTGCACTAGTAAAACAACCCGTTGGCATCGCAGACAGAAGAGAAAACCGCATCAAATATTAAAAATGTCGTTTGGCCAACTTTGCGAGTGAGTTTTGGCCTGGGCCCGCGGCTAGCGAACTGGCGAGATGGCGAGCTGGCCAACTGGACATTGTCCTTGCTGTTGGCCAAAAGTTTGGGCCCGGATCTGTGGCCACTTGCATGCATTAATTGCAGTCCCAGTCCCTCTTCTCCGACTGTTATGCGCCCAAGGCTGAAACTTAATATTCCTGAATGCTGCTCAGCACAGGCCCTGTCTATTTTCTCTCGGAAAAGGGAAAAGGGAAACCTTGGCGGTCTTGATGGTCGCTCGGCAGTCCGCACACAATGGAGCGTTTTAATTGGCTCAATTTGTGCCATATCGGAGGGCAAACAGCGAGATTTTCACGATTCCCATATGTACAATACCTACTACCTATACTACAAAGCAAATGGATTAAGTTTCGTTTCGTTCTTAGCTCGAAGGAGTAACATGAAGTAAAGCTATCGAGTCGAGTGTCTCGACTTTCGGATTCCCCTTAAACAAAATAAACTAATTTTAATAAACATTTTTGTAGGTTTGAAAAGTTTGTTTTAAATTCCAAAAAATACCAAAAAAATTTAAATCGAAATTTAAAAAGACATTTTTGTAGATTTGAAAAGTTTTTTTTAAATAACAAAAAATACTAACAAAATCGAAATTTAAAAATACAATTTTGTAGGTTTGAAAATTTTTTTAACTACCAAAAAACACCACAAAAATAACTTCATTTAAATCGAAATTAAAAAGAAACATTTTTGTAGGTTTGAAAAGTTTTTTTTTAAATACTAAAAATACCAAACAAAAATATATATCCCCCTAAACTTACCTAAAATGTTTTTTACATAATTTCAGAGTCCGGAATAAATAATACTAGACCAGGTTTTTCATTTTTTTTATCATGTCCATTTTACTTTATTTTTAATTATGCTCAAAGGTACGAAATACATTGAACTATTTGTTTTTGTTCGGTTTGGTTGGTTTTGGTATGTAGTTTTGTGTATGCTCTATGTGGATTTTGGGGATCTGCTATTTTCTAACCATTAACTTACATGAGACAAACGTTGGGATCGATACAATACAATGCGTTGCAATTTAGGGGGAAGTTCTGTGGGCGTGAAACCAAATTCCTGCTCTATGCATAATGGCAATGGTTTTAATGAGTCGGGTTTTTGGGTTTGGGGTCGGGAATACCAGCTTGAAACCTCCTCCATGGGTGGGGAGGTTGGTTTTAGTTGTTAGCCAGGTCCAGGGTTTAATATTTTGCATTTAATTAGTTTTTTTTTTGCCAACGCACATTTATATGTATTCCTCATGACTGTGGGTTGATGTGTTATTTTATACCTAGCTAGTTTGTGTTCATGGTTCAACAAAATTAATTTTCGACCTTTCATTTTATTCAACTTGTGATTGATGCACATGCATAAATTCAGGCACATGAATATGAATATATATGTGTGGGAAAACCAACTGAACTCTGCATTCGACACTCATTTCACAGGATTGGATTGAGGTGACAATTTAGGCGGGAACTGTATGTAAAAATTGTAGTGATTGCTGTAGGTTTTTTTTTTTGAATAGGTTTAATCAACGATGGAATGTTCTCTTGCATCTAGCTGGGGAGTAGCCACAAATATATTTTGTTTTCCCTTAACTACTCCTATATATTCATGTACATATCGTGTATTTATATCTGTATATTGCACACTTAACGATTTGGTTTTTCTTGCTGTTGTTTTTCCCGATTTCTTTGCTTTTCTTCTCGTTTATAATCTCTTAACTTTAGGGTAATAAAAAAATACATTTTTCTCCATTTAATTAATAAACATTTTCATTTCAGTTGTT
Organism: Drosophila lutescens; assembly: GCA_037075285.1. NCBI lineage: Eukaryota > Metazoa > Arthropoda > Insecta > Diptera > Drosophilidae > Drosophila > Drosophila lutescens. The sequence continues at coordinate 4,608,076 of JBAMCF010000413.1, read as the reverse complement.
CTCCTTCTAATTCTCGTCTTGGTTTGTCATTCGTCTAATCCGTAGTTATAGGCGTAATACAATTTGCAACTAGACTAGTTTTAATTAATATATAATTTGTGTATACATATATAATTTCATTCTCTTTTTCTTTTTCAAGGGGTATTCTTCTCGTAGTATCTTAAAAAAATATATATAATACCGTTAAGATTTATTCATTTTGGCTTCTTTTTAAAAATGAAAAAAATACAATTAAATTTGCAAAAGCCGAATAAAGTACTTAACAACAATTTTGGCTATAAATGTGTTTTTTTTAAAGTCACTAATCCGATACAAATTTATGTTAATCTTAAGTAATTTCCACGACTACAAGAGAAGAATACCCGTTATCAAATTGTTGCCTTCTCCATATAGCATATATAAATAATTCTGTATAACGACTCATGGTAATTGGGTTCCTTGGATCCGCTCTGTTGGATTTTTGCAACTTCCGTTCCTCAGTATTGCCTAAAATATACATCTAATAATACTCAAAAACACAAGTCTAAACATTTTGTCTCGATCCCTCTCAAACGGCCGTCTCATGGTCCGTCTCATCGATCCTCCCAAGGCGCCAAGAGTTAGGATCCCCAGCTGAAAGATACAGTTGGAGAAAAAAGGGGGAAGAAAAAAGAAAGGAAAACACATATATTTAAATTTTGTATTCAAAGAAGCCACAAGCACATGGGTGAAGAGGCCAAGGCTAAAATTCCCAAATTTACCCAACATTTTACAAAAACATTTTGCTCAAAAAAAACTTTATTTAAATCCAAAACAATGGAAATTACAATTAACAAAGTTTTGCATGCACAATTCTAAAAGCAGGCACACGAACGGTCACACTACAGAAAATTGAACACCGACTGAGAGAGAGAGAGATAGCTGTATAGACACAGAAAGAGACGGGGACACACACAGGCTAGCATACATACGCGGTGGGCTGCTGTTGTTGTTTCTAGACCCTTGCAGAGGGAATGGGAATTTTTAGATGGAAATTAAACAAACGGACCACTTAAAAATCAATGAATCTCTCAGTTTAAAAAGTTTACTTTTCGAAATTCTGAAAAAAAGCACAATGCAAACTTTACTGCATACTTTTAGGCACCATAATAAAGTGATTTGAAATCTGTAAAGATTTCTGTGGATTTTATTTCTTGCTTTAGAACGGAAGCTCCCAAAAAAAGTATTGTACATTAATCGAACCAACAAATTGAAATTATTTCTATATAGCAATCGGTCTGCAAGGGCATTTGAGTATTCGGTTCCCGAAACTTAAGATCCTTTTCCTTACACGACTTTAAACTTACCGCAGTCATAATACTTCGATATCCTGGGCAAGGCTGTTTTCGTGGTAGTTGTTGTTGGTTTTTTTGATTGGTCGTGTTGTTGTTGTAGTTTTGTTGTTGTTGATTAACGTTTATGATGGAGTTTTTTTTGGTTTGGAACGTTTACGTTAGACATACAACAAAATTATAGTCACCGAAAAAATAGAAAATCAAATACATAAATTTCATCACAAATCAAACATAGATAGATAAACTTGTTGTTGTTGTCGTTGATGGTGAAAAATCAGTAGAAGAACGTGGTTAGCATAAAAGGGGGGCGGATTGGGGGTGTGAATAATCAGCACATATATATTTTAGATGAAACATGTGTAGTATACAGAAAACGGATCGATTTTGTGATAACTGTATCTCACGTGATCAAATATCTTACTAGTCAATACAATACTATTCCGTTAATAGAACAGGTAACGCTTGACATCTAATTGGAATCGAATGCTATTTTCGGAACCTCTAACCAAATAGCGGGTATATTTTTAGGTTCCAAGTTTACTTTCGCGTCGCGCCGGTGTTAATAAAATAAAGTATTATACCTGTATATGTACCTATATTAAAATTTAAAATCCTTTTACTATCACTTTAAATAATAAATATTCTTTTTTTCATATTCAAACCACTCAAAATAAAGAAATACCTTTGAAAAAAACTCTTTCAGCCGCAATTCGATTCACTTTTCCATACAACACCATTGCAACAGGTACTGTAAATGGGCGGAATGGTGGGGTAGGGGGCGTGGCCGGGTGGAGGGGCGAGGCAATATGCGTACTGTTGTCGGCACTGCACTTTGTGTGTAAGTTTATGGGCATGCTGTTTTGCTATTTTCCACTTCTAATGATTGTTTGCAAAGCCGATCGATCGATGAATGCATGCCCTGCACAAAGCTGTATACCCTATAGAGACTTTTGAGACGATCGCCATCAACACGCGGCGATCGCGACAACAGCCAAATTGTTTAATTAAATAACAAATATTGTTTTGTTTTTCCTCGTGGCGGCAGGCCAAATAATGCGAATTAGAATAAAAAACATATCAATGCCATTTAATGATGTCAAATGGCTGAGCGCGTGCCCAAACTATGGATTAATCTCGAATACTTCATCTTCATATTATATATTATATATTTTTTTTGTTTTATTAGCTTTCGTTTTTGGCTTGTTTACATTCACATTGATTCCTTTTTTTCGTTTATTACACTTTCTTGGGGGAGCCTTGGTTTATAAGGGGTTCTCGGTTTAATCGGGGCAATCGAGGGGTTATGTACAGCAAATATATGTATATATGTATATAGCGTATGTACAACAACTTAGGCTATGTATTGCTTAACATTATCTCAATTATTATTCGATATTAATTCTAATTAGTTTTCACGCTTTCTTCAAGCTCAATTTGTATGCAAATCAATCGACAAAAAATCAACGAAAAAAAACAGAAACGAATGCATATAGGAGGTACAAAAAAAGAATAATGTGTTAATGGAAGATATAGAGAGTTGATGGATGTGCCAGCACGGTAAATTTCCATTAAATGCCAAGCGGTATCAAATAAATTTTTGTTGATTAAATTAAATAAAGCGATGAAAACTCTTGGGCCAGCGGAAAAGTTCATTTATCACCTGTCACCTGAAGATCTTGAATCGGTAATTGAAACTGAAGTGCTGTTGATCAAACCAGTTTGCATATCGCAATCATGTCAAAGAACTAGTTAGTACTCATTACAAATCCTTTCATAACTTTCTTACAAAGAGGTGTGTACTGTATAATTATATTATTTGTGATAATTGAATAGTTGACAAGAAATAAAAAGATATTTTTGTGATCAAAAGATTCCTAAATTGTCCTTACAATAAAAATATATTTCAAATCTATTTCCAATTCATATAATAATAATTCCGAATCAAAAGCCACAATCAATTAATTTAAAATCGAAACCTTGGTTGTCGCTTGAACGTGTTCAATTCAAAAGCCCACTCAAACTGAAACTAATTCATGAGCAAACGCAATCAAGTGTCTTGTCCAACGACTACAACTCAACATACAACCATGATCAGTCAAAATAAATTACAATTTTTACAACTGGTTTGGCTACAGCTAACGATAGTTTTTTGCTAAGGATATTTCTAACAGTGTTGCCATGTTTCCTAGTTATTTTTAATTAGCAGAAAAAAAGGCAGTTAAAATTACAAAGCGAATTGAAATTTCTTGGTTATAAGAATACTATGCCCAATAGTTTTACTAAATAGAATATTTTGTAAGACTAGTTAAAGGGACTTTTCGGTAGGTTTTTTCCTTGAAATGGCAACACTGATTTTATTTTATAGAACATTTCCGCTGGGCTGCAAGACATGATGTTTCCCAAGACGTATAGTTTACACAAAGATCTCAAGTGCCTGTCTATTTGCTTGGCTTTTTGGCGGGGTGATTGTGATACAAAGTTGTCTATTAGAACGATTAGATGTGTGTTAGATGTTTGTTTAGCTAGTGCTAGTTGCTATGCTATATGCTAGGTATGAGATGATTATATATATTCAAGATGCGGATTAAGATGGATAGTTTCCAGATTTCTTCGGCATTTCTTTTCGGATGATCGTAGTTGTTGCTTGCTTGCTGCTGCATGTGATTGATTGATGGCTGACTGATGACTGATGATTGGTTTGCTTGTGTGGGTGATGGTGTGGTTCTTATAGTTGTTGTTCTTGTTGTTGTGCAGGTCAAAGGTGAAGGGACGGAGGAGGAGTGCTCGGATTTCTGAATTCGTGGCAAGTTGAGCAAGTGTTGAGGAGCAGCGGAGCGGGGCGATTGCATAATTTCAGATTGCACTTTGCTCGATGTTGTTGGCGCTTGTTGTTGCTGCTTCTTGTACGGGTTGTTGTTGTTGTTCTAGTTGCAGTTGTTGCAGTAGTAGTTGTTGTTGTTGTTTGTACGTGCGACCAAGTAAAGGAACATGCTCTTCTAAAATTAGAGTTTTGGCGTAGAAAAAAGGTAGAAAGAAAACAAAAACCAAAAATCAAAAATCAAAAATGCACAAAAAATACAAAAAATAAATATATATTGAAAATAAAAATAAATAAAAACATAATTTAAACTATATTACGGGTTTAATTCAAGTGAGGTTAGGTTTTTAGGCCATGCAGAAAGCGTGCAAACAGAGAGAGAGATATATAGGGAGACACGAGGGGAGGGAGGGAGACACACAAAGGTCGAAGGTGAAGAAATCAAGAACCCCAAACACCAAGAAAGTTAATGAAAGCGTGGGGAAAAGCTAGCCACAGCAGCGGTCACATGAATAGCAATGGGAATATGTATTTAAAAGAAATACTCAATACTTTATAAAGTCAGTAAAAAATTTTTGAATTTTTTACAGAACATGAAAATAGAAAAAAAAAATGTTTTCTATTTATTTAGTATTAATTTTACAGCAGAATAATGGCAGTTACTTAATATCATCTGCTCTCATAAGTTCAAAAGACATTTTCTTTTAAATAAATACAAATATTTTGATTAACTTTAAGTATATCTTTGCAATGTTACCATTTTGTTAACCGCTGCTGTACAATTTAGGGTAGATAGTGAACAGATAGTCGAAGGAGAGAGAGAGTAGACCGGGGGTCAAGGGTCAAGGGGCCGCACTCACCCTGTAGCTGCCGGTTGATCAGGGCCGTCAGTCCGTGGCCCACATCCACACTCTTCTTGAGTATCAACATGGGCTTATCCTCCGCATCCTCCGCATATCCTCCCGATGGCAAGAAGCCATTGCTGGCTATCGATTCGCTCACCTGGAAACAAAATAAGGAGGTTTTGAAATCGTACGATTTGGAAAGCGGCTTTCAAACACACCTGGGTGACCTGCATCAGCTTCTTGACCACATCCCGGCCGAGAATGTGATCGAAAACGGTCTGCAAGAAGGGCTCGGCCATAATTGACAGTTTGAGCTTGTCGCGATGCCAGATCAGCACCCGCGATTCCTCCATGGCCATGATGGAGACCTATTAACAAACGATATATTAATATAATATTAACAACATACAAACAGAAAAAAAATAGACAAAAGATCATACTGATATGTGCTCATATCATTTTGATACGAATAAAAATTATGTTTATCTTATTTTACAATATTTGTTCAAAAAATACTAAATTTGGTATTTTAAAACAGTATTTTTATAACTTTTATGAAAAATTAATATATCAAGTTGATATGTTTGAATCATAATTTGACATTAATCAGCATTTATTGATATGAAATAAGGTAGAAATGACCCTATAACATATGAAATTTTTTTTTTTTTAACAGTGATTAAATGGAGGATGGAGACTCTCACCTGAAAGTAGTCATCGGTCGAGACGCCAAACCATTCCGGCGAGTCTAGGAACTGATGGGGAAACACAATGTGCAGGGCTCGCTGATGCTGCGACACCACCAATCTGTTGTCGATAAGATATACCTTAGTTATTAACCATTCCGAAATGCGGAAATGTATCTCACTCACTTGCCACTCAGCACCAGCGACAGGCTGTCGACCTTGGTGACCTTCTCCTGGGCATAGACCTCCTGGTATTTCAGGGCGCGTATCACCTTCATGCAGTTGAGCACCTTCTTGAACTGGTGGCGAGTCACGTGCAGCGGCTGGAAAAGTGCCAGGTACACCTGCAAATACGATCAATAAGGTAAATGATTATTGTGACAGCTATGGATCAATTAAATATATTTATTTGGATTTTATAAAACACTTTATTGAGTGAAATTTATTTAATTTATTTCAATTTAAAGTATGAGAAATTTGCTTCCGTTTCTGGTTTATTTATTAAAGAATTCTCATTAATCACTTAATCCCAAAACATAATTAATTAATTAAACACCATTAAATAAATAGTTACAAACAAATTATTACTAATTCTAAACCGGAAAATGAATACAAATTATTTATTCTTTTAAATCCAAAATAACCGCAGTTCAAAAGTTCCCATTAGTTTTTCCCCACTCTGAAAACTTTCCATATATTTTCTGTAGAACATTATTGGGTTCTAACTGATGGAAACATTAAATATCAGAGTTTATGCGTGCCTTAATTTACAAGTCTGTGTGCCCAATAAAATAAGTTGAATGGGTAAATAACCGATACTTCAGAGTAACGGAAACTGCCAAGCTTGTTGGTCAAAAGACTTCCATGGTGAGATCTATCGTCTAACCAATCTCTGTTGTCAAGTAGATGATGTTACACTAAATGATGGACAAACAAACGTATAAACAACTGAAATGGGTAAATATTATCGCAGATCGAGAGTGTTAACTGATTTGCATTGCGTCAAGTATAACAAGAGCACGCCCCCTTTTTCCACCTGTTTGCGTGTTCCTATTTCATTGAGGCTACACTGAGAAAAATATAGAAAAATATCACACAAAAATATATAGAACAAGAAAGGAAGCTAGTTTCGGCCAGCCGAAGCTTATATACCCTTGCAGATCATTCCTATTAATTTACAAATCGCAAAAATGTTAAATTTCCTATTATTTCTCTTATTTCCGATCGTTCCTATGGCAGCTATATGATATAGTAGTTCGATTTTGATAAAATTAAAATCGAAATTCGGAAATATTTAAAAAGAGTCATATCCCAGAGTAGAAGAGAATACAATAAAAACCAACGAAGCAATAATTTATTTCCTATTATATTCCCATTAATTTTTGGATCGTTTCTATGGCAGCTATATGATATAGTCGTCCGATTTTAAAAAAAATTTATTCGAAATTCAGAATTAGATAAAAAATGGCATTTCCAAAAGTAGGAGGCTCTAGGTTCAAAAACACCCAAGATAAATTTTTTTTGCATTTTTTCCCCCGATTATTCCTATGGGAGCTATATGATATAGTTGTCCGATCCGGCTCGTTCCGACTTATATACTACCTGCAATAGATAGAAGACTTTTGGGAAAGTTTTAGCCCGATAGCTTTAAAACTGAGAGACTAGTTTGCGTAGAAACAGACGGACAGACGGACGGACAGACGGACAGACGGACAGACGGACAGACGGACAGACGGACAGACGGACAGACGGACAGACGGACAGACGGACAGACGGACATGGCTAAATCGACTCGTCTAGTGATGCTGATCAAGAATATATATACTTTATGGGGTCGGAAACGTCTCCTTCACTGCGTTGCAAACTTCTGACTGAAATCATAATACCCTCTGCAAGGGTATAAAAATATATAGAAAAATAAAAAAAAATGTAGAAAAATACCACAATAAATTTTGATATGTACATATTCATAAATATGTAAATATAGATTTCAAAGAACTTTTGCAAAATAAATATTTTTATTTGTCTTTTGTATTCCTTATAACAAATTTTTAATAGATTTTCAAATTTTTTGTATTCTTTCATATTTGTAAAATATTTTTTTTAGTTAGTTAGTGATTTTTTTAGTAATATTAATTTTACATGTATTTTTTTGCATATGGTGCGGGCATGGATGAGCTTCAGCTTGATAATATTATGACTAGTTTTCATTTTTTGGCGGATGGGGGACCACCCCACCCCCACCCCCGTCGCGAGACAAAAAGCCAAGACAGCGATCACATGGCCAAAATGTAAGACTCGTGGTAGCAACAGCAAGACAAAGTTGTTGCCATGCAAAAATATTAAGTGTGTGTCTCTGCTGACGCAGCCGTTAGACAGGCCAACCGATCAGGCCCCCCGTCTCTACGCCCCTGCTCACCGGGGGGGCGTCTATGGATCGGGGCAGTAGCAACACTTACAACAGCAACATCAGAGGTGATCGCATTGCACCCAGCAACATGAAACGCTAGCAGTTTTCAATTTTCCGCTACCCTAACTTAAAGGTATAAACTTTGATAACTCAGAAAATAAAAGACTTTTTGGCAATTAAAAATTAATGATAAATCTTGAATCGATTAAATCTTAGTAATTTATTGAAAACTCATTAATTTCAGGGGGGAAATCTTATTTTAGGTTTTTTTCTAAATAAAGTCAATTTTTTTTTAAATGTTCCCAAATTGTAACCATATTATTTTAGACAGAGTCTTGAGTTATCGACTAAATATAAAAGGACTTTCATATATCATTCCGAATGATTTTTTTTATTTTTTTTATATATTTTTTTTTTGTTGCTATCGAGGCGACGCGCAGCAATAACATTAAACATTAACGAGCATGGCTAAATAAATAAATAACATAATCAAGAGGTTAGCCCGGGCGGCGGACAAATTGTGATCCGGGGCAGGTTTTTGGTGGCGTATCCAGCGGATCCAGCGAATCGTTTCGTTTCGATTTGCAACAGTCGCCGGTCGCCAGTCGGTTGTCGGACATTGCCGCGGATTCCCGAGTCACGTAGGCCACTCTCCACAGAGCCACCGGGCCACTGGAACCACTGAAACCACTAAAAGCCGCCAAACGAAGCGCAGCTCAGAGAGCCGCAAAAAAAAAGCATTCAAAATTAAAACAAAATCCACAGAGGCACTGAGAAGAAAGAGTCGCAGCCACAGATGAGGATACACGGAGAAAAACAGTACTCATTAACTTAAATAATGATCACATCAGTTAAATCTAGAATTTGTAAATTATCGATATTTTCGATATTTTCACAATATTTATGTGTTCAAGGGAAAACACATATATCGATATTTTTCAAGCTCTAGTTGGATCAGCTGTTTAACGAACTTTATAAATACTATTACTCCTATTTAACATAACTTAACTTAACTTAATATCATCATAATATTAACCTCTAACAAGTAAATCTCTGTGTACGGCTACAGATACGCCAGATTAGCGGGCTCTAGATGATGATGAACTGCCGGCTGGACAGCTACATATACATGATGGACTGCCATCGAATGGGAACTCGGAACGGGGATAGGGTCGTTATTCCTCTGGCTGTGGGAAACAAAGCACAAATTCCGTTGTGCCGCTTGCAATTTGCAAATTGAAATCAATGAAAGCGAAAGAATTCCACAAAAAAAATTATATTTTAAAACCGAAACTGAGCAATTTGCAAACGATCGGCGGCCAGAGATAATATGCTTTACTCTACTTGGGCCAATCTCTGAATCCGATCGTATCAGATAAATCTTGAGTGAGATTCATAAGTGTGATGGCCAAAAGAAAACAATAAGATGTACTGGGCTTAAAGTCATGAATAAAGGAAACCTTTCCTTGAAGATGAATTGCTGTTTTAGATGGCCCATTTAACTTAATAATTTAATTTATCAAGTGAAGTCCAAAAGGATTAAGGAAAAAGCCAATTTTAATTAAATGATACGGTGAAGGGAAAATAAATATTTTAAAATAATCTCAGTATTGTGTTATCAAAAGACTTTTTATTGTATCATACTTTTAAGTGATTTTGGTCTTACTTTGAGATTAGTAAATAATTTCAGACTACATATTTATACATATTTTCTTGTAGAGAAGCCACACGACTGGAAGAATTCTTCTGGAATTTTTTCGAAATGCTCGTCTTAATTTGCCCACCCTGTGTCTTCAAGATCACTCCTAAGATCACTAATTGCGAAGAATTCTTCTGGTGCATCGATCGATCCATAATGGGAGATACTTATGCGGTTTAATTAACACTAATCGATCTAGGGTCTAATTATTTCCTTACTCGATCGACGCTCTTTTTTATTATCTCTATTTTATGTCTTTTTCCGCTTCTTATTAGCTCCTAACTGACCTACCCAAATACGCATATACATATGTAGATCATAGAGAGAGCGGAGAAGATCGTAAAAGATCGGTGCGAAAAGGCATTCAAGAGCCATTGAACCTGTTTGTGATAAGCCAAAGCCGAAGAGAGATTCTCTTTTCAATATTAAGAGAGAGAGAGAGAGAGAACAGGGAGACCCAGAAAACAACGGCCAGTCGGCAACAGTGGGCCATAAAAAAAAGAAATTAAAAAATAAATGCAAATAAAACAAAAACACGACAGTGGAGCTTGTAAACAAAATCGATTGTCGTCAACAACCAACAACTTGTGCTGATAACAGAGGCCCAACTGCAGCGGAGTTATGTCTCCCTCTCTTTCTATTCTCTCTGGAATTTTTTCTCTCCTTTCCCAGCCGCTTATCATTCGCAAAAACAGTTAGACTAACTCATGGTGAAATACCTAAAATGGGCATTTTCATCCATAACTGAAATTGTTTTGGTGTTTCATTACATTTTTCTATGATCCTAAGTTTGTAATCTTCATAAAGGCCTTACTATCATATAAGAAATCTTAAAACTTTATGGGGGTATGTACATCTTTCTACAAAATAAAAGGTTTTCTTAGATAATTACCATTAAAAAAAAAGGGAAAATACGTTTTTTAATGATATAGCAAAGATATCTAGTTTCTAATCTTAATAAAGGTCTTACTATCATATAAGAAATTTTGAAACTTTATAGGGATTTGTAAATCTTTCTATAAAATATAGATTTTTCGAAGATAACTTTTGTAAGAAAGAAAACTAACTTTACTAATGATATATCATAAATATCTGAACAAATTAAGAAATGTGACAAATATTTCTTGTTTTCTGCTGATCTCCAAAATTAATTTCATATTTTTTCGCCACTTTCGGGCGCTAATTGAGTTGTCAGCAATCTACGCTTTTGTTTTCCCGGTGATTTAGGTGACTCATGTGACTCCAGAAAAGGGGGCGGTGGGCGTATCTGCATAACCTATATGTCTGGATCTACTACTAGACCTCTCACGTGGGCCGGTGTTTTTGTTTTTTGCGCCCCATGAAGGGATTACGCCGCAATTCGGACAATGATTGAGTGAAGGCGCGTGGGTGGGTGTGGAAAAAGGGGCGGTTCTCAGGGGGCGGTTCAGTATTTCGTGGGAAATATTGCCCTCTTCTGTTGGATCAATGCCACAATGGACAGCTGATGCTGACGCCTGACGTCTTTCATCAGCTCTCTTTAAGAAAAAAAGAAACATTTGGTGTGCGTCAGGTGCTAAAAGAAAAAACATCGCCGAGTGTCCCCCGTAATCTATGAGGTCCCCCCCTTTCCAATTTCCACCCATCTATCCATTTGCTGGCCCATATGACGCGAAAGCCGGCCGGCACGTCCGCATTTGCGGCAAAATGAAGTGGAATTTGCCACAGCGCCAACTGAGAAATAACAAACCAGACTTGGCCCACGTACCATCCCAACCATAGCAAAAAAAAAACCAACCAAAAACTATAAAAACTAATCGAATGACAAGATTATAACCACAAAGTCCAAATATTCAACGAAGAATAAGATAAAGCAACTAGGAATAACGATTGAAACTATCTGATATCTTTACGATCTTCAAAAATTCAAATACAACCATGGTATCATATCATATTTAAATACTATATATATGAATTCACTTAATATACACTTATATTTAGTCTTTATAACATAAATATAATTACGTTCACTTAACCAAATTTGCAGAATTTAATTACTCTTCAATTTTAAAGCTAACTTGGTCATGTGGTGAAAACCATTATTAACGTATTGTCAAAATTCAATTAATCCTATTTTGTATTACTTATTTATTTTGTATTATTTATGGTATTCTCACACCGCCCTAAAGTGTGGGCAAATAATTTATAATGTAGTTAATGTCAACATTCTATGAATACTTTTACTTAATCGTTATATCATTATTCACTAGCCCATATATCATTAGCAATTAACCAATCTAATGATTGATTTACTAGTACAGAGTGTACAAAAAAGTGATGTATCTATTTGGGGTTATTGGGTATCACTTTAGTTAGGAATTTAAATTATAGACTTTCTAAAGGACTTAATATTCTCACTAATTTATTGATCTATTAATTTTTAAACTGCCTAGCAACCTTTGCTCTTTCCAAAAACTTTTCCCCTTGTTATTATCGATTGTTGCATTTGTTCGACTGACTGATTGATCGATTGACTGCCATTTGCAGACTTCAATTTTCAATTTCGAGATTCATTCATTAATAATATTTCTTATGAATAAGTTTTGGGGCCGCCAACTCGCGGAACGTGCGCCACATGACAAGGGGATCTCCTCGAATCGATAAGATGATGTACATGGAGAGTGCTTTCTATATACGATATACGATTCCTGGCATTGCTGCACAGAAAAAAAATTGACAAAAGATCAGAATTTTATACTTTCTAAAGATCAAGTTATTCATATCATTTTGATATATTGAAAGATTATGTTTATCTTATGTTTATGTTTATCTGCTCAAAAATATGATATGATACAATATCAGGTTGATATGTTTCCATCATAAATTCAACATGAAATAAGGTAGATCCTATTCATATCGAATTTTTTCTCCTGTGTGATCATCATCGCACCGATCGTCGATCGATGGATCAGTCTGCCCACAGACTGCTCATTATCTAATTGCGGACCCACAATCCCAATCCCAATCCCAATCGTTCTGTTCCGACGTGTTTGTTGTGGCCGGACGTAGATCTCTCCGCCGATCGAGACAATCGATTTTGGACGATCGACCACCTCCTTACATACAAATAATGCCATTAATTCCGCTTTGGGACAACCAATTGATTTGTGATTTCTTGCCCACTCATCGTGGCTCTCAAGAATCCAACGGATATATCGGGGATAATGCCCAGGGTCCGCTGATTGGCCGTGATTAGCCTTTGAGCGGTCGCATGCAGCTTAATCAACACAAATGACCTTGAATCAACACTAATCAGTTTATTCTATTTTTTGCCATCACGTTCGCCGCTTTTTTCTGCGCATTATTATGTGGGTGAAATGCCCAATGCGGGATCACAAGAAATGGTCAGTTTCTGGCGGGGACTTTGAGCCGATCTGGTTGATCCTCGACGAAGCACAACTGAATCACGGGCTGACTCACCCAAAGACTATCCTTATCATTAGCATTAGCCCGATAGGAGGCTTATTTCACTTCGATTCTGCGATATTTCTGTGTGGGGTTCCTTTCTTGGTTAGTCTATAAACTAATTGCCAATTCCATGGAATGGAAAATTAAATGGTTTTTTGATTGCAAGCATGATTAGCTGGGAATTTGTAAGCAAACATGTTCATATAATATAATATATAATATAATAATATATTATTAATATATTATCGGGGGATCTCTAAAAAGTTTTTCCCCCTGAAATGTCTAACAAATATTTCCCAGACACATATTAAATATCCGTTTGGGAGTTCCTCTGAATCGCGAAAAAGATCGAGATCCACTCGACGTCAGTGATCGAAATCCATTCGCCGAATTTAAGCGGACGACTCATGCTCGGTAAACCAGAATTGTTGGATCCAAAGAATATATAAATGAATATTCAAAGCGGGGATTGCTTTTGATCGCTGATCGCTGACGTCTGCGAAATTTACACCATATGCAGGTGATTTTCAGTGAATTCCAAACTTTTTCTCGTCGCAACATTGTAGGAAAGTTTTTAGAAAGAAAGAAGAAAAGGAGAAGAGGGTAGACAGAAGGGAGGAGGAAGAAGGGCCGACTGAAGGTTAGGCCGAAAACTATTCACATGTGGCGTCCATTTGTCAGGTGCTTATAAGGCGGCCTAATGCCAAACGATCGCAGCGTGACAGCCGCCGTTAATTGAGACTCTGTGGTGTTGATAAGGCGGTGGTTCTCTTAAATATTGGTATGGATGTACCTAAGAGACCCCCTACGAAAGCCCAGCCTCCCATTCTGTCGCTCTCTTTTGGGGATAATCCAGTTTAAATGCATCGCACAGTGGGATGTATTATTGAAGTTTTAGTTTTTTTGTAGGTTTACAACAGAGTTCAATGTAGCAAATTTAAAAAAATTCAAACATGAAAGAAGAGTGGAAACTTGATTTAAATCTGTTGTTTTGATTGATACGTTAATCTTAACTATTTTTTTTCTTCTTAAGTATGTTTATCGAATTTGTAATTTGTAGGTTTACAACAAATTTCAATACCACGGGTTGAAAAAATAAGCAAACTAAATCCTAACTAATTTTTTCCTTTGTATAATATGCTCTAAATCATTTTACAACAAAAATCAGCCTATAATTTCATATGGTAATATTTACAAAATTCTATTAGTCAAGACGACTGTTTTTAGAAATACAAAGCAGCGTTATAAATGATATGAGTATATGATGAAAGGCCTACCTATCTAATCACTTTTTATTCATTTCGTTTCGTTTAAAAGAAATAGGTTCTACGGCCCCAAAAAATTCGTATGCAGTTTGTGGATAAGAAAGCGAGCGATCATGGTGAACTAGATTACTGGACAATCCGTAACGCCATTGGGCCCACGGTTGCATCAGCCGAGTGCAAAAAAAAATGGATCCCAAAGAGCTGCAAGAGAGAGCGAATACGAATCCGAAACCGAAATCCGAATTTCGAAGAGAGCGGAAGCAGAGCGCGGGCAGCGACGTCGGCGCAAGAACTGGGCGTTCGGTCGGCGGTATATATAAAACCTAATGCCAGCGCCGACTTCCCATTCAAAATCGCACACCTCAGCGCGCCGCGTGTCGCACACACACTTACCACTTGGTCCCCCCGGAATCCTCAAAAGAAACCAAATAACCAACCATCCCCAGATATTAACCAAAATACCAACCCAAAAACTAAACGCGGTGTCCAAAAAAAATAAAAATACCTATATTATAATAGTACCTAAATATATTTTAAAAGCGGAAAGTTAAGTAACCCCAAAAAAAACCAAATTTTTTTTGCTGTGCGAAGCGAGACAAAGAAGAGTGCCCCAAAAGAAAGAAAAGCTAACCCCTAAACAAGACAACCGGAGCCCATAGAAACCAATGCAAAGATGTGCCACAATTCAGGGATCGTGGAGAAAAACAACGAGCAGCAGATCGAACGCTACATGGCCTGTGGAATGCCATCGAAGGCGGTGAAGAGTGTCAAGTACACCCTAAAAAAGCGCGAGAAGAAGGAGCTGCAGAAGAGGCAGTTCCTCGAGGATCTCGAACTGAGTAGCAGTGATTCCACCTCCTCCTCGATCACCAACAGCGATAGCGAGGATAGCGGTGTTACCGAAACCCTTATGAAATCTCCACCTCCGACGACTCCCATTCGCAAAGTCAGTACTACCCCTGCACCGCAAAAAAGAAGCGAACTCCTGCGCTTCTGTCCGCGATTCCGCAAACTGGAACAGGAGCAGCAGCAGCAGATGCTCAAGGAGATGGAACTGCAGGAGAAGGAGATGGATACGATGGACCAGACGGACACCAATGCCGCCTCGTTGAAAGCCCAACAGCAGCGCAAGCTGAGCTCCATGGAGCCCTCCATGGACGACGCCCTGGCCATCGGCACCCAGATGACGCGACAGGTGTCCGAGCGAATCACCTGTCTGGTGGCCCAGCTGCAGGCCAGTCGCCTTTACACGTGAGTCTCCCCCTCCGAAAAAAAACATCATTATCATCGTTAACAGAACCCTCAACACACCTAGGAAAACTTTCCTGATATAAACATTTCAAAGGTTCTTTTTTAATAGATTAGTTCACATTAATTTTTGAAGTATTTATATATTTACCTACTAGTACTCTAACCTTAACTTAACCCTCAACTTGACATATAAACACCTCGAAAAAAGTCCCTGATATATATTTCAAAGGTTCTTTTTAAAAAGATTATTAAATAAAAATTTTAAGAAATATATACATTAACCTATTAGTACTCTAACCTTAACTTAACTAAACCCTCAACTTGACTTGTAAAAACCTAGAAAAACTTCCCATATTATAAAGGTTCAGTTTCTTTGGGTCTTTACAAATTATATTATTTTATATTCATTTCAAGAATTTTAAACAATAACCTCTTAGTACTCTAACCTTAACTTAACCCTCAATTTGAAAAACTTCCTTGATATAAATATTTTAAAGGCTCTATAAATCTTTTTAAATAGTTTCTTGTATATTAACTTAAAAATTGTACTTTAACCCTAACTAGAACATAAAAAACAATCAGTAGAATTTTTATAAAAGAATTCAATGTTGCAAGAATCTATTTTAATTATAGTTCTCTCAAAATTTGTTAACAAAACCATATACAAATTAGTAATTGTTAGTTTTTCCATCATTAAGGCCACTGATAAGTAGTCAATTTATGACATTTACTGCAGTTTCTACACATGCCACTACAAAAATGACAGGAAACGCTTGGCTATTTTATTATTTTTTTTGTTGCCGACAAAGTCGCAAAACCAATTTATTTTGGGTTGTCCCACCCCATATAGACAGCAAATAATTTGTATCGCAAACTAGTAATATACCCAAAATTAGCCAGTGGAGTAATAGTTAAAAATACTTTAGCAACAATATCTTCTTGTTACATATCTTTAGACATAATGCACGCGCCCCTCTATTAAATAGCCATAAATTCATCAGGTGACATAAGGGAAACCCTCATTTGCTGGTGGCATTATCAGTTCTTATCAGTTCATTGTCACGGCTATGGATCATGTTGATCACGCCTCTGTATTGATATTTATAGATGCAAATATATTCGTATAATTTTTCCACCGTCTGCTGTTGTCTAGGGCGCAAAAGCGTTATGCAAAAAAAAAGAAGCGTAACCAGGAAATTTCAGGCATTACTCTATTAAAAGTCTAGTCGCTGAGCTCGGGTTCCCAACATACATATGTTTTCAAATTTACTTTGAACTTAATGATAGACAATTAATTAGTTCGATTATAGAATTTATACCAGTGACAGGTTCTTAATTGATTTCCAATATATAATAAATATATTTCTTGACTTCGTATTTGCAATTTCTTGGCCAGATAGCGAAATTCAACAAAAACCCATTAAGTAGATTGTTAGCACCCCATTGATAATGCCTGGCAGCAGACGCAAAACTCGTGACCTGCACGATATCGATGGTGGTACAGTGGAGCCCCAAGGAATTGAAATAACCTATAAAAGTAACCCCCAAAAACTTAATTTCCCAGGATGATTCACGAGGATTTCTTGCCATTAGGGGGTAGTATTACTTGCGATAAGTGTGCGACGAGTCTAAAAATACGATCTAGTGATATTCGCCTTGACCGTAATGCTGACTCAATGTCAAGCGATAAGTTAACCCTCGGTGGGGGCAGGGGGGTGTGTCTGGGTACGGTTGCTATCTTGCGATCAGTGAGGCCGTTATGACGACAGTTGGCGAGTCAATAGAGTTCCCTAAGACCCCTTGAATCACCCACCCGCTCTCGCCGTCTCGCTCTCTCGGCTCTCGGATCCACAACCACCTGCTGGAGTGCAAAGTGCGATCGGGTCCTACGTCATCTGGCAGAGCTTTCGTAGGCGTACAGTCGAGGTCACAAAAGTAGCAGAGGAATAACAAATATTTGTTAAATATGTTAAAAAGCTATTTAGGATTTATTTAAAAGCTTTCAATTTATTTATTATTTTACAAATACATTTAAAACGGATGTATTATAATTATTTATTTTTAAAATAATATTTTATGACTTTAAATGGATGGCATTTTTTCAAGGAATTTGTTTAAAATGAAATGCTAGCAAATTATTTGATGAAAAGATTGTTTGGGACAAACTGTTTTACCAAACATATCAAAATTTTAACAGTTTTTGATTTTCTTATTTATTTATATTAATACAATTTAAATTAATTTTTTAAGTACAAAGCTTTATACATTTATTTATTCAATCTTGAAAATTAAGTAATTTATTTTGAATTTATTTTTTTGAACGCAACTGTACCTCCTTGTTTACTCTCTCTCTCTCTTTTCTCCATAAATCAGCTGGGTTCGCCGCGTTTTATCGTTTTATCAGCTGGTCGGCAGCTGATTCGCCTGAATTCGCCCCAAGCGCAAGTGCAAAATTGCATTATGCACGCTCTTGCGCTATGAATATCGTCTAAAGATTTCCAATTTCTGGCTTTTAGTTCTGGTCTCCACGAGAGCAACAGAGAGGGGAAAGTGGGGGGGGCGGCGAAAATATACAATATTCGGTTGCATGCGTTTTCGCACGTACGCCACTCTATTCGCCGCACGACAACGAAAACGGCGAAAAAGTGTGCAAAAAAAACATAAAAACGTAACAGACGGATATGCAAAAATGACAGACGAAAGAGGTGGTGAGGAGGAGACGCAACAAATGCGTAGACACGAAAAGACAGAGACAGCGAGACAGAGAGAGAAGAAAGGGGGGGCGGCGAATTCGCACGATCGCAATCAGTGCAAAAGTTCGCCGCAAATCAAATCTAATCGTACTTGAGGGCCACGTGGGTTCGTAATACCCATTTACCTATGTATACCCCCTTTGCCCGCGGATCAGGCGGCTATATCTTTTTGGAATTTGGACCATCGGCGATTGTGTTGCTATTGCGTTAATAAATTCACCAGAAGGATATGACAGACGGCGTTATAAAAGCACTTAAGCCACACCGCAAGAAATGTAGGGCATTTATAAATAGGTCTCGCTAGAAGCCCCATTTAAATAACTTAATAGGTCGTAGTTTTCGCATTGCTTCAGTGAATAAATTTACAAAAGCGATACTAAACGATGATTTATGATCAGTTCGATAACTAAAAATATCGATGTTTTAGTAAATTCGATTAATGATAATTTTAAAAATCCACATTCATTTTCATATTTAACCGTCGATCAACATTTACTTATCAAAAACTTTGCTATTTCTTTTTGTTATTGCAGAATTCTGACGCGTACAACACAACCAGCACACTTGATAGCCGTTTGCATATTGGCCTTTGTGCTGATGACTGTGGGACGCGACCTCATCGACCCAACGACAACAGCAACAGAAGAGACATCTGCAACAGCAGCAGAAACATCGACGAGAACAGCGACGGGTGGCGTTTTGGCGGCCTTGGTATTTCTGGGCGCCTTTGCCACCCACTTTGGGTCGCAGATCTGGATGACATTTGTCTCGGGTAAGTGGCGTACCATCCTGATCTTCAGGGAACTCGCATCCATATGAGCATCAATCAATGAAACATCCAGAACATAATCAGTGATCTTCAATATTATATGATACGATCGTACATACGAGCATCAATCAATGAAAAACATCCATGATCTTCAATATGATATGATATGATCATCCATATGAGCATTAATCAATGATACATCCTGAACATAATCAGTGATCATAATATGATATGATATGATCATCCATATGAACATCAATCCATGATCTTCAATATGATATGATATGATCATCCAAATGATACATCCCGAACATAATCAGTGATCTTCAATATGATATGATCATCCATATGGGCATCAATCAATGATACATTCCGAAAGTAATCACAGATCTTCAATATGATCGATCTACATCCAAAAAATCGTAATTACATTTCTTAGACTCACTTGAATCCGGTTTTCTTATCGAGTTTACTAATATTATTTTATAATATATCATCTTCAGGTCTCTCGCTGTACTTCTCACTGCCCCGCCACGTTTTCGGGCAGTGCCAGCAGATCCTGTTCCCGCGCTACTTCGCCCTCAACGCCATGCTCAGCCTGACGATGCTGGTGGTGTATGCCAAGTACTTCCTCAGCGGCTGGACGACATCGGCGGGCATCCAGATGGGATCGCTGGCCCTGGCGGCGGGCATTGAGGTGGTGGTGCGACTGTATCTGGTGCCACCGATGCTGCAATTGATGCACGAGAAGTACAGGATCGAGGATGCGATCGGCAGCGGCCAGGAGGTGGGCAGCCTCGTCCAGGGCGACCTCGTCGACTGTCCGCACTATCAGCGCATCCACAAGGGCTTCCGGCGCATCCACATGACCATCGCCATTGGCAATATGACGGTCATGCTGACCACCTGCCTGCAGTTGTATTTTCTGGCATCGAAAATACGCCTTAGCTAAGGCAAAAAAAAACCACCGGAGTGAAGAATTTATATATGTAGATTAGGATCCCATACATCACACACATCACTACCGTAATTTCAATGTTCGATAATTGTCTCAAATTTATATATATATATTGCTTATTGAACCATTGATCTTCTTTTGATGCCCTTCCTCCGCCCCAAACACAAAAATATTTCATTTCTCCCGAGGACGCCTCGTTTTCGGCAACCTTTCAATCTGATTTCCTGTGATAAACTCAGCCCCCGCCCCCCACAATCTCCCACCCAATCACCCAACCACCCACCAACACCACCCCACCCGCAAACCACGAACCACAGAGCACATTTAGCCCATAGTCGATAGCCAATAATTTACACGGAGTTATTAATTAATAGCCTATTGATAATTAATTATACTGTTTTTTTTTTTCTCGAGCGAGAGCACGTAAATTCATTAATTTTCTTCTGTTATTTATTAATCCATCGAAAACTGTGTTTTTCTCTGTTTTTTAAGTGCGGATGTTTTGAGAGAATATAATTTATATTACAACAAAAGTAAAAAACAATAACAAAAGAAAGAAAAATAAAAACAAAAACCAAAAAAGTAAAAAAAACAAAACACAAAAATATAAAAAAAAAACAAATTAAATCAATAAAAATATCCAAGCAAAGTCAATGTGTACAATTCAAATGATTGTTTTTCTTGTGGCTCCTTAATTCAATGGGCAATTTTACAAAAAAAAAAAAGTATGGGTAATTTGGTTGTCATGAAATCAATTTACTGTCAATACTCAATACCACTCAGGTATTGATTGGATTGTCTACTTTTCGGCTGATGGATTTTATAGAAGGCAAGGGGCATCAGAAAAAAGGTATTTTCCGTGTAAAATTATTACCCATATAATTAATATAAATATTTAAAAAATCCTTAAAAAAAAGTTCCCATAAATCTGTATTCACAATAATATTTTATTGCTTTGTATTTCAAAATCATTGTTTTAAAAAATTATCTAATATTTCCAATTTAAATTCCTTAGAAATCATTCTTTAAAAATATCATCCAATATTTCCAATTTAAAACAAAATAATATCAATAATTATAAAATTCGTGAAAGCAGTTCCCATAAATTTGTATTCACAATAATAGTTTATTTTAGTAATCGTTGTTTTAAAAAATCACTTTCCAATATTTCAAATTTAAATCATTTGTAAATCACTCTTTTAAAAAATCATCGAATATTTCCAATTTAAAAAGTAATAATACTTGTGTTGGGAAGAATTCTTCTAAAGTAGTACCAGATCTATAAGATATTTCAGTTTAATAAATATGGGCAGTATTTATAGATATTTAATATGTTTTTTGTTTTCCCATCGATATTATCGAATTGATAGCGCGAATATATCGAAAAAATCGATAATTTCCCATATATTTTTTTTAGTACATATTTAAGATATATCCACTTACCGCCTCGATTTCCTGCTCGAATCTCACGGGTCTCAGCCGGCACAGCACCACGACGAGATAGACAAAGTTGACGAACAGTCCCATGCCCGACCATAGGACCACATCCGGTGTACAGGCCACCAGATAGCCGTGCATGCCCATCATCAGGCAGCCAATGAGCAGCATGGCCCGCATCCAGAGGGATCCGTAGGGGCCGTGCGGGGCCAAGAAGGCCAGGAAGAGGAAGGCCCAGCCGAGCTGAAAGTAGAGGTGATGTGGCTGCTGCCAACCGAGGCACTGTTCGATGGACCAGTCGCCGGGGTTGATCGATCGCAGGGTGCCGTTGTTGTCCCAGGTGATCGTGCCGCTGCTGGCGGCGCTCGTTCCCGCCGTGCTCTGGGCGATTAGGGTGCCAGCAGCGGAGGCATCTGCTCCTCCTCCGGATCCCGGTGCTGCTCCTGATGCTCCCGCTGCTGCAGCTGCTCCGCCCAGGCCAATGCCCATGACACTGCTGGCGCTACTGCCGGCACTATTGATCAGAGCGCCCATCCCAACGCCCGCTGCACTACTGCCCGCCGTGCTGGGCATTCCGCTGATCCTGATGATCCTGCTGATCCTGCTTATCCTCCCTTAGCTGCCTTCGTTTCAGTCTGTGGCTCTCCTCAGCTATTCCTCTTGAAAAACAAACACCTCTTTACTTAGAAGCCTAATGGGTTGGTGTATCTGCTGACTAAGCACATGGGTTGTTGTATCCGCTCAGCCGAAAAATCACTTATTTACCGCCGTTTGCGTTTACAAATGTTCAGTTTTTCCACTTTAATTTATCAAATGTTGTAGCTGCCTTAATTTTTCGGTTTGGTATTGCTATTGCTGCTGCCCTTTCTCGAAATGTTTGTGCTTAGTGGTTGTTGTCTCGGCTAGACCAGTTGCCAGTGGTTGTTGTCCTTGCTGATGTCACATTAAATCAAATGTGTATTAATTGTTATCTTTTAAACTGTTTCATTAGCTGCTCGTTAATCTTTTGTCGTCGGCTAGTAATTATTTGTGATGTTTGGACTATGTATTGCTATACAAGCTGCTGTAAGCCGCTGGATTTTCCGCTGTTGCTCCTGGCACAGTTGCTGCTGCTGCTGCCGCCTGTCACATTGTGCATTGTTTAGGCAGCTGCTGAAAGAAATTCAATAAAAAACACATTTTTAAAATAAAACGCAATAAAAACGCAGGCAATTAGCTTATGCAGTTCATTAATAAATTAGTAATCGATATTGCAACCCCTCTTGAGAACCGCTTCAGGTGCTAGCGAATGTCCCAATTCTCATAATCATTGTAATTAAGCCCATCCAAGAGCACTTCTAAAATCGTATTTAAATATGTAATATTAATATCCCATTTTTAAAAGAAAACTTTTTTTATTTTTTTTAATATATTTTTAAAATGAAATATTTGCTATTTAAAGCAAAACTATCTATAACATTACTTATTCTCAAGCAGTTGCTCATCAATAGCTGAATAATTCATTGAGTAAACTGTGGAACTAGGAAGTGGGGCTATCAAATGCTCCCTATACAGCGGATGCATTACATTCCCACCAGTTGAATTCAATGCAACTGATTGGGATTAATGCACATATGCCAAATTAGTCATCTGATTAAAACAAACAGTTAAATACATAATTAATATGATGACTAATCGTAACATGTTTGGCTTGTGTATAGGAAATTTATTGCTCCCCAGACAATTTCTAGTACTTCACTGACCTCCTCTGTATCCTTCGTATCTTCAGATCGGAGCCACTAAAAATTTAGCATAAATTCACAAAAACCTAAAATACTGTATATCAAACGAGAATCTACACAAAAATCACGATAGTCCGAAATAAATCATACGAAAATCCGCAGAAATTCACGGAACCAAAGATTTTTTTTTTTTTCGGCAATAGAGATCCGCACAACCTGTTCCCGACTCGACCAGACCAACAAAACTTGGTCAAAAACTCTCCAGAGAGTATATACACATATAGAACAAAGCAAACAACGGGTGCGAGTTTTGTTTGCTGACCCCAATAGAAAGAACGGCAACAAAAAAACAAGAAAAACACTGGGAAAG
The DNA here is from genome assembly GCA_037075285.1 of Drosophila lutescens. Lineage (NCBI taxonomy): Eukaryota > Metazoa > Arthropoda > Insecta > Diptera > Drosophilidae > Drosophila > Drosophila lutescens. Next base: position 4,584,334 of record JBAMCF010000413.1, on the reverse strand, counting down.
TGGCCAAAAGTGGGTGAGGGTATGGTCTATATGGTCTGTGGTCTTTGGTCTTTGGTCTCAGGTCTCTGTATATTTTATAGTGTTGGGGTTGGTCTGGTGAGTGCGACTGGAAAACGAAACATTTCCGGCCTGGACATGAATAATAAAACAAAGGCAGCGAGCAGGAAAGATAGCGGTGAAAGGGAAAAGGAAGAGGGAGAAGCAGAGGATAAAAGAGCGACAAAGAAGGGCATCAAAATAATCAATTTGATGTCGCAAAGTTCGTGGTCGCCAATGCACTGAGAGGAAATATTAAACTTTCCGGAAATTACAGATTGTTTTCATTCTAAACTATTTTAAAATTTTCAAAAAAATTTTCAAGTTTCATATCATATTATTATATAAGATTGCACATTAGAGCTTGAACGAATATCGATAGTTTGCCATTTTTCGATATTTAATAGGTGTTTTAAAACATCAATATTATCGAATCGACATTGTAAAAATATCGAAAACATCGATAAATTACAGATGATATGATACTGAACTGGTATTTAAACATAAAGATATCTTTTGGGTTTTATTCTCAGTGTGGTTATTGAAAGCGGTCAGCCAACCGTTGATAGACAGTCTGATGATGATGATGATGATGATGACGAACATGATGCACTAGTGATGTCGATGTCGAATGTTTTGTGACGATTACTCAACACTTTGCATATTGGCTGCACTGCAACAATGTCTTTGGCGTGTGGTTGATAATGATAATGATGATGATAGTGGCAAGTGACACACATCAGACACAAAAACAAACAAGGCCAACACTTCCTCATCATTATCATCAACGCTTCGGGGGTGTGCAACAAAACAAAGCAATGGAAATTAACTTTGATTACCGAAAAAGCGAATACCCTGGGAAAAATCTAAAAAAAAAAAATCGTTTAAATAAAACTTAAAGTCTGATTTTAATCGAATTATTAAATGAGGTACCTATTGTACAAGTTTTTGTTAATTTGTAGACATGATTTTGTACAAAAATAAAGAGGTTTCTTTTACTAAAACACATTTTCTAAACCATTACATCATATGAAAATATTATAATAAAATATTAGATGTCAGATTTTACATATCATGTTATATGATTATTTCACTTTAATGATGTGTATACTTTCCTAAAAACCAATTAACCGAAGTTTTGGGAAATTACAAGAATATAAATAATTATAAGCTTTCTTTATAGCTAGTAATTGGTAACTATTACCGTCGATTTTGGGTTGATTAATTGGTTTAAAGGGTCGGAAATGCTTTCTCCGGAGCATGGCTAAATTCGAAAAACTATAAATACCCTCTATAAAGGGTAGACACACACCAACGCACGCACACACACACACACACACACTGTTTTGGATACAACAAAAAATGTGGGCAGTGAAGATGAAGTCATCGTTTTGTTGCCTTGAAAATAAAAACACACCACACGAAAACCAAAAAAGCAAACAAAAAAGAACAACAACAACAAATGCAAATACAACTAAGCGCGACTCCGCTTAAAAGACTGAAATTAAAGTCCATAACCAAAAGTAAAATGGGTACAACGCAAACGAAGCGAACTCCAAAAACTGGGAAAAATAAAAATAAATATTGGGGTAATAAAAAAAATATAAAAAAAATAATGAAATAATATGAAAATAAATGTAATTATAAGAAAATAAATAGTAACTAAAAGTAGTAAATAAATAAATAGTTAATACAAATTTTAACAACTTGTAAGTGCTCTTTACAATATTATAATATTCTTAACATTTTTAATTTGTAGTAAACCTTTAAGAAGAGTATTTTTGCCAATTTAGGTATTTTTTTTAAAACCAAAAAAAACAAACATTGTAAAACAGCACACGGGGAAAACTGGTAGAAAAGCAGAAAAGCAGACTGGGAAACTTTTAATGCGAAAATGCCAATAAGTTGTGGCTGATAATTGCCAGAAGAAAGGGAAAAGTCGCTGGGTGAAAGAAATAGGTGAAAAAGGGGCGGCGGGTTGAATGGCATGTCAATGGCCAGTGACAATATTGGAAAAGTGGGCGGGGTTAATGGGCGCTATATGGAGTCCCATCTTTCCCCCCTTTTTTTGTGGTAATTTCGTATCGAAGTCATCGATTGCCGTTGTCCAGCAATTGATGTTTGCTCAGTCGCAATCATCGTTAAATAGTCGTGGGGGGCATCTAATGAGATATCGCATATGGCCATTACATATAAGCGATTTGTATTCTTTTTCATTTCCCCTCAAATCGCTTGAATCATGATGGAGAAAGCATAATCTGTAGATATAAAGGTAGACTAACCTATCTGGTATTAACTTAGTAATATGATATTTAAAGATATTATTATTATATATTTTTTTTCATTTTAAGAACTTACTAAAATAAATTCCTAAATCTGTTTCTCAAACCGTTTTAAAGATTTAAGGCTTTGATAATGGAAAAATTATTAACTTAGTAATACGATATTTTAAGATATTATTTATTTTTTTTTTTTGGGTTTTGACAATGGAAAAGGTCTCAATCTATAGATATTTAGTGAGATAAATAAAATTAGACAAAGATAATATTTAAAGATATGATTATTTTTTAATTATAATTTTTTTCTTTTTAAGAACTTACTAAAATCAATTTCTGAATCGGTTTCTCAAACAGTTTTAAAGATTTTGGGTTTTGATGATGGAAAGATTATCAATCCTTGGATATAAAGGTATATTAACCTATAAAGTATTAATTTAGTAATATGATACTTAAAGATATAATTATTAAGAAGAAATTATTTTTAAGAATTTACTAAAATAAATTTCTTAATCGTTTTATAAAAAACTCCATGATTGAAGAGTATTCAGTTATCGATAAGCTGTTAAAGGCGACCCGCAGAGTTCCATATCTTGGCCGATTCTAATTGCTATTTGGCCCGCAGACAAATTATGGTCGTAATCCAATTGGAAGCGGAACTTGTATGGCAACAATTGAAAATGGAACCGTCGATGGGAGGGAAAATAAATATAAAAAAAAACCAAAAGAGAGAAAAAAGGCAGAGATCAGACTTTAAAGTCGTAAGCGTCGTAAAGGTTTAATTACATGAAATTAATTGTGTAAAAAACACAGCATTTCTTAAGGGGTCCTCTCTCGACTGTTTTTCCCTTTGTTATTTGTAATTTTTTAACAACTTTTGATGAGGGGAATGGAGAGCTGAAAGTGAAACGGCGGCAACGTTTTTTTCTCTCGCCAATTTCCGTTTCCCACGTGTAAACAAAAATAATAATAACAATAACGAGACAGCAGCAACATTGTGTCTCTCGCCCTATATGCCATATTAAATTTTACATCGTTTTTATGGTCAAAAAACGGGGCGCAAAACAAAAGCAAAATTGTTGTAAATTATTTTCGAGCGAAAGCAGAAATACAAAAAAAAATCACTTAATTTACCCATTGGCCATGTAAATGGGTTAGGAAATATTCAACATAAATATATACACAGAAAATTGATGGATTACCATACTAATGGTCTGCAGTAAATTTTTTGGCTCATTCCTGACGCTTATTGATAGGAAATTTTCAATTATGAAAAACCATTATCAACTTTCACCCAGGGGCGACAACTGATAAGGTAAAATTTCCATTGAGCTCAGATATGTACGTTGTTCGTACATAGTTCTGTTTTTATTTTTTGGCACATAAGGTCACTTATCTTATCTGAATACTTTCTAAGATGCGATATCACGTAGCTGGCAGTTATCCAACTTTATGGTTAAGATTGTGTAGGAAAATAACGGTTAACTTAACGATTTGTTTAGATCTTGTATAAATATTTCCTCTATTTACGACTGAAAGAATTTCTTATGCTTCTCCAAAACTTGGCAAGGTAAATATTTGGTTGATTTTTCAGATCAATTTTTATATGATTAATGTACTTGCTATTAAAAGTTGTTTATACAACCTATCTTAATTTCATAAAGTACTTCAGGAACTCAAGAACTCAGACTACAGGAACTCGTTAAGATCTTTATTATAATATCCACTATAGTTACAAAAAACATTGTACAAAACTTTTTCTTTAAAAAATTCTTGCATTTATGATATAAATTATATGATCGTATTACATAAAAAATCAAAAAAAAGAATGTTGATGAAAGATCGATGACATATTGATGAATTTTTTTGCTTAAAGTGATGACAAAGCCAAGTTTTGGTTGATGAGTAGTTGATGAATATTTTATGAGCAGTCGGCAAAAATGTTGATGAAATATCGATGAAAATGTTAATGAATCATTGATTACAAGCTGATGAATTTGTCACTGATGATTACTGATGTCGAGAATAGCAGGGCACAAACTTCCCTAAATACACACACACACACTTGAGAGAGTTGCATGCCAGAAATGCCATGCAAATTCAAACACCCACACACATACAGAGAGGGGGTGGGCGGTATGTGTGTGGGGGGCCAAGAAGAGAACGTAGAAGAAGAAGAGGCAGCTGCAGAAGTTGAAATTGGAGTTTGTTGCTTTTGTTTTCCTTTCCCTCTTTTCCACCCCCCCAGCCCCCTACCATCCCACACTTCTTCTTCCTCTTCTTTGATGCGTGCTGGCAACTGCAATTGCGCTGCCTCTGCCGGCGTCGCTGCCACCACCCGCACGCACACACTCACATCCGCCCCAATATATATATATATATATGTACATAACACATGCATTTTTAAAAGCGTGTTGATGTTCGATTTTTCACCATTCCAACTGCACTTTGCACACAAACAAACAGTTATTATTTAATTACTTTTGGCGCGACTTCAATTAAAACAACAACAAAAGTAGCAACAACAACGCCGCGCGTATACATATATACAGATGTATGTATATATTGCACAAAACAAAGCTGCCACTCCAAAAAAAAAAATCAAATCACACACACACGCACGCAGTATGTGGGGGTGCCCGTGTATTGGTGAGCACAATTTGTTGTTAAATATTTAACACGTGAGTTTATGTTTTTTTTTTCGTTTTTTTTTATGTATTTACCAGCAGAAGTCAACTTGTATTTACTCCGCTTTTCGTTTCGTTTTTCGGGGATTTGATGCTCGCCTCGAATGAATAGGCATATATATTTGGGAAATCTGATAAATATCAGTAGTTCTTCACTGGAAACCGTGATTTTTCTGCCCGGCGATCTATCCGATGTCTTTTTGTCATATTTTCTTCGAGATTTTATTAAAACGCAACGAAAACACGAAGCAGCGGTGCTTTTATATGGAAAATATATGGCAATATAAACGGCTGACGCTCTCTCTCTCGCGCGCGCTCTCTCTCCCTTGCTCTCCCGGAGAGCGGAAAACAGCTGGCGAATAGGCGCAGGAACAGCCGGTTGTAAATGGCCGATTTAAATGCCAGCTGCGCTTTTAGCTGACTCACTAATAGTAGCTAATCGTAAATCAGTAATTAACTGCCGCGCAAACCGCAAAGAAGCGACGAAAAAAGGTAAATACAAAGTGGCGCCCAGTGCCAGGGTTGTCACCCCCGCCGCCGCCGATAGGCAGACGGCGGCGCACGCGATAACCGATAGGCACTCGCCGTCATTGCCACGAATTGCAAGCTTGAATTCCGTCGTCTTCGACTTACAGCCCTTGTTTTGCGGAAAAAAGGTTAATAATCCTGGGTCCCGAGGTGCGTCACGCGTAGTCCTGGACATCCGGAGTACAGGGGACAACGCGCAGCGGCGATAGCACAGCTCCTGAACCGAAATAAACGGCGCCGAAAAACGCCGGCAGGCGAAAATGACGCTGGACGTGGGCGGCGTCGCCCGCGGACTGCTCACCTGGGACAAGCAGGAGCACCTGGTCAAGCTGGCCATTCTCATCCTGGCAGCGGTCTTATGTGAGTACATGGCCCTTATTTGTTTGGCTTTGCTAGTGGGTGCTAAAAAAAAAAAACATTCGCATCTGGTTCGAGCTTCCCCGCTATCGATAGTTGGAGGCGGTGAGTCGATAGCTCGTAGGGATGGCAATCGATAGTGAAAATATTAGTTAACATTAAAAAATATTTTTTATCCCACAAAAGTTTTAATTTACTAAATTCTTCTGAACCAGGTCAATGTAATTTTTTTTATTAACCCTATATATAGACGATGGTTTGAAATATCGATTGACCGATAGGTTGGGCCTGTGCCACCACCAGCCGCGCGTCTTCCTCTTGCCACCGCCGACCTTAACTTCCTTTTCCTCTTCTTTCGGACAGCATTCGCCACGCGCCTCTTCTCCGTTCTGCGATTCGAGAGCGTCATCCATGAGTTCGACCCGTACTTCAACTACCGCACCACGCGGTTCCTCGCCGAGCAGGGCTTCTACAAGTTCCACAACTGGTTCGATGACCGCGCCTGGTATCCCCTGGGCCGCATCATCGGCGGCACCATTTACCCCGGCCTGATGCTCACCTCGGCGGCCCTGTACCGCCTGATGTGGCTCCTGAACGTGACCATCGACATAAGGAACGTGTGCGTCTTCCTGGCGCCCTTCTTCTCCTCGCTCACCACGCTGGTGACCTACGCCCTCACGAAGGAGATCCACGTAAGTTGCAGTGCCCCGGAGATTATAGATCTTAAACTCCAAATTATCCCAAATCTTCGTTCTATTCGGAAGATCATATCATATCTGTAATTGTTATAAAGATTCCATATCCGTATTTATGTTCCATTCATAAGAAAGTATTCAGATCCTTACTAATCCTGAACTTAAACCCTTTTTATTTACTACTATATGTATATATCTTTATTTTATAACTTTGTTTTCATAGTTTTACATATACTTTCTCAGTTTTGATAGCCTGTTACATGTTTTAAAGTACATAGGGAAAAGCCAATATAGTATCATTTATTTAGAGCCTTGCTAGTCGTGAAACCATAACCTTTAACCCTTTTTATGTAATGTAATATCCTTTTTTCATAGTTCTACAAATATTTTCCAAGTTATGATAGCCTGTTAGATGATATATCTTTTTCCCAATTCGAGGTTATGTCCTACACGTGATCCTAATGATCCCTACTCCTCTTTTTAGAGCACTGGAGCTGGTCTGGTGGCCGCCGCTTTGATCTCCATCGTCCCGGGCTATATATCCCGTTCTGTGGCGGGATCGTACGACAATGAGGGCATCGCCATCTTCTGCATGCTCTTCACCTACTATCTGTGGATCAAGGCTGTGAAGACGGGCACGATCTTCTGGTCGGCCATGTCGGCACTGGCCTACTTCTATATGGTCTCCTCGTGGGGTGGCTATGTCTTCCTGATCAACCTCATTCCGCTGCACGTGCTGGCGCTTATGATCACGGGACGATTCTCGCACAGGATCTACATAGCGTACAGCACGCTTTACTGCGTGGGCACCATTCTGTCCATGCAGATCTCCTTCGTGGGATTCCAACCCATCCAGAGTTCCGAGCACATGCTGGTAAGGATCTAAATACTGTTTAATTACTTAAAATCCTAGAGATGAGTGATCTATTGTGATGAATACTTAATATATTCTTGATAGGAAGAGTATGAAACATAATGAGTACGAAAAACCCAAGCTGATCTGATCACTACTAATAGGAAATACTTTTAAATCTTTTGTAAAATATAAAAGATAATATGGCTAATCTCTTTTTTCCCTTTTGCAGGCTTTGGGAACCTTTGGCCTGTGCCAGATTCACGCCTTTGTGGACTATCTGCGCTCTCGCATTCCCAAGGATCACTTCGATCTGCTCTTCAAGACGTTGGTTTCTAGTGTTCTCACTGTGGTGTTCGTTGTGGGCACTCTGCTGACGCTCACTGGAAAAGTCTCGCCCTGGACCGGCAGATTTTACTCGCTACTCGATCCGTCCTATGCCAAGAATCACATTCCAATCATTGCCTCGGTTTCAGAGCACCAGCCGACATCCTGGTCGTCCTTCTATTTTGATCTGCAGGTGGGTTTCGCTGGGTCAAGTGTTAGTTTTGTAAGAGAATTTCATTAACTATTAAGATCAGTTAGATATTTTAATTATTGAATCGCCTATACCAATAATTCTTTTCTAAATTAACCAATAGAAGCTTTCTTTTATTGCTGTTCACTATATTATATCTGCCTAAGATGAAAACTTAACCACGATGCGAATGATTTGCGCCTTAATGCATTCGAATGATTACCTTGCACTTTGATCGCTGAGGCAATATAGATAAAACCATTTGTAACTTATTTAGAATTTATTTATTTATTTTACGTTCCATTTGCCTTTCAGATCCTCGTGTTCCTCTTTCCCGCTGGCCTGTACTTCTGCTTCTCCAAGCTGACTGACTCGAATATCTTCATCATTTTGTACGGAGTTACCAGTATTTATTTCGCCGGTGTGATGGTGCGTCTAATGCTGGTCCTGGCACCCGTTATGTGCGTGCTCTCCGGCATAGCCATTTCGCATCTGCTGGCCAAGTACATAAAGAGCGTGGATGCGGGTAGTTCGGGGAAGGCGGGCGGGGAAAGCAAGCGGCAGCATAAGAAGCTGGAACAGCAGACGGGCGGCGTGAAGAGCGAGGTAGCCATTGGATTTGTGGGAGTCATCACACTGATGCTGATCGTCTACACGCTGCACTGCACCTGGGTCACCTCGGAGGCGTACTCCTCGCCCAGCATTGTGCTTAGTGCCAGGTCGCACGACGGCGGCCGCATTATCTTCGATGACTTCCGCGAGGCCTACTACTGGCTGCAGATGAACACCCCGGAGGTGAGTTTCCGGCATAGATTGTCCTCCTATCGAATGATTTGCCTACCAAGCTAAGTGGCTAAGTGGGCATGGCTTTTCATGATGACTACATTGTAAATTCTTGATAGGAAGAGTATGAAACATAATGAGTACTAAAACAACCAAGCTGACAAAGCAATGTACTTACTTTTCCATTTGTCTATTGCAGTAACGAGACTAAAACCTTTTCAAATGTGTACTTTTCAGGATGCTCGCATTATGTCCTGGTGGGATTATGGCTACCAGATAACGGCCATGGCCAATCGCACGATATTGGTGGACAACAACACTTGGAACAACACGCACATATCGCGCGTTGGCCAAGCGATGGCTTCGTCGGAGGAGAAGGCCTACGAGATAATGCGCGAACTGGATGTGGATTATGTTCTCGTGATTTTCGGAGGACTCACCGGCTACTCCTCGGACGATATCAACAAGTTCCTGTGGATGGTGCGCATTGGCGGCAGCACGGATCGTGGGGCTCACATCCGCGAAAAGGACTACTATGCGGCCAATGGGGAGTTCCGGGTGGACAAGGAGGGCTCGCCCACTTTGCTCAACTGTCTGATGTACAAGATGTGCTACTATCGCTTCGGGCAAATGTACACCGAAGGCGGCAAGGCCCAGGGTTACGATCGCGTTCGGGCGGCCGAGATTGGCAACAAGGACTTCGAGCTGGACGTTCTAGAGGAGGCCTACACCACGGAACACTGGCTGGTGCGCATCTACAAGGTCAAGGACCTGCCGAATCGCGGGGTCTAGCCACAAGAAGTCGTCGCAACATCATTCCGCTCTATTCTGTGTTCTGTACATTAGCTCTCTCTCTCTCTCTGTCTCTATCTATCTCGAACTTTTGGTAATCTCCCTCTCGCTCCACGAGTATTAATCGCTGCTTTCTCCGTTTTGCATTTAGTTTTACACTTGCATTAAGCCACAAAAACCATGTATTTTTTTTATACTTTTACAAATGTCTCAAGTGTACCAGATGCGTGTAGCTCCCTAAACAAGAAACGGCATGTAAGCGAATCGAACGAAATATATATATATATGTGAAAAAATATCTAAATTAGTTGAAAAGTCGTATTTATTCGAGTTGTTGTTGCCTTTCAAGCTGGTGATTAAATCCGTGAACTTTGTCTTAACTCTTTTATAATACAAATTTGCTTGACCTACAAGTAAATGAAATTTACAAACTGGTGAATGTTTACCAAATATTTGCTTACTTTTATACATTTTTCTGTTAAATAATGGTTTTAGATATATTTACATTATTTATAAAAATAATATTAATAATTATTTTGACTTAATCAGCATTTCAACATAGGTAAATGAGGTCATTGTTTTGGTGGGATAGAGGTACCAATTTATTCCTCTACTGGTTGGTGAAATTCCATCCTTATAGAACTTTCCAATAAGAGAACTGCAATTATAATTTTTAGTAAGGCATTTTCAAATATTTTTTTTGATTGTTAATGTATACCAGAAACTACAAATATTGGTGTACCACCAACCACCGCCACTAGAGTAATCACTACTAGCACAATGAACTCCCGAAATAACGTCATTATCCCGATCAATTGTTGAAAAGTAACTGCCCGCATTGAAGCTTAGGGAATCTCCTGCTGTACCAGAGTACACTTTGTTTCCAAATTTTCCTGAGGCCAAATGACACCGTCTCCAGGAGACAGCTGCTCCAATACCGAAATCGTCAGAAGAACCACTAAAATCCCGGACTTCATTATGTTGAAAGTGAAACCTTCGGCTGCGAAATTATACTGAGCTTAAACCGAGACGGATCTTGAATTTTTATACCTAATTTCAATCCAAGATAGAGACATTTTTGGGTTTTTCTGCGCTGTACTTTTTTGCGTTTCAAATATATAAGATTGATTGCAATGTATCCGACACTGATTAGGAAGCGAGACCATCTATAGTATACATAGTATAGTATAGTATATAAGAAGAGCTAAAGGTACATATATATTTAATACCCGCGGATTTATAGGACATCTTCCAGGATTTGTGTATATTTAAGTGCTTTATTGGAAATAAGGCGAAATGCATGCGGGTATAAGTTAAAAGCGAATAGTTATAATCGGTAGGTGGTTCTAGTTTTTTGTAGGACACGGATCTCTATCTTAGTGGCTGCTGCCGTTGCTGGTGCCGTTGGCCTTGGGATGCTGCTGGCCGGCGGCAATGAAAGTCGTGACGTCCAGTTTGCTGGCCACTGCCCTTAGCTCCTCCTTGCCGGCCGAGCTCTTGCCCAGGATGAGCACACTGGGGTCCACCTCGAGGACGCGGGCCAGCTTGCCAAGGATCTCGGCTTCGTTCAATCGGATCACTCGCTTATTGATGGCCTTGATGGCGGGATCGGACTGCTGGCGATTCATGCTCACGATCTGCGTGAGGAGCGTCTCCTGACCCACAACGCCCAGAATGGAACTAATTGGGGAGAGAGAAAGATGAGAAGTTAGAAATCATGCTGAGTAGAAAATGTTGAGAGCCTACCCATCATCCTGATCCACAACGGGCAGCTGGTCCACGCGATGTTTCTTCATCAGGGCAATGGCCTCGCCAACTGTGGCATTCGACTTGAGGATGGCCGGCGGAGCGGGGAGCTGCAGCTGATCGATGGACAGACTCCACCACCAGTGACCATGCTCGTTGACCGGCTCCTTGAAGCCACGCGCCTCCATCCAGTTGTCCGAGACGAACTTGGTCATGTAGTTGCGTATGCCATCGGGCAGGATGACCACGCAGCGCTGGCCCTTCTTCAGTTTGCGGGCATGCTGGAGGGCAGCGTGCATGGCCCCGCCACTGGAACCGCCGCACAGCAGACCCTCCTCCGCGTTCAGGCGTCGGCTCATGGGGAAGCAATCGGGATCGCCGATCTTGGTCCAGACATCCACAACGGAATCATCGAAAACGGTGGGCGGAAAGTCATAGCCAATGCCCTCCACTTCGTAGAACTGCACATCGGTCTTGTTGAGCTCTGCGGGACGCGCGAGGATCGAGCCATAGGGATCGACGCCGACAATCTGGCAATTGGGAGCCTGCTCCTTGATCTTCCGGCCAATGCCGCTAATGGTGCCCGCCGTTCCAGCCGAGACCACTATCATATCCACTTGGTTGTCCAGCTGCCAAAGGATTTCGGCGGCCGTGCCGTCGTAGTGAGCCAGCGGATTGCCAGCGTTTCGATACTGATCCAGGACAATCGAGTTGGGCGTCTCCCGCTGCAGTTGCTGGGCCACGTAGATCAATCCCTCCGGCGAGTCGTAGGCCGCCTCCGTGGGCGTCCGTATGATCTTGGCCCCCAGGGTTCGCAGCGCCGACACCTTCTCGTTGGACATCTTCTCCGGCATCACGATGATGCACTTGTAGCCCTTGACGGCACAGGCCATCGCCAGGCCGATTCCCGTATTGCCCGACGTCGGCTCGATAATGGTGAAGCCCGGCTTGAGGAGACCCTGCTCCTCGGCATCCTGCACCATGCGGTAGCCGATGCGGTCCTTCACCGAACCACCGGGATTGAGGAACTCGCACTTGGCGTCTGTCATCATAAGAATACATTAATGAAGGAAATACGAAAAAAAATATTATGTTCTACCTAAAATTAAGCTGATCCTAAGATATATCATTATCATTCTAAGTAAGCAAAGATTTCTAAAACCATATATTCAAATTCAATACTATATAAATTAATTGTTAATCAAAAAAAGGATCAAACTTTTATGTTAAGTTGATCCTAAGATATATCCTTATTATTCTAAGTAAGCAAAGATTTATAAAATCATTTGATATTTTAAGTAATTAAGGATCATTAATAAATTGCAATAGGAACTATTAAAATATTATATGAAGAATTCGTTGATCACATGAAGGATCAAACTTTTAATGCTAAGGTTCTTAAGTCTCAGGAACTAAGTGAATATCCTATTGATATTTAAGAAGCTATTAATGAAGGAAACATTGAAAATACATTATGTTATACCTAAAATCAAGTTAATCCTAAGATATATTATTATCATTCAAAGATTTCTAGAACCATTTGATATTTTTAGTAATTAAGGATCATTTAAATACGAATTTGTAAAGTACTATATAAAGTTTTGGTTGATCAAAAGAAGGATCAAACTTTTAAGTTAAGATCTGTTTTTCTGTTACAAAAATACCTACTTAGGTATATCAGGTTCATAAGTCTCATGATCTAAGTGAATTTTAAATACTAACATGGTATGATACATATGTGATATTTAATAAGGTATAAAAGGTGAAATAATATTAATAAATAAATTACTATAAATGTGCCAAGTAGAATGAAGGGTTCCAATGGGTTTTGTTCCCCTCAAGACTTACACATCTCGCACTCAATTCCCTCGCTGGCGGGAATGTGATTCAGTTTGACCAGTGGAGTGCATCCGATCACCTCGAGGATGTTCGGCGTGATCTGTTGGCGGTGTGCGATGCATCGTTGGGTGTGGGGCGACTTTTCGGTTGTTCCCAGATGCCATTTGCACTTGGAGGGCTTTCCGGGATCGATGTAGTCCGCGGGCCTTTCGTACGGCTTCGGTTGTGGCATCTCTATGAGGGTGAAACAAAAGGATAGTATGGGTTGTAAAATCAATTATGTTTAGGCAAGGATATTTTATATTTTCCAATTATAAAACCTTAAGTGGATTTATATATAGGTAAAACTATAAAGCAGTGTATATTTCGATATGAATGATAGGAATTCAGCGCACTGAGGAAGTGTTTTGGAACATCTCTTCCTCGATAAGCAATGACTCTAACAATCTTATCTGCTGCCGATTATTTCTAAATTGTTGTTTCCTTCCCGAACGCCAGATGGTGCGATTGGACCTCCGATGACCCCAGACCTTATCAACCCAGAATCCGGTGGGCCTACGTAGGGAAGTACGAAAGAAAGCTGAATCAAAATACATTTCTTGTTGTCTCATTGCGACTGAGATTGTGAAATTGCAGGAGATTATTATTCAATCGAAATCGAAAAGGTCGGGCCTTGAAAACGATGACGTGACAATAAAAATGATAAAAAGAAGAGCAATTAGAAAACGGGAAGGAAATCTTATCAACTCTTTGACTTTACAATAACTAATCCCAACTTTTAATATGTATGTGCTTAGAACCAGATCTCAGATTCTTCTTAGACTGATCAGGATTATTTACTCAAAGACCAATGACGTGATATTTTTATGACTTTAAATCTCAAGGTTTTCCTTATCGAGACAAATGGGGAACGTTCATAACTGGTTTCAGTTCTACCTAATACATTTTCCCCGTTTTCCTGTCGATCCTTAGACTTCACAGTTCATTGATCTTAGTGTTTATCCTAATGGTTTTATTTTCAATTAGAAACCCTTTGCCTATAAGTTGGTAAATAAATAATAGGTGGCTGCCGTTCTAGTTGGGTTGTATTTCATAGATAAGGTTCCAGGTGGCACTGATTGATTGCACTCTATACGATACGCCACTCGAAGTCTATCCCCCTACAAAGTAAACTCAAATAAGGGACAGTGTTTTTTTTGTATTCTATATGAAAGCTCTGGTATCTGGGGCCACGTTTTGTGGAGAGGTCTTGAATGTAGGACTAGTCTAGGGTAGGTCGGAACCTATTGTACAGTCCAATATTTATAGGAATTAGAGCCAATACGAAATAATGGAGATATTTATCGGTACCATATAAATACTTTAAGGAAACATAAAATACAAAAAGATTTTGTATAAAAAAGAAGGAAAAAATTGTTTAAATTCGGTACTTTAAAACATATTTTTTATACATTTTTTCTCAAAATCTTTAATCTATTTCTCTGAATCTATTTCTTAGTTTTTTTTTCAGTGTAAACTCTCTCATTCGTTCAGGAGTTTTTTATTGCTCTTTCTTGTTTATCTCCCCCACCGCATCACATTTACACACACACAACTCGCCACACATATGTTAATATGTATGTATTTATACATTTGTTTCACAAGCACGCGGCTTCAAAATAGAAAAACAAAAACAACGAACGGTAAGTAAAAAAAAAACAACACGTAAAAAAAGACGAGCACATGTTTTCTCTCAGGCATTTTCACTGTATTTGTATTTCGCCGGTTGCGTTTTTTTTTTAAGTGCGTAGAGTGGGAACGAGATGGCACTAGTAACTTGGCAGAAAAAGGATTAAGGATGCGCTGTTTTTAGATGTAGTTTTACTTACTAGTGCTGGTGGTTAGTGATTAAGGAGCGACTAACTAACGAGAACTGCGAAAAGCGACCGCTACGATGCTCCCAACGAAGGCAATTGAACAAAATCCAACAAAAAGTCCAACCAACGCGAACAATTTGCGGCTAACGGTCGACTGCGACGCCGGCAGAGGCGGCGGCTGAGCACAGTGGGCCCCATCGGCCCCACATTCAAAGCTAACGGTGGGGCAAAATCAGCCTTACTTTACTAGCATTTCAAAAACCACATACCCCGTGTGATTTGAAAAAATAAAATTTTCGTCAATTTTCATTATTTTTATAAGGGGTTAAGGGGTTCTGAATTTTTGGGAAAAATTTCCAAAAAAAATAAAATCACCAGGTTCAAACGCCAATCGATTGGAAATTGAATAACGAGTTCATACTACAAGAAAAATATTTTATTTTAATTTATAATTAAAAAAGGCAGACCTAAAATCAGATTAACTTTTTTAAATTGTGGTAAATATATTTCAACTCTTATTTTTAAGTCACTGTAAAATATTTGAGTTTGTCCCAATCATCGGTTTGCATCCCATGGTACAAGTGAGAAAAAGATAGCGCTAGTGATAACCAGTTTTCGGTCTCGCTCGCACAGCGTGGCTTGAGCTGTGATTTGTAAATATAAAATAAAGCAATCTCACGCAACTTAAAACGCATTTCTAATCACTCAAACACTCAATAATAGTATTGCAAGCTCTAAAAAACTAAAAAATGGTTTAATGTAAGTCAAATTTATTAATTATAAAATTATAAAATATAAAAATTCAACAATTTTAACTCTGAATATAAACAATTTTGTTTAAAACTGTAGTTTAACAAACAGTTCTTTGAAAACTGTAAAGCTAAAGCCTAGTAAAGCTTTTTAAACGTTCAATGAATCTAAAACTGTAATAGAAATATAATCGTAATTTCTAGAGAATTACTAAATACATATTTGAAAAATTTAACGATTCTCGTTTTTTTGACTGGGTCCGTCAGTCCAAGGATTATAAAAATTAGAAAACAAAGTATAAGAAACATTTGAATAAATTGATAAGTATTAAAAATGCTTATAATATTGCAAAATCGAATATGTTTTACATGGTTTTAAATTTTTTTATTTTCTTAAAGCAATAATTTCCCATTTAGAAGAACTTTATTTGTATATCCCTGAAATGAAAACACTCACAAGCTGTGATCCAACAGCACCGAAGCCGAGGCCGATGTAATTTTATATTTAAGAAATTATTTCAAAAATGGAATAAAAAAAAACATGAAGGACTAGACCTATGCGCTTAGAAGGCGGCCGTGAGGACGACCTGCAGGGCCATGTAGACGGTGGCGCCCAGGGCCACGAAGAAGGCGAGAGCACGGGATGGCTGGGGCACTACGACCACGGCGTAGACGAGCGTGTGGACGATGCGGGCGATGCCCACGGCCCGGAACAGATTGATGGCCAGGAAGGCGGCCGGATTGGTCAGGACGTAGAGCAGGCCGATGGCGAAGAAGGGCAGGATGTTCTCCAAGTCGTTGCGATGCGCACGACGCACACGCTCCACATTCGGATCGTCGAACTTGACCTTCAGCTTGGGGGACATCAGGTCCTCGGGGTTGGCGAAGGTCTGAAAACAAAGATAACCATTGGAAATGAACAAATTTTTTTTTCAGAATTTCTTAAAAAAATTTTTGTAGGTTCAATACAGAACAAGAAGGATATTAAATAATGTTATAGTATTAGGATCCAGATAAGATATGCAAGTTCCAATGGAAATTGAAAAATATATGTTTACATATACTCAAAACCTAAAAGCTATGAGTTTGGTTATGAAGTGTCATCGTGACATTATACAGATATGAACTTCCCAAAGTCGAAGTCCATAAACATAAGTCGAATCAGTCTTATCTGTATCATATCAGTTCGAACGAATGCATAAAAACTTAATATGAAAAAATAATATTAATAATTAAATTAATAAAATACATAATCCCAAACTTTTTTAAAATTTTAAATGGCATAATAATTATGCCGGTCGACACATATTTAAAACTTTAAATAGTAATCTAAAAATGTTAATAACTAATTTCACCGTTAAGAGATACAAAAATTGTTTGTTTATAGAACTGTTATATTAACAAATTATATCACAGTTCACTATTTCGACAGTTCACTGTGATTTAAATATAATATATTTAATTTATTTATCTTAAAATAATTTTATTTTCACTAAAGCGAGACTTTGGACTACATTATTCACGATTTACTTTAATCGTTGAAGAATATCAAACCGTAAATTAAGAGCTTTGGTGTTTCACATCTCATAACTTGTAATGCAAATAAATTGGTTAATCAGTTTAGTTTGGATCCATTTAAACTTTCACTGACACGAGACTTTGACCCCACTGTGCGACCCCCTCTCTCTCCCTCTCTCTCTCTCACCTTCGTCTTGAATCGCTGGATGGCGGTCAAAAGGCTCATGAGCAGCATTTTGATGACCAAAACTCCGACCCAAAAGGTGAAACTCTTGAAGACGGGATTCGAGAGGCTGAGCAGTTCCACGGGGCTGGCCATTTTATTTGGTTTCTTCTCTGTTTTTTTAACTATCAATAAATAAACTATAACTTTATTGAACAGCCTGTCCGGACGCCGCTAAAAAATAAAATGAGCACCATTCGCAGTCGCTGTATAGTTTTATACCACACCATACCGGCAAACGAAAGCTCTCTCTCGCTATTTGCCTCTCGCTCCGACTAATTGGTAATAGTGTCGAGTCATTCTGAGACAGCGAATGCGATCGAGAGAGAGACAGCAGAGGTCAAAACAGTAGAACTTCGCTAAATAATTATTTTATTTTAATATTTCAGATTAAAATTATTTATTTTGATGTTGATCTTTTTTAATTTCTTTAAATTTTAGAAAATGGGGAAAAAAAATTTTACTTTTACAAAAAAATATTATAAAAATCATAAATACTTGGTGCAGTAGAGCTTTAGGCAATACTTGTACATATCTTCGGATCGAACCATAAAAAATAGATTATAAAAATCAGAAATTTAACTTACCGCCGTAATGAAACGCATCAGACCCGTATAAATGCCCGTGGCGAAGATCTTGAGCACCAATATAGCCGACCATCCCAGATAGCATCGGAACACCTGATTCTCCAGTGAAATAAGCTCGGGATTTAGCATTTTGAGAGCTACAGGTGCACTTGCAAACTGAAATCGGTTGTAATCGAGTTGGTGAACAGAAGCTGTCGATACCCTAGAGACTAGTAAATTGGGTATATCAATTTAGAGGAATTCCATTTATGCTTCCAATTTCCAAATATTTCTTCATACAACAAAATCATATAGATAAGGTAATATATAACTTCTTTGATATTTTCTAAAAGTGTTTGATTTTGAAATTAAGCCTGAAATAGAAAACTGTGACTTGTAGCGATTGCTTTAATAAAAGCAGCATCGCAGAACCTTATAATTCCCAAGTGGTTTTTTCGGCAGTTTGGCGAGGGTATATTTTGCGAGCATCACTCATAATTTCCTGCTATAACTCGTTTTGTTGTCGTCGCTGTCAAGTGCCGGCGATTAACATTTAATGAAACTACAAAAGCAAACGAATTGCCGGTAATTACCGTCAAATTGCAAAGACAAAAAGCTCGGCAAATTATATTTCGTTCTAGTTATTCAACAAAAATCATAAAAATTACAGTTTCAAAATTGAAAAAATAAAATATGGTTTAATCGGACAAGTCAAGCGATAAGAAGGGCTAAATATAGATTACAAGCGCACCTGTATTTGTTCAATCGTATCGAAATGTGCCTTCCAATTGATAAGACTAGAGTAAATCCCATTAAATCGCTGGACTTTAATAAAAAAAATAATATGTTATAATATTTTAACTCAATGGAAAAAGCGAGGTACTAGAAAAATCGTATCACAAACAGGTTTAACCTGCGACTTAAATAGGGGAATATTTTAAAATATATATGTATGCGATTATGCGATTTCTAAAGCAGTATATATAAATTATACTTGATCAATAATATAAACTTGATGTAAGGGGGTTATAAACTTGGTCAAAATAATGGGAAATTATATATTTTAAATTAATTTATGAAAATGTTTGTAGTGGGGAGATCTCTATAGAGAACATATAATCCTGCCTTAATGATAATTTAAGGAAGTGATTTCCCCAACGATCTGTTTTCCATTATTCATTATAATAATAGTCCTGCCTTAATGATCTGTTTTCCATTATCCACTTGGCGACCTAACCCGCTGGCCCCAATTCCGCGAAATCGCTCCGATCTTGGGCCTAACCTTCTGCCCGGCAAATTTGGGGTAATGGTAATGCAGGCACAATGATTCTATAGGGCTGATTCTGGGTACCCAAGCAAATACATGCATATATGCAGTCATTATGCTCCACTCAATCAAGTTGCAAGGGTTGGGGGCTCGAGTACGGCTTACAGCGGAAAACCCAGACGGTGTCCACTTCACAGACGGACCCGAGAGGCCCCGAGAGTAGCAAAAGTGAACGGATGAAAAGCCTATTTCCTAAGTGTAATTAATTAATTTCGGTGGTTGTGACGGTGACTGCGCCCAACTGCAAGCAGCATTTGCCTGCTGCATCTGACATCTCTGACATCCATTCGATTCAGTTCATCCAGCGCACTGTCGTCGCGAGCACGTCCAGAATAATTCGAAAAAATAGGTTTTTGCATTACGGAATTTACGGATTTTCAAACTGGATCACATTTTCGAGGACGGTCAGCGGCAGCAGTTTCACAAAATGTCTCACGGCGAGCGAAAGGGCCGCCTGAATGTGGTCAAGTTTCTGGAATTGGTAATGGATTTTTTTAAGTGGTCCCTAATGTTGTGATAAATAACTAAAAACAATTAAAGGAACTGTTAAAAATCACAATTCCAAATCTATAAATCAAACTTTCCAAAAAACAACTTGGGAATTATAACGAAATTTGATTGATCTATTTTTAAACATAATAAAATTATTTTTTGGAATAATTTGATATATACAAAAAGATAACATCATGGATTTGTATTACCAAAACATAATTAAAATTAAATACTATGGCAAATATCTTATAATCTCTAAATCTATAAATATTTCTATGCAAAAAACAACTTGGGAATTATAACGAAATGCAAAACAAAAATAACAGATAATAAATCCTTTGTATGATATGATCTATTCTAAAAATTAAAAACATAGTTTTTGGAATAATTAGAGATACCAAAACATAATTATAATATAATTTGAGAGATACAAAAAGATTTACCAAAACATAATTACAAAAACACTAGAGATCATAAATTAAATTCCCATCTATTTCCAAAAAATAACTTGGGAATTATAACGAAATGCAAAACAAAATTATAGATAATAAATCTTTTCTATGATATTATCTATTATCAAAATTTAAAACCTATTTTTTGGAATTATTTGAGAGATAGAAACACTAAATATCATAAATTATAAACCCTCTTTAACTCCATTATTATGTTTTCAGGGCTTTGCGGTAGCGTGTCTTGTGCTTCACTTTTACAGCTTCAATGATCGCGATATTATGACATCGTTTTTGGCCACGGGCACCTTTACGGGCTATATCATAGTGGTCATCGGGGTATTTGCAGGTATATTACAACATTTTTAGTCAATAATAGGTTTCTATGTAGAATACTTAATATAGATATCGTAAAAATTCCAGGTGTTCTGATGCGGGCTCCCATCCACAAGCGCATCGACATATTCTTCAGTGTCCTGGGATGCACTCTGTTCGTGGCCAGCGGCGTGTTCATCATTGAGGCCTGGGAGTTCTCGTTCCGCACGCGAACTCGGGATCTGGCGCTCATCAAGGCCTCACTGTCGATTGTCAATGGGGTGCTGTTTGGATTCGATGCCGTCTTCACATTTCGCGACAAGTGAATCATCGTTTTTATGAGCCACTGGAAACCACTTTGCCAAATCCTCTGGAGCTTCTTTTTTGTGCATTTAATAGTTGTAAGGATATACATATCTATTTTTTTTCGTCGCCTTAAATTGTACTTCCACTAGAGCTTAAAAAAATATCAACCTTAAAAACATCGGTGTTATCGAATCGGTATTATCAAAATATCGAAAATATCGATCAAGCTCTAACTTCCACCAATCAAGCCATACAAACAAGACATACAAACTGTTAACGTTAATCTTTATATTTAAGTGTTCTTTTTTTTTGTCTCAATAAAAAGTAATTCGCCATCACTCAATTAGTCATACAAGAAAGCTAGCGTCGATATTCTCTCGACTAAGTAATAATATCCCGGTACTCCGTTTAGGGTTTACAAAGTGGGGGGAAAATTCGATAGAAAACATTTGCAATACGGCTATCTAAAATTATTTCAATAATTACAGTACATAATCGAAATTAAAGGTCAATTAACTCAAACAAAATATATAATAGAAAATGTCACTTTAAATTTAAGTAGTAGCCAACTGTGTGTGTTTTTTTATTCTTTTCCGGGGGGAAACGCAAAAGCAAGCTCGTCGCAGACCACATACCAAATTTGATAGCCCTAGCTAAATTAGATCCCGAGATCCAGGTGTTGTTCGCGGAATTTACAATCGTAAATCGAGAGTACCGAGCAGTACAGTTTTGGGGACACAATGGTAATGGTATAGGTGAGCTGCTGCTAGTGGCCCATTTTGTTTACACATCGTAATAGTAGTTACAAATTAATTTCTTCTTTTTTGTTGTTGTTGTTGTTTATTGTGTGTGTGTGTGTGTGTGTTTTATGCTTTTTTTCATTTGTTGATAAACGTGAGACCGCTGCTTCTGCTTTGTTAGGCTGTGTTTCCCATTGAGTGTTCCTCTGCCAGCTAGTTGTTAGGCATCTTTGGATGTCGTGTTGAGTGTGTGTTGTTGCTGAGTGGTGTGAAGGCTCCTGGGCTCCTCCTAGGCAGAGTTGTGGATGTTCAGACGGAAGATGTCGTGGGCGACGAAGAAGGTGCCGGCATTGGCCTTCAGAACGAAAACCTGCGAGAAGGCGTGCGGGGGATCATCGTCGCACTGCAAAACAATTAAATCATACAGACATTAGTTGAAGTCATCAATTAAAAATAAATATCATTTTAATTCATTAACGAGCGTGCGAATAACCAATTTTTAAGTTAGAAATGGAAGGGAAAACAGTAGAGCTTGAAAAAATATCGACAGTTTGTTATTTCTCGATACTTAATTCGTGTTTTCCCTTCAAAACATCAATATTATCGAATTGATAATATTTAAATATCGAACATATCGATAATTTTCAAGCTCTAGAAAATACACAATATCAAGCCGGGATTTCAGAATTTCTGAGGAAGAGGGGTGTGTTGTACAACTGGCAGCCGGGTCGGCAGGTGCAGGTGCGTGTTCACTGTACAGTGGTCGCTCGCAAATTGGATGGCCAGTTAAAACATTGTTAAACACTTTTCTGGCCATTTCAAAACTAAAACTATACAGTGAACTTATAAAAAAAAGGTGTTGTATTAATATGTTTTATAATCTTGTTAATTTCTGTAGAGTTTTGTGTTAAGTTTTATCTAGTTTTTAGATTTTCAATCATTTTGGAAAGCATTCAAAGTAGAGCTTGAAAAAATCTCGGCAGTTTGTTATTTCACGATATTTATTATCGAATCAATATTGTGAACATATTGAAAAAATCGAAATTTTTCATGCTCTAATTTAAAGACATATTTTAGAAGAGTATTTAAAATAGATGAAAATGCAAAGTTAAATTAAAATAAGTTTAAAAATTATTTCAAAAAGGGACAGCTTATGAGAGAGACATTGAAAAACACATCTATTTATCACATTTAATTAGTCCTGAATGGAACTTCCTCTGGCATTTTTTATTTTTCGGTTTAATATTCATTTAGTTCCAAGTTCCCAGCGACCAACTGCAAATTGTTAAGTAGAACTAACCAATCCAACTTAAAAACCAACGAAAACCATGCACGAAATGAAATGCGCAACATTTGGATTTTGGTTAATTATCTATCGCTGGGCATTCACGTACTGTGAGGACAATTGGAAGAAGTTGAAGGACGAAGGACGATAATTATTGAGGGCGGGGCTGGGCGGCAGAAGGTCGACGGACAGCAAAACACTTTCCTATCGCATAGATATAGTTTTCTTTCGTTTTTTAACTGGCTCTCGTCTCGTCGCTGCTGGCTGATCATTTGGCTGCTGCTGCATTTCTCGATCTGTATCTGGTTCGCAATTTGTATATATAGTTCGTATATGGCCGGTCGCTGGAGTCTGTTGACTGGGCGTGGCAATCGGGGGGCGGTGGGGCTACACATCGTGCAGCGATAGCCGAAATATATCGTGCTGCACAAAGAAACTGCCGCCCACCGGCTTCAAAACGAAGGTCTGAATGTAGGCATGCGGCTGATCCTCATCGGTCTGTTGTTTTTTTTTGTTGTTTTTTGATAATAACCAGAGTTGAGATATACGATACAGGTGATGTATATGGTATATTCGATGCAGCGGCGGTTGTTTAATAGCACTGACCAACGGGAAATGGAGTTTCAGGCCATGAACAAAGGCAGGTTATGATGTTAGATCTTAAGTGATGGTTTTTTTTTTTTCTTAAAAATGTATGTTTCTGATTATTTCGAAGATTAATCAAAATATAGAAAATCTTTTTTAAGCAATTTATGTATTTTATTCTTGTTTTCATCTTGGATATATTTATTTATTATCATCATTATCATTATTTAATTTATCTGCGATTCCCAGCTGCATAATTATAAATGCATTTATATTTTTAACTAAATATACATAAAAAATATATATATTTTCCGATTATTTTGAAGAGCAATCAAAATATAGAACAATTTATGTATTTAAAGGTAAGTTTATGATATGATTTCTTTTTTCAGTTTAGATATATTTATTTCGTCTGCTAGATCAATATTTAATTTTTTTGGAATTACCTACTTGATAAATATGAATACATTTATATTTTTAGTTGTAGCTACTTTTTCAAGGAAAATACACTTATCCCCTGTAATCAAAATGTTTATGCTTACATAATAGGTACAATATTTTATGGATATTAATATATATATACTTTATGGAATCGGAAAATGTGGCAGGCTAAATCAAGCTTATACAAAATATGAATGTGGGTAATAGTGCGAGTAATAAATATATTTTTTGTTCTTAATTGCTTGGAATATATTTCAAAATAAGCAAGCAAAAAATAATGAAGGGAATCCTAAAAAATGTATTAATAATTTATTCAAATTTTACTAGTGATGCAATTCGATTTGATAGACAGTGCTATTACCCTGGCCGCCGCTGAACACGTTGCGGGAATTTCCCTTCGGATGAATGGGTGTTTCTTTTTTTCGCATAGCGATCGTTCTGCTTACCTGTAGCCTTCCGAGGACATTGATCAGAACTCCGCCATCGAAAGTGGGCTGCGAATCCACTGTGGTTATCACTCGTGTAATCTTCTGAAAACTCAGGCTCTGCAAGAAGAATTTGGAGTATTAACAATACGCTCAAAGGGCTATGTGTTATGAGGACTTGCCTGGACTTTCTCGAGAATCTTGGGCGCACCCTGTATTTGGTGACCTTCAAAGGTCATAAAGGAGTCGGTAGCCTGAAAGATAGATAAATGTGTGATTAAATTTCTGAATTTTTGGGAATTAAAATAATGATATAACTTAAAAATAAAAAAATAGGTATGCAAGGTCTTTTTTTTGTGGATTTTAAATTTCTAACCACTTTATAAACCTAAATTGATTGATAATTTTAATCCCATGATCTTATTATAATAGTTTTATCATTTTTGATGATTCTTCCTTGTATTTAACCACTTTCTAAACCTAAATTGATTGATCATTTTAATCCTATGATTATTCTTTAATAATTCTATCATATTTTGTTGATTTTACCTTGTATTTAATTAATTTCCAAACCTAAATTGATTGATCATTTTAGTTCCATGAGTTTATTATAATAATTATATAATATTATGATGATTCTACCTAGTATTTAATCAATTTATAAACCCAAATTAATTGATTATTTTAATCCTATGATTATATTATAATAGTTCCATAATATTATGATGATTCTACCTAGTATTAAAACACTTTTTAAACCTAAATTGGTGGATAACTTTAATCCCATGATTTTTCTTTAATAATTATATAATACAATGATGATTCTATCTTGTATTTAAACACTTTCTAAACCTAAATGGATTTAATAATGTATAAATTTAAATAAAATGTTAATAGGTTTTCCTTTTTTTTTAAATTTTTTTAGTTGATGCTATTATATATATATTTTTGGATGCTATTTCGTTGCCCGCTGTTGTATGTTGGTCACATATATCTCGCATGTGTGTATTATTTATGCGAGCATGGGCGTAATGTGTCACTCGAAACTTCGAGAATCGATCGTTCCCCCACCTATCACCCCCTTTCATCCTATTCTCCCGATATCCCGACTCCTATATCTCCAGCTGCTATATTTTCGCGCTCTTTTTCGTTTTGCGCCCATTTTCGCTTTTTTTTTTTTTTTTGCATTGCACTGCCAAAGGAGGCGGAATTTTTCAAGGGCGCGTCGCGCGTCACCTGCGTGCGAGCGGGATAGCAACAGATGGATGCGGAGGCGGAGGACAAAGCGGAGCAGCGGGATAAAGGAGGAGCTGGGGAAGCAGAGAGCAGAAAACAGAAAACAACAACACTTACGCTGTAGAAGTTAACCACGTTCGCCCGATTCGCCGGGTCATCGAATATCGCATAGTATTGCTGCACAAAGCCCTTGCCGATGTCCTCGTACTGCGGATTCAGCGACATTTCACTCGTGGGAAGGCGGAAGGTGCTGCGGTTGAAGGTAGACGGCGGGCGGGCGGCTGAGAAATCCGATCCGATCGAGCGGCACACGACGTGTTTTGAAAAATTAAAATAAAATCAACCAAATTTTTTTGCTCGGCGCAGCGCACTAGAGGTGGTCGGGAGTCGATAGAAACAACGATGGGTTGATGTTTTCGAAAGTCGTGAGAACAGTAAATCGATGTTTGCTGGCGACTATCGGCGTTGGCACATCACTGAAATGTTAGGGGCGGTATTTGTTTAACAGAAATTTTGAATTTTGCTAACAGCTCTGTTAACTCTCTTAAATGTTTAAATAATACTTAAATCAACTTTATAAATTATTTAAGAAAATCTATACTGATAAGCAAGAGAAGTATATCCAAAGATTTCATATTCCATTTAAATATTTTTCGTCCAATGCGAATTTTATAAATTAATAATATAAAAATATTAAATTGAACAATTATTCCCTCTTTAAATGAAGTAAAATAGATTAAGAGGTTATATACATTTGAATCACGAAAACGGAGTATATAACTCTGTTTTTTGGTCTACCCATAATTGCAACTTGCTTTTTAAATTTAAATAACGTAGTTATAGCCAAACTGCCTTGCGGTCTTTTTATAACAAACTTGATCAAATTTGTTTCTTAAAAAATTGTTAGCTTTATCTTTTAACTTTTGTTATTTTTGAAATGTAAGTTAATAAAATTCGAATGTTAATGTTAAACTAACATTTTTAGATTAGTTGTAACTTAACATTTATGTTAAATGGTGTCCTGGCTAAGTTAGCAAGGCACCACACCCTCCTCAGTTTTTAAAGAGACCGTTTGGCATGTGCAACAGGTTCGATAGCTTCCGATATCGACTAACGATAGGCGATAGGCGGAAATTCGCGAGGGGAAGGGAAATAAAATAAAATAAAAGGGCTGGCTTACCGATTTGGGCGTTGTACTCTCTAATGCAGCGATGTTCACCGCCGCCTTCACCGACCTGGCCCGCCTGTGCCGCATCTGCCTGCGCCACCTGCGAGAGAGGGAGAAGGAAACTCAGATCCAGACCCATCTTCCGGATTCCCGACTCATTGCGATCCTCCAAAGATTCCTGGACATAAATCTGCCCCAGCAGCCGCAGGGTTGGCCCACGCAGATCTGCAATCTGTGCCACAATGCGGTCCAGTACCTCGAGGAGCTGCGCCAGGTGGCCAGGGAGTCCAGCCAGAAGCTCGGCGATTGGCAAGCGATTCCTTTGGATAGGGTGGATATATATGTGATTCTACCCCCCCAAGACCGGAATTAATACTTTCTTAGGGCTTCCGCAGGTGAAGGAGGAGCCGCTGGAGGAGGTCGACCAAGAATGTGTCCAGGAAAACCAGCCGGAAATGGAAGCGGAGCAGGAAAAGCTGGAGCAAAGCCTAGAGGAGGAGAAGCAAGAGGATCAGGAGGCCCTAGAGGCTCTGGAGGATCAGGAGGAGGCCCTGGAGGAGGAGCAGCAGCCACCTGGCATCCAGAGCAACAAGCGACGCGCCGGCCTGGCCTGCGATCAGTGCGGCAAGCAGGTGTACAAGCTGCCCTACCTGGAAGCCCACATCCGCAGCGTCCATCAGGGCTACACGAAGCCCTTCCTCTGCCGCAGCTGCGACAAGTGCTTCACCCGCTACGAGCAGCTGCGCTCGCACATGCGCAACGCCCATCCGCAGCTGGAGCAACTGCAGCAGGAGCTGCGCGACCTCATCTGTGAGCTGTGCAATCGGCAGTATAGCACCAAGAATGCTTTGGGCGAGCATCTGAAGCGGCATGCCCAGCGCAAGGAGCACGTTTGCGAGCATTGCGGGGTGGCCAAGGTGACGCGCACCGAGCTGCTGACCCACCTGCGCACCCACAATCCCACCTGGGAGCGCTTCAAGTGCGAGCAGTGTCCGCAGCTCTTTCGCCACAAGAGCGCC
This sequence comes from Drosophila lutescens, assembly GCA_037075285.1. Classification (NCBI taxonomy): domain Eukaryota; kingdom Metazoa; phylum Arthropoda; class Insecta; order Diptera; family Drosophilidae; genus Drosophila; species Drosophila lutescens. Next base: position 4,556,525 of record JBAMCF010000413.1, on the reverse strand, counting down.
ATCAGCCGGCATGTGCGCGTGGTCCACGAGGGTCAGCGGCGCTTCCAGTGCGGCCATTGCGAGAAGAAGTTCGGGACGCATGCCTCGCAGGTGCGGCACGAGCGGCTGCATGCGGCCACTGGCGGCGGAGAAGGGGCGGAGGAGTGGCCCTTTGCCTGTGTGCATTGCCAGGAGCCCTGCGTTTCGCTGGAGACGCTGGAGCTGCACCTGAGGCGGCACAGAAAGACGCACAGGAAGAGGAGAGAGGCCAAGGAGGATTCCGATTCCGATTCCGATTCAGAGAGCCTGGAGGATCAGAAGAAAAGGCTAAGGAAGCGGCAGAAGGAGAGACAACAAGATCAAGAGTGCCAGGAGGGGCAGGAGCAGCAGGAGGAGCACTTAAAGCTGGAGGAGGAGGATCCACAAGACCCGGAATGGCAGCACAAATTAGAGGAGGACGGAGAACCACAAGAAGAGCCCTTCCATGACTACAAAATGAGCACTTCAAAGGCCTCGTGATTAAAAACTATAACAATCTATTACATATTATATATAATTACAATGAATTCCCAAGAAATCTTGGGATCATGGCTGAATATTCCACAATGTGTGCTACTTTTTAGCCACAAATTGTTAAATAATTGGCTTTTTAATTTTTTTTTAACGTTGCTATTACAATATATTAAATCATTTTTATATCACCTGTTTAATGAAAGTTTGGTTTTTACTTGGGCTGCAGATTTCACAAAAACAAATTTTTTCTTGTAGGAGGTTTTCTTTTTTTAAATTTTATTTCAGTTAAGCGATGTCAATATATTTTTTTTAAAACAATTAAAATTAATTCTGTATTTTTAAAAGGAATTTTTTCTGAATATGTTATTTTTTAAGTATATTTTAATCAAAATCGTAAATAATTTTCATTATTAAATTTGCAAAATCTAGAGATGTGCGCTTTAGCGATACCTCACAGCTGACTATCGATAACAGCGAAAGCTCCATAAGAGTCGGTAAATGTGTACATAAACAAGGTCGAAATTCGCTCGTAAAACATTTTCCCCCTGAACTCGGAGCACGCTGATCAAACCCCCAGTAAACAAAACCCCCCCAAAGATGTCGGCCATTTCGGGACGTGCACTGCACTACGTTTTCAAGATCGGAGATCGCGCGAAAAACGCCTTTTTCTTTCGCCAAATCTTGGGAATGACGGTGAGAGCGAGGGAGAGGGGAAATGGGAAAGGGATATCTTTCGAAATCGGCAGACTTTCTTATCGGCAAGTTGTTATGTCTGGGCCGTAGTTTTATCTGAACAACGTGTCAACGACGCGCGGCTGCTAATTAAAAAGCCCAGATGTCCGATAATGTCATATAATGACAATGTTAAAATTACTTTATTTTTCTTTCCCTCTCTGCCCCCCTATTATGGCCATCTCGCTCTGTCGCACGGCAACAGGTGCTGCGGCATGAGGAGTTCAAGGAGGGATGCGATGCCGAGTGCAACGGGTGAGTGCGAGGGAGGTGACTATATGTGGTGTGGGGACAGGACTAACCGGTGATCTTTAACCCTTGGCAGGCCCTACGACAACCGTTGGAGCAAAACGATGGTGGGCTATGGACCCGAAAGTTCGCATTTCGTCATCGAACTGACGTATAACTATGGAGTGAGCAGCTACGAAATGGGTAAGATATGTATATAAAAAAAAAAACAGTCCCACAAGGGTTAAATGCCCTTAACCCTTAGGTCAACAAGTTAGTGCATACTTAACCCTTAGAGGGCTTAAGTGAAATTATCCACAATAATAATAATTAGAAATATGATCATTATTAAATTTTGATTTTTATTTAATCTTAAGAAAATTTTAGTCTAATATCTAAAAGATATTATTAAAAAAAATCAAATAGTATATAGATTATTTCTTTTGTTTTTAATTTTTTAAGTCTAGGTATACATTCTTCAGGATTTTAGACCTTTAACTAATTTTCAAAATAATGGTTTATACCTTTAACCCAATTTCTTCTAATTCTAAAACATTCTATAAAACTCACATGATAATCTCCTTTCACCTTTGATTAATCTCAATGATTTTAACAAAGTTGTGTTTGCCACAATTCGGTTGGCTTATCGTAACGCACAAATGGATTGTTCGATCTTCGACAGCTTTATAATTAAGTGTTCCACTATTAATAGCTATTTGATAAGTGACTGAGCACAATTCCCTGCAGATAATAGGTTAGTAATCTTGCACTTTATGAATAGGCAAATAGTTATCTTTGAGGAGGCTGAAATCCATCAGACAGTCGTCGACTAATCAGTGAAGTTATTTAAAAACCTACTTAAAGATTTCTGTTAATCACGAAATTAACCGATAAAGATGTTTGTTAAATATTTTTTGACATATGTAAAGAAAAAAAAATGTTACAAACGATTATAAGAAGTCCTCAATAAATCAATAATTTAATTAGAAAAGGTAGAACTTTAAACTCCTAATAGTTCTTTGTAAACTAAAGCATAAAAATTATCGATATTTTCGATATTTTAATTTACTGTCGATACTTTTTCAAGCTCTATTGTAAACCCCTATTAATTAGCATATTTTTCTATATTTTTTAGGCAACGACTTTGGTGGCGTGACCATACATTCCAAGGACATCCTTTCCCGGGCCGCCGAGCACTCGTATCCGATCAGCCAGGTGGCTGGCAAGCCAGGCAGTCTGCTGACCTCTCCCGATGGCTACAAGTTCTATGTGATCGATCAGCAGTCGGCCAGGTCCGATCCCGTCCAGTCGGTGGAGCTGAATGTGAGCAATCTCCAGAATTCCAGGAAGTACTGGCACGAATTGCTCCAGCTGCAGTTGCTCGAGGAGAACGAGAGCAGCCTGCGTTTGAGTTACGGCGGGGAGCAGGCTTCCCTGCAGATCACCCAGATCGCAGAGGCGCTGAACCGAGCCAAGGCCTATGGCCGCGTGGCCTTTGCCATTCCGGCGGCCCAGCAGCCGCCGCTTCACGAGGCCGTCAAGGCAGCCGGCGGCACCATTTTGACGCCCCTCATCACGCTGGATACGCCGGGCAAGGCCACCGTTTCGGTGGTGATCCTCGGCGATCCCGATGGCCATGAGATCTGCTTTGTGGACGAGGAGGGATTCGGCCAGTTGTCGCAGGTGGAGCCCGATGGCGCTCAGCGGCTGGACAGATACATCGAGAAGGATCCCTTCCAGGCGAAGTGATGCCTCTATCCACCCAGCGATTCCAGCGAGCACTGATATTTGTACACACCACTCTGTATTTTGAATTCTATGGTTTTTGGCTGTCTTTGACGGAGATATTATATGTTAAACCCCACACTTAATATGTTATATATGATATTGTGCACCTAGGCCCGGTCTTAAGTCTTAGCTTTACCTGTTGATTGAGAAAAGGGCCTTGAAGTACTTACATTTCGTTTACATAAACTGTCGATAAACCTTATGATGTGTGTAATTCCTTGTTATATGGATATATCTATTTATGTATTTTTAAGTTCCTAACCTGTACTCATGATTTTTCCTTCATTTTCATTTCTGTTTTAGGCGAGTCAAATTCGTTTTGTTTTCATTTTTTGTACCCACTACTTTCTAGGGTTTTCCCTGTAGTTCTTTTTTATTTCTTACTTTTTACTTGACCGACGAGGAGATGAAGGACTCGAATCTGGCGGCACCGTCGGCGAATCAGCGGCCCTGGGAGACCATCGACTGGCCGGCGGAGCAGCAGCGGTGGATCCACCGCAGCTGGGGCCAGTACTTTGCGAGGATGCGCAAGAACAGCTTTGCGCACACGTATTTCGACAAGTGTATCGATGAGGAGCACGAGGTGCTGGACCACAAAGCGCTGTATCTGCGCAGCAAGTTCCAGAGATCGGTGGCCCTGCCCCTGGGCGCTTTGGCCGATAGTCTGCGGGCCACGGAGGTGAGCGAGGTGTGGAATGCGAATGTGTCCATGGAACTGGCCGATGCCCTGTACGATCTGAATCGGTTCGAGGACAACAAGAGTTTGCTGCATGAGAATGTGCGGCGGCATGCGGGCACCGCCCTGAAGGCCTTCGAGAATCGCATCCTTTTGGTCGATGAGAATCTGAAGGATTGCACGGGCTATAGTCTGGCCAACTTCTTCATGGAGCACTCGTCGCAGCTGCCTGGCTTCTATGAGCATCAGCAGGAGGAGCTGAGAAGAGCGGACAAGCGACCGCTGTGGAAAATCCTGAAGGAGCGCAACGAGTGCGACGTCCAGAGCAGCATGGCCCGCAAGGAGGAGATGCTCTCGCCGCTGGAGAGCGAACGCAGGCGTCGCAAGACCAAGATCTATTATCAGAACTATCTGGGTCGCAACTGGACCGATTTTATGTTCCTGAAAACGCTGCGTCGCAATCCCAATTGTCTGTTGAACAACAACTTTGGCTCCTCGCCGGAAATAACCGAGAATCTGGAGTACTCGTTTCGGCGGCTAAAGACCTTCACCCGGATGCTCCAGGCGCGCAGTCCCATGTACAATGAGTACTTCCAGCGGAATCCACGAATGGAGGCTCGCATGCGGGACTCGAATATGTTTAGGATCCAGTACCAGACGAGGAGGAATATGCTGAGCATCCTGCGAACCATCCAGGTGCTGAGGAAGAAGAATGACATCAAGGTGAGTTGAGGATTGTAGGTTTATTTTGGGATCTCGGAATATTGGTGATTCTTTACTCAATTTTTTTATGAGTGAATATAAGAGGAAGTCCATGACATATTATTACTAATATTATTATAGATATTTTTTAATTTCAAATTTAATTAATTTGTACATTTATTTCTTTTATTTTGTATTCTTATTATTATATTTTATTTATTTTTATTTATATTATTATTATTTAATTTTTTTTTATGTATATATTTTTATAATATATTACAGATATTTTTTAATATCAAATTTAATTAATCTGTACACTTATTTATATTATTATATGAAATAATTTACTTTATTTTTTATTATTAATTTTTTTATAGTTTTATGATCTTATAGATATTTTTTCAATATCATAATTTTAATTAATCATTACATTTATTTATATTATTATATGAAATTATTTACTTTATTTTGTATTATATTTATTTTTTTTGATTTCTTTTTAGATTTTTATGTAAGGCGGTTTCGTCTTCCCGTTTTTTTTAGCACTTTTTTTATTAGTTTAGATTTACTCACAATATTTTTTGTATCCCATAGCGCCTGCGCAAATTCGTGGAGGACGTGATGGGCAACTATGTGGTCATCAAGACGAACCGCCTGATGCCCTGGAAGGCGGAGTTCATGAACGAGGTGTACAACAATCTGGGCTTGAGCCTGTGCCAGGGCTACCGCCTGCCGTCCACGCGGGTCACGCCCTACGACAAGGGCGCCATGTGCCATCTGCTCAACATACCCAGCGCCAAGCCGCTGGAGCACTCGGAGTTCATCTTCGGCGACCGATCCACTTACTCCTACGCGGGTCCCGACAAACAGAGCACCGACCGATTGGCAGATCAGTGAGTTATTAACTAATGTGTTATATCATATGTTTTTAGCATTAAATTTGCTTCTAGAAACTACATCGAATACCTGGAGAAACGTCTACTCTTCGCCCGCCTGCCGATCGAAAGGAGCTACTTGCTCCACGAACTGGCCGATCGGTACATGCAGAAGAATCACTTCGTTCATAGTCTGTCCTACGCCCAGAAGGCCATCGAAGAGGCCAGGGTATGCAATAGTCGGATCTGGGAGTTCCTCAGCACCATGTTGATGGCCAAATCGCACGCAGTGCTGCACAAATACGAACGGCAAACGGAGGTTCTCAATGCGGCCTACCAGCTGGCCACTCAGCTCAAATCGCCGCAACTTTGCACCTTCATCGAACTGTGCCGCATGCTGAATAAGGACTACATAACGCTACGCAAGATGTCCCAGTTGGTGACCAGCAAGCGACTGCGCACCAAAATCTCCAATAGGTCCAGTTTCTTGAGCTCACCCAACTACTCGCCCAACTTTTCGGAGATTAAGAAGCAGGAGGCTGATCTTTTGACTAGCTAATTCGACGGATTGGCTGAGGGGCAATGTTTCAATACAGTGCCCCTCAATCGAACCGTTGATTTTGGCACGCCAAAATAACAGCCTCTATGGAATTTACCAAAAGAATCACCTAAAATAATATTGTTAAATATTAAAAAGTTACACAAAATCGTAAAAACATATTCAAAAACATATTGATGTGTACAAAATCATAAAAATATGTTTAAAGTATGTAAAATCGTAACAATATATCTAAAGAGAAGTTTTTTTTTTTTTTTTTTTTTTTTTTTTTTTTTTTTTTTTTTTTACGTTGATCAGCCAATTTAATGGCTATAAAACATAGATTACAAATAGGAACAAAAACGTGAGATCATAACAGAATGGTGGATAACAAATTTTTATAACTTATAATACTAAACAAGGCAACAATTTAACAACGCATTACTGCTTCAGTACTCGTGAGACGTGACGTCCTCTTGTCCAGAGATCGCCGGGATGCCTTCGCTTCAGCCTTCTCCTGTTCGTCGGGTTGGCCAAGGAAGCTGCTAGGTGGTTGGGGTGTCCTGTGAGGCGTTCGTTGTACCGACTCGAGTGCCGGTTAATCTGATCCCTGACCGAGGGCATGTGGAGATCGTTGGCTAGGTCTACGTTTCTGACGTACCACGGCGCATTCGTTATTGTTCGCAGCGCCCTATTTTGGACTCTTTGGACCTTCATGACGTTAGAGTCGGAAGCCATGCCCCAAAGTTGGATGCAGTACGTCATTGAGGGCACCACTATTGCTCTGAACAGCAACACTTTGTTGGCAAGGCTGAGCTTGCTCGTTGATTTGAGCATCCAGTTGAGCTTCCTTAGCTTAGCGCGACATGTAGCTGCAATTTTTGTAGTGTGCTGCTTCCAGGTGAGCCGTTTGTCCAGGATCAGACCCAGGTACTGCGCCTGGGGAGATTGTGGGATGGTGGTGTTAAGGAGCTCAACTGTTGGAAGGATCTGTCCTCTCAGAGTGAAGTTGCAGTGTTGAGACTTTCTGCCATTAATTGCAATATTCCACCTGTTTGTCCACTTGCCGTAGGAGTCAAGAAATTCCTGGGTTATCCTTGATGCTTCAATACGGCAGGTGGAATTTACAAGGAAGGCAGTGTCGTCAGCGTAGGTGGCAAGAAGAGTGTCCGGTACATTGATAGACGGCAGATCAGAGGTGAACAGGGTATATAAAACGGGGCCCAAGACGCTTCCCTGTGGAACGCCGGCACGAGCAAATCTTATGCTTGACCTTTCCCCTCTTACCTCGACCATGAAGCTACGATCAAGCAGGTAGGATTTGAGAACAAGAAATAGGCCTGTCGGGAGTAGGGTCTTCAACTTATGGAGTAATCCTTCGTGCCATACACGGTCAAATGCTTCCTTGACGTCGAGGAAAATAGCAGAGCTGTATTGCTTATTCTCAAAAGCATTTAAGATGTGCTGGACAAGTCGATGTGCTTGCTCAGGGGTCCCATGATGATGCCTGAAACCAAACTGGTGGTCGGGAATGGCATCCTGCACGCTTCTTACTCCCAAAATTCTACTTAGAAATATTCTCTCGAATATTTTAGAGAACGTGGGTAGCAAGCTTATCGGTCGATATGACTCGACAAGATTCTCCGGTTTTCCTGGCTTTGGTATCATCGTTATCACAGCACACTTCCATTGAGAGGGGAAGTGGTGGATACGTAGCATTGAGTTGAAGAGGAGAACAAGGAACAGGATTCCCTTTTTAGGCAGAGCCTTGGCAATTCGGCTGTCTATGCCGTCGAAACCCGGCGCTTAAGATTATAACAATAACGAAATTCAGTTTTAGCTTTTCTTTTTTTTTTTTTGTTTATTTTTTGCTGTAATTATTTTCAGTCAACCGAAATACAATCTAAACAAAATTCCGGACGGGCCAGAGAGGAGAAAAAAAAATAGTTTTCACACTCTTAAATTATTTATGTTCGATGGGGCGGGAATACGATTGCACTTGACTCCAATTTGGCCAATAACCCAAACCCCGTATGCCTGACCTCGCCCAACTAGAAACTACGAGCTACGATTTGCATATTTGGTTGTTGTTGTTGTTACTATCGTTGTTATTTTTGCCATTTTTCGTCGTTGTTGTCAGCATTGAATTGTCGCATGTTGGCCAGGGTTGGGAACTGCAAACTGGAACTGGAACTGGGCCTGAAAGAGAAATTACATTTTATTTTGTCGCATGTCGCGGAGCCCCAGCAACAACGGCAAAAAGCGGAGAGAAATGGGGTATACGAGGTGCGGAAATAGTGAATACTCTGTTTTTTAATTACTCTTCTTATAGATTGTATTATTATTCATTGATTTAATTGGTTTGTAAATGTAATTTGCATTTTATGGTGTAATTGGTGAAATATTTATTTCCGTAACTTTGATTGGTGTATATTTATTGGTGGAAAATGTATGTAATTTTACTAAAATATGTATTTCTATTGTTATTTTGGGTATTTTTTATTGGTGTAATTTTCATTGGTGTAGATGTTTCTTAAAAAAATGGGTTAGTTGTGTTAATGTTTATTGGGGTCTCACTTACTATTTTTAAATACAATTGATGTTATTTCTATTGGTGTTTTTTTTTTATTGGTACCTTTTATATTGGTGTATTTCTCATTGGTGTAAAACTTGCTTAAATAAATGTGGGTAGTTTTTTAGGTATCTCACTCAATGTTTTTAAATACATTTTATGTTGGAACTCTTTTTTTTTTATTGATGTACTTTTTGTTGGTGTACTTTTTATTGGTGTGTTTTTATTTTAATGTGTCTAAATTTATTGTGCACTTTTATTGGAGTCTTTGATTGGTGTGAAATGGTTTATCCCAGTTTTATTGGAACAACTATTTTCATTCACTGGATTAGCTTTAATTCCAATTGACATACCTTCGCAAAGAGTATGGAAACATTCAAAATATGCAAAGGAGCAAATGCGTCAATAAATGCAACGACAACAAATATTTTATTGTGTCAATGCTGGCCAAAAGGCGGGGTTAAAAAAAGGACGGCGGAAGGGGGGTCGATTTTCAGCCAGGTCCCAAGTGGCCAAAACAAATGCAGCAAGTTCGAATTTGGCCTGGTGGCACATGGCACACATAGCAGCTCATTATGCCAGTTGCCATTAAAAGTGAAAGAGAAACCTGCCCAAGGACCCGCAGAATGTACCCCCCCCCTGTACACTGAGAGAAATTGTCAGAGGCGTCCCCCCTTCGTCGCCGCCGCCTCACCTTGCACTTCAATCAGCTGCCATCGCCAAGACGCGAAGGCAATCAACAAGCTCGCAACTCGAAGCTTGCGGCTCCCTTTTCCTTTGTATTTTCATTTTTTCCCTTAGTTTTCCTTTTTTTTTTTGCTTTTCATTTCGACAAGGAAACCTTATTGGCCAAATTGGGGTCAGCACAAGAAGGTCGCGATAACAGCGCAAATAATTGGTAATGGCAAGCGCCACCAGAAGCCGGCCAAATTGCATCGAACGTTAAGGCTTCTGAGTCAGATTTTCGGGTTTGCCTGCAAGTCATTCGGAATACTGAATTCTGAACTCACGGAACGGGTATTTATATTCTTTTTGGGCCTCAGACTGTGTGTTTTTCTTTTCGCAACTGTTTAAGGTGGGGAGAAAATAGATTTGGAGTGGCATATAATATCTTTTGTCTGGGTCTTAAACTATTTCCATTGTACCTGTGGTTCGTAAATGTCGTTAGCAGGGGATTTCTTTTATTTGTGAATGCAACTAGCTTTTGATGAGGTGATTTTAATATGAGTATCATTATCATGCAATTTGTTGTTATTGTTGTAATGGTCGGTGTAGGTTAATTTTTAAATATTTAATTCTGCTTTCGGAATTTTGCACAAGAATAGGGTTTGTTAGTATTGCTATTAGTGTTTATTGTCTGATATTCATATTGTTGGTGTATTTTATTTTATAAACCCATTATTGTTGTTATTATAGAAATATTTAGGGTTGCATTTATATTGTTTTATTTAGTACTCCTATTAATATTTCATGTGTTGGTGTATTTTTTTAAAATTATTTTGGTAATTGGTGTAATTTCATTCTTGGTTTTACTACATGCATTTCTTATTGGAGTTCATGCTGTGCATTTTTCACGTTGTATTTTTATTGTTGGTGTACTTTTTAAAAAATTTTTGTAATTGGAGTAATTGTTTAATATTTGTATTGTGGTTGTAGTTCTAATCAATTCATTATTGCTTTTACTAACTGCATATCTTATTGGTGTTAATGCTGTATTTTTTTTATGCTGCATTTTCATTGTTGGTGTATTTTTTTTTTAATATTTTTGCAATTGGTGTAATTGTTGTGCATGCTAATTAGTTAAAACCGCTGCTTTCGGGTCTCACTGTGAGTAAGTGGGCAACTTTTAAATTGGAATAATTGGTCGAGGAAAGTACATATACTTCCATGTGGATATGTTAAATTAGAACACTCTCGCTTGAACGCAAACAGGTGCACCAATTTAAGGCTACCGCAAATTTCGTGGCAAGCACTTGATAATAATTTCACCTCACACTTTTCCTCAACTTTTCCTTTCGACTTTTTGAACTTTTCTTCCTCTGCACGGTGGAACTTTTGCAGTTGTAGTTTGTGTTTTTGTTGTAGTTGTTGTTGTTATTTTGTGGTGTTGTTGTTGGTGGTGTTACTGCTGCCATTCGCAACTAATTTACGACTGCCCGTCGCGCTGGGAAGACTCTCCAAAGACTGCGGCAATTGTCGGGCAATTCCTGCAGCAACCCGCTGACCCCTGACCCCCGGCCACCCACCTCCTTAACCCCCTGCTGCCCCTAACCCCCCTTTTAACACCCTGCACCGCAAAGTTAAATGAATGTGGTGGCCAGCGAAATATGCTACAAGTAAACCATGAAAATAAATGCCCAAAAATGCAACTAGAAATTATAGTATACACCCCCAGCGAATGGCGAGTAGGCGTTGCTAGCATTAAGTGTCCCCAATAGGGTAAAAAAAATACGAAAAATAAAACTAAACCACGATGAAATGTCGGCCAATGAACCCTCATATAATCGATGTGGACGAAGAAGAGGGGCCACTAAGGTGCCATTAGGATTGCCGAACTTGAGCCTCCGCACATCGTCGTCATCATGATGTCGATGATGCAGCAAAACTAATAAAATTAAATTATTATGTAAAATGCAAATAAAATAATATGCAAATCGAACCCGAACCCCCAAAAGCAACGGGCAAACTGGGAGCCATGGAGCCATGAGTAATCACAGACGCAAAGCCAAAAACAAGGCAAATAAACACATAAATAAATCAAAAATGGACTACGACAAATCTCGGTTGGCCCAAAACAGACGGAGCAGCCAGCGAGAGCATTAAAATATGGCCAATAATAACCGAAATATCCATGTGATATATCCCAGTTACCCCAACTCCTTCGCTCCACCCAACACAACCCCCGAAAACATAATGCCGCAGTTCAGGCTGGACTAAAATTGGTAATACGAGTAGGGAGTGGCGAGGTGGAGGGGGTAAAACTAAGGAAAAGCCATCGAATATCAGAATCTGAATGGGTTAATACTCAGTAAATAGTTCTTAACTTAGTTGAATTTACAAAAATTAGCTCAAAATCTAAAAAAAACTATCAAACTAAAACTAAATGTAAAAAAAAAGAGTTTTTGATAAAGTTAAGAATCTTTTTTAGGGCATATTATATTGATTACTAATTAATTAATAATAATTAATTCATTTAAACATTTCTTTTTGAATTAAAACATTTGTTTATCGTTTTTTATACAGTTAATTATTAATTTATACATTTATTTTTTAATTTATTTATCTATTTATTAATTTATTTATTTACTTATTAATTTATTTATTTATGTATGAATTTATATATTTATTTATTAATTTATACATTTATTTAAACATTTATTTATTCATTGAATTATTAAATTATACATTTATTTATCTATTTATACATTTATTTGTTAATTTATAATTGTGTTTATTAACTAGAAAACTAACTTATTAATTTATATATTTATTTTAACATTTATTTATTTAATTATACGTTTATTTAATTATTTATACATTTATTTATTAGTTTATACATTTAAATTTTAATTCATTTATTAATTTACACATTTATTTTTTAATTTATACATTTAATTATTAATTTTTTATTAAATTTGACATTTATTTATCATTTTACTGACTACCATCTTCACCCATTAGCCTTGAATACCCCGTTTTGCTACCCCTTGGCAATACTTTTGCCTAATTTTTTGTCAGGGGGAAATAAAAGATATCTGTGAAAGGCAAAGCCAAAAATTCGACTTGCACACACAGAAGTACAGTGGCAGACATTTTCGTAATCAACATAAAATCCAATCATCCGTCATGGACAGTAAAAGCAGCAGCAAAGGGCTGTCCATTTTCCCGGACCTCGAACGGGGAGGGAAAAAAGCGCCCGGAAAAGCCCCGCGCTGCTATCCAAAGGAACTCCACACTGTGTGTTAGTTCTATGGCCTTTAAAAATGCCAAAAACGAAAAATTTTGATTTATGAGCAGACGAAAGCCAAAGTAAAAGGAAAGGAGCCCCAAAATTATGTGTGTTTGTGTGTATTGGCCTGGCTCATTTATAACGCGCTTAAATCTAATACGCGGACAGTACTCAAGACGGAATGGTGGGGAGTGGGGAGTGGGGAGAGGGGAGTGTCGGGTTTCTTGCTAGAGTCTCTTGTCTTCCGCATCCGCATCCGCGTCCGCATCCGCAGCCGGCAGACGTGCGTAAAGCGACGCGTGTCCGCTTTATGATTAATATGCGCGACAAAACACAAAGTGCACGGCACAGGCAACGCTCGATACAATGTATAGTTCTCGTGTAATGATTTCTATATTTACCAAATCTAAAGCAATATATCTCATAAAATCTCAGTGATAGCGCCGAACTTTTTGGGATACAGCCTTGTATTAGCTTGGCTATAATGATTTTGCCACTGCATATATAAAAAACTATTAATATCCCTAAGGAACTCAGGAACGGCTACCAATAGAACCGAAATTTTTAGGATACAGCTTTGTAATATCCTATACAGCCTTACATTAGCTTGGCTATAATGATTTTGCCACTGCATATATAAAAAACTATTAATATCCCTAAGGAACTCAGGAACGGCTAGCAATAGAACCGAAATTTTTAGGATACAGCTTTGTAATATCCTATACAGCCTTACATTAGCTTGGCTATAATGATTTTGCCACTGCATGTATAAAAAACTATTAATATCCTTAAGGAACTCAGGAACGGCTAGCAATAGAACCGAAATTTTTAGGATACAGCTTTGTAATATCCTATACAGCCTTACATTAGCTTGGCTATAATGATTTTGTCACTGCATGTATAAAAACTTTTAATATACTTAAGGAACTCAGGAACGGCTAGCAATAGAACCGAAATTTTTAGGATACAGCTTTGTATTAGCATAGCTAGATTATTTATGCTATAATACCCAAGAAAAAGTGATAGTAATAACTTATGGAACTAAGGAATGGATAGCTAAAAGGCCGAACCCTTTGGGATAGGTATGTATATGGTATGAGACGATTTCATTTATCGAATGACAACTGTAAATGACAAGTGTGGGAGAGAGAGCAAGAGCGCTGCACAAATTTACCGTTTGACACGCAGCCAAAGCTAAAGACGAACTAACGGGAAACGGAAAACGGGAAACACAATGCCCAGACATAGACACTCGCCCACTCCCCTTTCCCTCCCCCTCCCCCTCCCCCCATTTCTGTCTCACTCTATCAGATCTGATGACCAGTTGGCAAGCAAGGACTTTTCCCAGCTTTTTCCGCATATTTGGCATTGCACTGGCAGAGGGGTTTTTCCGAGGGGAGGAGGAGGAGGACTCCTCGGTTAAATCGGTCAAAAAGCAAGTGCGTGCCGTCGGTGAAAGTGAAGGGAAACTGTCTGTATTAGTTTATGAAGCTGATAAAGTCCTGGATGTCAATTTATAAGGATTGGTTTAAGTAGCGAGGATGCAGCGATGGTTTGGAAAAGTTCGTGACTCATTAGGGACTCACTAAAATGTTTAAGATATTTTTAGAAAAAATATATAAAGTTTTTGGTTTAATAATAATGTATTTTATTTTTCATATATTTATTAATGGTTAATATCAGTGGCGGATCTAGGATTTTGTTGTGGGGGGTGATATTGGAAAAAATTTATTGTAGCATACTTTTTGAATACCAAAATTCTTTTCATTTTTTAACCGAGTGGGGGTGATATATAACCCATATCATGGATCACACCTTTCTAAGAGTTTCAGTATCAGATAAGAAAAAACACGATTGGGAATTATAAGCCATCGAGATGGATTTTTGGGATTGGGTCAAGACTTTAATCCGGCTATTAACAATTTTAGCTCACCTTTCTCCGGCTCCGTGTCCTTCTGCTCGACTTCCTCTGACACTGGCTTTCTCTGTTCTCCGTTTTCGCTGACCTCTTCCACTGGCTGTCGTTTTGCCTTTTGTGCCTTTGTGCGGCTGTCTGGGACAAAGGATATGGGCGATGGGCGGTGGGCGGTGGAGGGGCAGAGGAAAATGATAACGACAAACAAACAAATTAGCACAACTACCGCAGTAGCATTTGTGGCCTGCTGCTCCACCTTTCTCCAGAAGGTGTTGCTCCCTTTCTCCTTGGTCCTTTCTCTTTGAATGTGTGTTGGCAAAGTGGCACACTAACACCCATTTGCTCACCTTTCAGCCTCACCTTTCACAAGACCCCCCCCCACCTGCTTTATCCCCACCATTTTCGCTCTTTTGGTGTGTCTCCGGCATAACTTTATCGCCTGCATGTCATATTCCATATTCCATTGTACTATTTGCTGTCATACGTAATGAAAAGCAGCGCACATTTGTTAAAGAGCAAACGAGCGCGCAAATGAACGTGCGAGCTGACCCAGGCCGAGGTTTCCCCACTCTCTCCCTCTCTCTTACATCGTGTGTTTCCGTCCCTTTCGGGGAAACCCCTTCTTCGGCACAGCGATGCTCCTGTGAGTTACACATGTTATATGCCAAATTTCTTTCACCAAAGTATGACTCACTGATTAACAAACCAAGTCGTAAAATTTTAAAATATAATAATCAGCTCTAACCTCAAGTAACTCGGGAACCCTAGCGTCTATATCTTCAACTTTTGGTATGCAGAGTTAACATCGTAAAAATAAACTATACCCAAAATATGATAATACTTAAGTTAAAAACTTTAGTTCTCACCCCAAGTAACTCGGGATCCCTAGCATCTATATCTTCAACTTTTGGTATGCAGAGTTAGCACCGTAAAAATAAACTATACCCAAAATATGATAATAATTAAGTTAAATATTTTAGTTCTCATCCCAAGTAACTCGGGATCCCTAGCATATATATCTACAACTTTTGGTATGCAGAGTTAACATCGTAAAAATAAACTATGTCTAAAATATGATAAGAATTAAGTTAAATATTTTAGTTCTCACCCAAGTAACTCGGGATCCCTAGCAGATAGATCTACAACATTTGGTATGCAAAGAGTTTGCATCGTACTAATAAACTATAGCTATTGATATATCTTTATAAAACATTAATTGCTGCAATAAGCGAAATATACAAGATTTTTATAATATTAGTTATACTATACAATCTTAAGTCTTACTAAGAATTGTGTATAATTTGGTAGTTAAGCCGTTATTATTTTTTATTATCTTATATATATGTATGATATGATATGATATTATGGTTCAGCTATTTTAGGATTTATTTAGGATTTAATATCTATAATTTAGGATAAATCTTTATATAACTATATTCGTGACACGAGTTCATCTCTTAGCCAGGCCTGCTTCTGATGTTTGTTCGTGTTCGTTGTCTTTTATTTTTTTTCTGCTTTTTCCCAGTCCTGTTGTGTTTGGTTTTGTTGCTTGTTGTTTTGGCCAGTGCGGTCAGCATGGAACCCCAATCTTCTGCCCATCCTCTCACCTTTTCCACACACACCTTGTGCCCCGTGCAATTCTTGTGCCCGTTTTGCACCTTTTGTTAAATATATATATATATATCTATTTTTTCCATCTGCAAGCGGCAAATACATATTAGAGCACACAGAGATTCCATGAGGGAGGGGGGTTTAGGGGGGAGAAAGTGCTTTCACTTGGCCATCACGTACGGCAAACATAACACACGGGAACGGACCCAAAAGTTCGTCCCACTGTGCAGGCACAGTGGCAGCAAAAGTGCAAATGTCATTCGATGCCTGCCGCATTTAAAGTATTACGGAATTAACATTTCTTTGTGTTGCTCCTTTCTTCTTTTTTTCTTTTTTTTTTTCTTTTTTGCATATCCTGGAGGTGTGAGCGTGTGTGCATGTGAGTGAGTGTGGGGAAATTGTGCTTCCTTTTGTGCCGTCGCTTCACATTTTTCATTAGTTTAGTGGGTTTGTGGCACATGACAGTCACAGTCGGGAAAAGCCAAGGAGCAGCCATCGCCCAGGACTCCACAGAAGGAGCAATCGAGATGGCGAGAGAGTGAAAGGGGGTGTGAGAGGGAGAGAGTATAGTCGAGACTCCAACGATGCGCGCTGTTCATGTCTCAGTCTCACATGCATGCTCTTTTTTCCTCCACAAGTCTCACTGATCTCGGGAACCACTTGTGATAGATCCGAACTTTTTGGGATACAGCTGCTTCATTATTTGTATAATATAATTTTACCGTAGGACAGCTCCAGAGCCAACAAATCTCATAAGAGCCTTGGTGAACCTGGCAACGGTTAGTCCTAAAGGTATACTTTTTGGGATGGGGGCTTGCTTTTACTAGTCTATGTTTTTAAACTATGTTAGGAGCTTACATCTTTAGAATAGAGTATCTCTTAGTCTTTTAGCCAATTTCCTTTGCATATTATATTGCCCAAACCACTGGCACACACACAAACACACATGAAGATATCGCTGTTGTTGTCCTTGTATTATTTCACTCTTTGACTTCCGTTTTCTTCTGTGCTGCATATTTCGTAAATGATTCAAATTTGTGCAGCTAGCGATCCGGGGAGGTGAAAGGGCAGGAAAAGCGGCGCTGAGGTTGCCACACAAAAAAAAAGTAAAAAACCGGAGAAATTGTTGGGCCTAATTCAAAGTGGAGCAGAGAAACTCCTCGCATGCAACACGGGGAAATGAAGGAGGAGAGTGCTGCAACGTTGACGCCTCATTCCGTTGGCTTCTTTCACTCTTCATTGACAACAGACATCAAACGGCGGCAAGTTAAGATTTAAATGCACTGAAAAAAATTATTGTTTGGGATTACATTAGTAAATTTCTTAGTATAATAATAGTTGAAGCATGTAAAGCATTTTCTCCGAATTTTTCACAGTACTTAGAAGCTCGGGGGTAGAACGCTTATCTCTCTCTTCAAAGTTCTGGGTTCAAACCCCACCAAAAAGTATGGATTTTTTTTTTCAACATAATTTTTGGTTTTTTTTATTAATTTTTGGGGGGTAGAACACTTATCTCTCTCTTCAAAGTTCTGGGTTCAAATCCGACCAATTTTTTTTTTTATGCAACATCATTTTTCTTATTTTTTAATTTTAATAAAATATTTCCCTTCTTGCTTAGATCTTAAAACCTAAATGCTTAACTAAAAAAAGTACCCAGCTAATATTAGTTGGTTAGTAAATAAATTTGCACACAAGAAGTTTAGTATCGCCCCTCCGTTGGGCGCCAACTCGCTTTAATATACAGATTCTAGCCTCAAACTTTGGAGTGTGTGTAATATATGTATTTATTGGTTTTACTGGTTTTGAATTACCTACAATAAAAAGAAACAACTGCTGCCTTGATAGATTATCTCGTTCTAAGCTCTCTGAGAGGTTTAGCCCAAGGTTTTACGTCTCCCAGCCAATTATGCTGAGAATCGAACCAGAATTCATCCTCGTCCTCACCCTCCACCCAATTTCCTATAAGTTGCGAGTTGATCTATGCGAAGGCGTCTGTCTTTATACCCAATGCGACAACTTCAACTTCACATAAACAATTGCTTAACCAAACACTCACTTATTCGGCCTGGACAGATGCCACACACACACACATCTGTAGGATACCATAGCCAATCCTTGGATTATGGGCAATGTGGATGCGGTTGTTATTGTGAATGTTGAGGTTGAGGGGAATACGCTTTTTGTTATTGATTCATAAATATTTCAATACACATCGAACTGAACATGGGAACATGGCAACCAATTTCAATGAATATATCAAACAACTATAAAAATGCCGCAAAGTGTTTTCTTTTGCCCACCAGTTTACCTTGAGAATCCGAATACGAATACGAATCCAAAACCATCGGTCCCTTTATATCCCACGCTAATGCTTATCGGCATCAACAGTTAAAGAAGAAATTCATTTTTTTTAGCTCTTCTTGAATTTTCATTTTTATTTATTTGCGCATATTTGATTTGGTCCAAGCGAACAAAAAAAGTCCATAAAAAGATATCGAAGTTTGGAATGCTCTTTGGTTTTTATTTTACTTATCATGGTTTCGGAAATAGTACATTTTAAATAAATTATTTCTAATTTGTTGAATATATTATTCTAAAGAATTCGCGTTTTTAATGCCGGAAAAATCCCATCCTAACTGCAAGTTGTACTCCACTTTAGTTTGGAGAATAGTTTATTTTAAATGAATTATTTAATACTTCTTTTGGGCCAATCTACTATTTTTTATAAATAAATATAAAGAATTCGCGTTTTAATGCCGCAAAAAACCCATCTTAACTGAAAGTTGTACTCCACTTCAGTCTAGGAATTAGTATACAATATTTTATATAAATTATTTAATACTTCTTTTGGGCCAATCTACTATTTTTTATAAATATATCTCAAGAATTCGCGCTTTTAATGCCGGAAAAAAACCCATCTTAACTGCAAGTTGTACGCCGCTTTAGTCTGCAACTTTAATTACAACTTTAACGTCAAGTTTAACTGATCTAACTTGAACCACAATTTCAACTAGAACTTTGGCTACAACTACTTTAGAGTAAATCACATAGATTTCAACCAGGGGAACACAAGCCGAGCTGTCCAAGGAGTTCTTAACAAGCAGGACAAGCTTCTGGTTCGAATTAGAAGGCCCCTTTTGTGAGTGTATGCAGGGGAAAGAGTTTTCGGCTTCGGCTCCTGGCCACTTCGCTCCACTTCTGGCCACTCCACCACTCCTTTCCACTCCCGGCTGCAGGATGCTTATGGGTTTTTATGTCCCTTGTTTGGGGTGATGGCGATGCTCCTTCGACTTGGCCTGCCGCATCCTTGAGCAGTGAGCATTGAGCCAGCATATTGAAGTAGGCGTGTGTCCGAGTCTGTCCATAATGTCCTTGTCTCCCGACTCCGTCTTCTGCCAATAAAAAAGGGCCACATTCGGATTCAGATTGCGCCTGCTTACGGCTGGCACACAGTTATAAAGCATATATCTGCTCGCCTGATTTAAATATCTCCTCGGAGTCGCAGACGGCATCGGTGTCCGTTTTTGTCCGCTGTCCGTATGTGTGTGTGTCTGTCTGTCCACTTGTCCGTATGTCCGTTTGTCCGCTATCCAGAGTTTGTACGGAGTCTGAGGGTTATGCTAAATATTTATGCATGACTGCTTTTCTGTGACATCAAATAAATCACTTTTATAGTTTTTGGGGCCGGAGTTGCTCAATATTCTTTACCAGTTCGTGTGTTCTTCTTGCTTTTTTTTTCTTTGTAAATTTTTAGTGCGTTCGGTGTCCTGCTGAGGCTATGGCCATATTTATTGAGTTGAACAAATTGCTAGACACAATTTGCATACACATGCACAATCCGATCCCAATTGAAGGGCAAACAATGGCGACACACACACATGGGCACACTTTATTTAACCCTTAAAGACGACGATTTTAAACCTAGCTGCTGGGATTGATGGCTGCTTGGAGTGTTGGATTTGGTTTTGGATTTTACCTGCAGCAGAAATCGTTGATTCTGCTGCCTGTCCGCCGGGCGAATCGGACGAGAATCGGGAGGCCGAACGCTTGACACTTGACCGAAAACATCAAATCCCCATTAAGCCAAGGGCTACGATATAAATTGGGAGGGCGAACGGAATGGGTTGGAAGGAAGGTAGGGTATGGTGCCCCCGGGGGAAGGCTGTACCTAAGCTGGACAACGGCTTAAAAATATCACAAAGCTGCTGGAAATAAGTCCTAGAAATTAAAGACAAATCAAGCAATTATAAATTTTAAATTTAAAGGTGCTTAGTGGTAAAATAAATAAGAAATTTCAGAAAATTAAGCAAATGTTTAGTTTCAATTTTAAATGTTATTTAAGTTGTACCTAGAACTAAAAAAAAGTTCTGTAGTTAAAATTTAGATTTATTTATTCAAAAAAAGGTTTTCAAGTATCTATAGTATTTTTAAAAGTTTATTGAGTTGTACCTAAAATTAAAAAAAAAATCTGCACCTAAAACGCGAATTCTTTAGATTTATTTATTTAAAAAAATATTTTGAAATATCTGTAGTTATTACTCATAACTTCATACAAATGTTTGTTTCTTAAAGGTGAATAAAATATAGTTCGAATAAGTCTTTTCTCTTATTTAATTGTCACAATATTTATTTATTTTAAAAAGAATGTATTGTAAATGATTAACAGTAAAAAATATATAATTAAAATTATATTTAACATAAATGCATTTTTTTTGGCCCGATCTCGTGCATTTATTTCAATCAAATGCCGAAAGTAGTTTTCCCCGGCTTAACGGCTGGCGAACGGGTGGAAAATGGCCGGGAAAAGGGGTGGTGGGTGGGTTGCAAGTTCTGTTTGATTTTGGGAAAACACCTCGGCTTGCAACATGCCGCAAAACCGGCAAACTGAAAACTGCAAACTTAACAGCGACGCCGCTGCCGACGCGTGCAGCGCTGTCGACGCCGGCAGAGGCAGCGACCGAGGAGGAGAAAGCTTTTACCCGCCCCCCTCCCCAAAACAGACGGCGCTCTCCTCTGCATTTTCCCCGCTCTCTCTCATACTCGGACTCTCTCTGGAAAAGCTCAATTTTTCTGGATGCTGTTGCTGCACATTCGCTTCCGGTTGTTGCAGCAAATTCTGCTGCTGTTGCGCTGCTCCAATGCACGAAAAAAAATAAAATATTACATAAATAAGGAAATCACGGAAAAATATTGAACAAAATTTTGGTTTTTCACCTAACTTTCATTAGGATTTTGACTACGGTTTCACTTTATACTTAAATCTAGGCTAGTTCGGCTTCTCAAAATGTTCTCAATGCTCCACAAAGAAGACTCTCTTGGGGCTCTTTTGTTAACTACTTTCAGCCATGCTCTTCACCGGGATTCGAACCCGGACCGGTGGATCTCTGAAACTCATACTTTAAGCTGGGAGGCACTTTTACTCACTCAGCTACCACCGGCGGCGAGGTGACAGCTTCCAGGGGTTTCCTTGAACCCCACCTACTGGGTTTTTTCGGAAGGGTTTCCCTCTGCTACGATTCCCAAGTCCTTATTCGAAGCGACTGCATCGATTACGGGTACTCTGAGTTATCGATATGCGTGCAGTGTTGAAAACGTCGCGAAACCCTTTCATTTGAATTTCCTTTGCTTTAAGGAAAGCACCGTTAAATTGAAAGGTTAGAACTGGTAGGATTACCGTTAAAGCGTTGTTCTTTCATTCGGGTTTGAACTTCCAACTGCAGTTATTCACCAGCTGTTCTTATTTTCCCAGATTATTAAACATATTTTAGTGTTGCAGAAGTCTTTCCCTGTCAAAAGAAACCAGGGATGCATTTTTATGGGCGGTAAATATGAAGTTTAGATTTGAATAAGACAAAGTAAAGTATGATTTAACAATTAACATTTTTCTTCCCCGATTTGCACGAAAGCCAATGCACTTTTTAGTATTTATGAGTAGGTATAGATGGTGGTAAAAATATGAATGCTTAAATCCCGAAATATATACCAAACCCCTTGATCTCTTCACTGGAAAAACCAACTATTTCTTCGATGAAAATAGTGGAAGTGTTGACAAAAAACTGTTCTTAGGATTATTTTGGGAGGTAAAAGGAATCTAAACCGTAGAGCAACATAAAAAAAAAATTAAGAAAATAATAATAAAAAATAAAAAAGGGGAAAACACTTAATTTTCTATGGGATTTGAACCCACAACTTTGGAGAGAGAGTTAGATGTTCCAACCTCTGAGCTACTAAGGACTGTGAAAAACTTGAAAAAAATGCTTGAGCTGCTTGAAACATTATTAATCAATCATTTGAGTGATGTAATCCCAAAAAAAAAGAAATTGGTAAGATTTTATTCGAAATTAGATCCAAATTATTGATTTTGGAATAGTAAAGTCCTTGGCTTCCGATCGATTTAAGTTAGGATTTTTATTTTTTATACATAGATTGATTTTTTTTTTGGTCAGTGCATCTTCTGCTTCTTCTACTGCTGCTATTTCTTCCTCTTCTGTTGCTGCTGCAGGTTGAAAATGTTGTAACTTTGCAGCTTATCCTGGAAATTACGTAAGCAGCGCAGCGAGCGGAGTTTGCAGAGGGGGGTGCTATAAAGGGGGGTCAAAGGACACGACTGCTGTGCTGTGCTGGAGACAGAGAGAGAGAGAGAGGAAGAGAGAGAGAGAAAGAGAGGAGCAGTGGCGCAGGGGGGATTGCAATACTAGGACTACTGCAATGCTGTCGCAATGAATAAGGCGGCAAATCAAAACAAAACTAAATGAAAAATAAATCGACGACAGACGAAAGAAGGATGGCAAATGGGCAAGAAAGAGATGGGAAGAAAGAGCCCCATCGAGAGAGGGAGAAGGAGACAGAGAGGGGGTGTGCGATAGAGAGGGGTTTCCCAGGGAATGCAATGAAGCAGCACAAACACAGAAATTAGGAGACGACGACGACATCGTTGCACCTTTTTGGCTAATGTCACCAGGGGCACAAGAAGAAGAAGCAGAAGAAGAAGAATTGGTGGCCGAGGAAGAGGAAGAACATCCTGGGGAATACCCAGCAATATCCATTCTACACTTTGACATATGATTAAAGTGATAAACAATATCACTGGAAACTTTAGATTAAAGATAAAAAAAAGAGTTAAGTAACAAAATAATAAATAAAAAAAACAGGGCGTATGAGTAATTCTTTTTAGAAATTTATTTATAAGTAATAAGTATATTTAGTTATCATGAAATAAGATGACCACCTGGCGTTTGAGTAATTTTTGGAAAATATGATAAATTTGGATAAAATTATTACACAATTTGGAAAATCCCATAGTGGCTATTTTAACAATATACTTTTTATAAAGAAGGAAATAAATAAAAAATAATTAAAAAAAATATGTACCCTATAGTTTAAAGGTTTTTCCAAAGCTACCAATAAAACCAAAATTTTATAAGTTATATTTTAAGGAAAATTCTCTATATTCACTTAAGCTAAAAATCTACAAAAAGATAAAATGAAAATCGAGAAAATATGCATTTGCTTACCTTTACAGATGTAAGAAATCAAAGGATAGAAAAATATATAATAATAAAAAATCATCAAACATAAAAAAACATACTGTTACTAAAATGATCTATATTCACATAAGCTGAAAATCCAAAAATATAAATATATTAACCTTAGCGAAAATCCAATATGCATTTGCTAAAAAAGGTAAAAAATCAAAGGATGAAAAAATAAAGAAAATATGTATAAACAATATTTCTTGTTTTCAGTGGTTTATCCTACTACTAAAAAATACAAATATATTATTATAAATAAATTGATCTACATATATTCACATAAGCTGAAAACCGAAAAAGATAAGTATATTGAGGTGCTTAAAAATAGAATATGCATTTGCTACCCTGTAAAAAGGCTGAAGAAGAGCAAGACGATGACGATGCTGGCGGTTAAAACTTGGCTTCGCCTCCCAAGGGTTTTCCCAAAAAAGGGGGGAGGGGGGTGAAATGCTACTAACACACAAACACACAGAGACAGAACCACACACACGTATACATACAGACATACCACAGTCTTTTTGGCAATGGCCACGTGCACTTCATGAGTGTTTGCATGCGTCCTTGTGCATTTGTGTGTGTGTGTGGGGCCAGGTTGCGAGCGTTAATATGCCACAAGCTCACACACACACACACACACACACACAAATTCACACACACACAGAGGCAGCAAGTGCCAGCCAAAAGGATAATGACACTTGGCGCGCATTTGCCGTTAGTTGGCAACTAACCTATGGCTGACTGCCATTGTATGTGTGTGTGTGTCCGTGTGTGCCTGTGTGTGTGTGTGTGCGAGGAAGTTGGAGTTGTCATTGCGATGCGATAACCCTGATAAGATCCTTCAGTCCATAGACAAATGTTCAAGGAATGCTGCTCCTTTTTGTTTTTGCTTTTGGCCATTGATAATTGTCGCCGAAAACTTGAAATGGCCGTGCAAAATTAGTATTGAAAACATTCAAACATAAAAGAAGAAAATAACAATCATTAGAGCATGGGTTTTATATGTATAAGAGTTTCTTCTTATTACCTTTAAACGCAGATATCTGAAATTATTACTAAAAATATGTTTTTATAGTAAAACTTTACAATAATTGTCGGGGGAAACTTAAAATGGAAGGGAAAAATAGTTTAAACAATTTTAAAGCTTATTTCTAACAAATGATGGGCCAATTAAAAAGGGTTTATAAGCAAAGAAAGTATATTCTACAATAATTCAAATATAAACCTAAACCATATAATATAATATAAGTACAAAAGTAGTATTAATACCCAAAATAAAATAATTACCAAACTAAAAACATAAATCCAAATACTTCTTTAAAATTATACATAAATAAAAATTATCAAAATTTTGGTTTTTCACCTAACTTTCATTAGGATTTTGACTACGGTTTCACTTTATACTTAAATCTAGGCTAGTTCGGCTTCTCAAAATGTTCTCAATGCTCCACAAAGAAGACTCTCTTGGGGCTCTTTTGCTAACTACTTTCATCCATGCTCTTCACCGGGATTCGAACCCGGACCGGTGGATCTCTGAAACTCATACTTTAAGCTGGGAGGCACTTTTACTCACTCAGCTACCACCGGCGGCGAGGTGACAGCTTCCAGGGGTTTCCTTGAACCCCACCTACTGGGTTTTTTCGGAAGGGTTTCCCTCTGCTACGATTCCCAAGTCCTTATTCGAAGCGACTGCATCGATTACGGTACTCTGGGTTATCGATATGCGTGCAGTGTTGAAAACGTCGCGAAACCCTTTTATTTGAATTTCCTTTGCTTTAAGGAAAGCACCGTTAAATTGAAAGGTTAGAACTGGTAGGATTACCGTTAAATCGTTGTTCTTTCATTCGGGTTTGAACTTCCAACTGCAGTTATTCACCAGCTATTCTTACTTTCCCAGATTATTAAACATATTTCAGTGTTGCAGTAGTTTTCCCTGTCAAAGAAAAAAATTGATGAATTTTTAAGGCCGGCAAATTTGAACTTTTGATTTTAATAACACGTAATAACGTAACATTTCTTATTATTTTTTGATTTTTTGTATATTTTTCATTTTATTTAGTTTGTTGTGTGCTTTACTTTTCATATAAAAGCTTCATACCAAATATAAAGGAAAAGAGTATTTAGTTTCCATGATTAAAAGTTAAATACAGGCAAATTGTGGCCAAAGCCAAAACGATATTTGGAAAACGTTTACTTTTTTGTGCATTATTTTTGATGGTGGTCAAAATATGAATAACTAGATCCCAAAGTAAATAGCTGCAAAAATATCTTCCTTGCTTGTATGAAATGGTGAAACGGTTATTAAAAAAGCTTGATTTGGGATTATTATTGACCATCGGTCAATAGATAAAAACTCTTTGATTTTATATGAGTTCTGCAAAATATTATAAAAAATATGTTTCGTTTTGTTTGCAGAGGGAAGATGACATTTTTAAATAAATAAAATAAAAAATATAAAGCTGCAAATAAAAATAAAATAAAAATTTGACAGAGGAAGTTCACTTGATATTTCAACTGAAAGGACTTGTAATTTTTAATTTTTTGGAAATAAATGTTTGCAATAACATGCATTGGAACTTGGTAAATCCCTATCTCTTTTCATCGAAATGTGCACTCATAATTAATTTGCGAAGCGTGATTTTTGGTTTTAATGACTGTCATTATTATCCGAAACGCAATCGTGACGAAAGTTAGATTGTCTTTTGCCGGGTGGCAAGTGCTCCCCTACCTTATATACTACATATACTGTATATATACCTTTTCTGGCCGTGTTATCTTGTTAATTGTGCCTGGCTCCGATTGCGAATTTTGAAGTGGGTCTTCTTCGCGCTGAAGTTTTCGCACCTCGAGGTGCTGTTTGCCGGGGATTCTGGGCGAAATCCGGGTGAAATCGGTGAATCCAAGGAAGTGAAGTTTGAAGTTATCCTATCCTATCCTCTATTTTTAGCCCCCCTCCTTTTGACTCTCTCAAAGAAGTGGCAACCGAAGTTGGGCCACCTTTGCAGTTTGCCGTCGACTTAATTAGTTTGTTATCCCGCCATCCGCCCCCCTTCTTCATCATCCAGGCATGTGGTTGTGTTTCTACGTCTACGTCTATGTCTCGTCTGGTCCTTCGTGCCGGATCCTTGCTCCCCTCTACGCTCTTCCCGCTCTATTTTGCTCCTCAACGGAAGTGGTTTGACAATGGAACTTAATGAGTATAAGCGGAAATTTAATCAGCAGTATAAATAATGAAATGACAGCTGAATGGGACCCCCGCTTTCGCCCTCCTCGTTTTGGGTTTCATTTTACGCTAAATGAATCAAAACTCATTTGCTTCGCTTGTTGAGTGTGAATTGTTTGTTTGCCGCTTCAATGTTGTTTGTCAGTTGTTGGTCAATCCGGATCGGGAATTAGTTACGTGTTCATCTGTACATATATAAATGTGTATAGGGTTCGATTCGAAAGTTTGATGTGACAGCATGAAAGCCCGGGAAAATATTTTGGAAAAATTTGAAGGGCTTAGCGTTTCGTTTATTACATATGATTTTTTATGTTTTTTATTGTATGTTACTTATGTTTTTTTTTAAATTTTTAAGTTAATTCGTTCTTTGCTACTTTCCTTTTTTTTTGGCCAGACTTTTATAGATTTAGATTTATTGTTATTTTTATATTTAGGAAATTTAATATTTTATTGTATTATATTTTTGTTTTCTTTATTTTTTCATCAAAAATAAAACAAAAATTCTAGATTTTCAATTCCATATCCATTTCAATAAGACGCAACTCTTCTTGGTCGTTTGGAAATGAATGAAAAATCAAAGCTGGCAATGAAGTCGCCAAGGAAATGGGGAAAATGTGGGCGGGAAAAAGGGGGATGTGTGTGTGTGCGACGGAGCATGCAATTTGAATTGAACTTTCTGCATGCAAATAAACTTTCAGCCCAACAGAAAAAGGGGTGTTGGTTGGTTGGGTGGGTGCAAAAAATAGGGGCCTGGGAAACTGTGAAGAATTTAATTTTCCAATTCATAAACAATTTCAGCAATAAAAGCCAAAACCAAAGTAGCAGTAATAACACTGAAAATAATCAAAATAAGCAAAAAACAATGAAACTCGATTTGTTTAAGAATGAGATGAAGTAATAATACACTTTAGAATGGCAAAAATAAACATTATTTAATCATTTATAATTTTTAATAATATTTTAATTGGTGTTTTCATTTGTTTAATTATTGTTTTACAATTTTCTTTAAACAATTTAACAACAATTTTTAATAATATTTTTTTTGTGTTTTATATTTTTTGTTTAGGTTTGAAAAATCGAAAAATGTAATTTTTATAGATCCTTTTTATTAAACAAATTAAATTAAATTAAATTATCAAATAGTTTTTTTCTCCTTAACTAACAAAATAAATGGTGAATTTATAGAAATATCGAAAAATTTTATTTTTATATACCCATTTATTTAATAAATTAGATAAAAGAAAAACACAAACTCTTAATATTTCTTTTTACTTAACTTACAAAAATAAATTATAAACAGATACAAATTTCGTAATGAACAAACCGATTTAAAAAAGCCACACAAGATTTTTCCCAACTAAAACTGTGGCAAAGCAACTTTATTTCAGCTGCAATGTGATGGGTGGGCGTGGCAGTCATTGCCGCCTTCCGATGAGCTTTGATTTGAATTTTTTCCTCTTCTGGCGCAGACAAATTTCCACTTCATTGTCGCCCCTGCTGACTTTACCACCTCGCTGGCCCCCCCGAAAAAAAGGGTTATTCTTCTCCGTTTTGGGTGTTGCAAGTTTATGTTTCCTCACTTGAGTGAGGGTTTTCTCTGTTTCCTTTTTTTCGGTGGGTGTTGTATGTGCTTGCCACATGATGACACTTAGGATCGGCAACGACCGAAAGTTATGCGAATTTTTTGCACAAGTTTTATTTGTCTGATTTTCACGTCGTAAACTTTGCAACTTTCCAAGTAGAAAAAAAATACTAACAACCGAAAATCAACCACAAAGCGCAAAAATGTAATTATAGCTGAAGTAAAAAGGAATTCGTACAAAAAAAAAAAAACGTTCTGACCCAAAGTGGATTCGAACCCATTTACTTATGTTTAGTAGGCAAAAAGGTATTCCACTAGGCCAATCCAGATATATTGAAAGCAAGTCTTAGACATGAACCTCAATTAGGGGTTCAATCTAACGTTATAAATTCAAAATCAAAAGTACAAATTTAACGGCCCTTCAAAATGCATCCCTTTTTGGGTTTGCAAGGTAAAAACTTTTCCAACACTGATATATGTTTAATAATGTCCGAAAAGAAGTACAGCTGGTTAATAATTGAAGTTAAATGTTAAAACCCTGATAAAAGAACAAGGTTATTGGTAATCCTACCAGTTTTAACCTTTCAATTCAATGGGGCTTTCCTTTGAAACAAAGAAAATTCAAATATAAGGGCTTACCGACTTTCCCAACACTGCACGCATACCGATAACTCAGAGTAGCGACAATCGATGTAATCGCTCGGAATTCGGACTTGGGAATTGTAACAGAGGGAAACCCTTGGGGAAAAACCCAGTAGGTGAGGTTTAAGGAGACCCCTGGACGCTGTCACCTCGCCGCCGGTGGTAGCTGGGTGAGTAGAGGTGACTGCTCCCCAGTCGGAACATCGGTATACCACCGGTCCGGGTTCGAATCCCGGTAAGTTTAAATGGCATGGCACACAAACAGACGAATCCCCTTACACAACATAAACAGACTCCATATCCACATATGTTGACCTGAATTCGTTGGTGGTAAAAAACTGTACAAACTGTAAAGGACACACTGTAAAGGACAGAGTGATAATATTGCGACACAATAAAAGTAGAATTAAGTAAAAAGTGTACCTCCAAAAAAAAAAAAAAAAAAAAATAAAAAAAAAATATTTTGTTTTTATTATTATTTTGATTATACATTTTTTTATAGAAAATATAGCACCTACAATTCTTTATTTTAATTTCTTAATTAAAATGCCTAATTTATAAATACAAGAAATATATATTTTTTTGTTACTATTTATATTTATTTTAGACATTTTTTTAAACAAAATTCTTTTAGTTTCTAATTTAAATTATATTTTAAATTTATATTAAAGAAAACTATTTTCTTATTAAAACTATTTTCTTATTAAATTAAATATTTAAAAATATATATATATTTTGTTGTTGCTAATATTATTTTTTTATTATACTTTTTTTTAACAAAATTCTTTCTTTTTATTTCTTAATTAAAGAACCTAATTTAAATATAATAATTTTAAAAATATTTTATAGATATTTTTCACATATTAGAGATAACTATTACCCTCTTAAATTTTTTCCAATATTTGAAACCACGATTAGCCGGAAGATCGAGCTGCCCGGGATTCCAGCGACAGATTTCGCAACCATTTACCGCTTGATTCATGGCCTAATGCCTGAAATGGCACTCTCCCATTTTCGAATGTTGCAATTATTAAGTTTATCAACTGCTGCATTACCGATTACCAACCAGTTAAGTGCAGCCATTGGCCAGTTATACATCCTGCATTCCTGCAGCATTCCAGAATGGTCATCATCATCATCATCATCGTGGTAGCAATCGTCATCCTGGGCATCTGTCCTTGCGGCGATAAAAATTGCATGCAATTATGCCCAGTCTTTTCCCCGGAATCCCCGGGATCCCTTCTACTTTGCAGGGAAACCCCAAAAATGCCCAAAAGCACAGGGCCAAAAAAAAAGAAATTGGTAAATCGAACCAAATCCGAATGGATTTCCCAGCGTTCGTTTGGTAGGTAATCAAACGCTTAATTAATATGACACACCAATACAAGCTAAGAGCTTCGGGGGTTGGAAAGGGGAACATGGGTGGGGGTGGCAGGATTACAGGGGGTGCCCAAAGGACATCGCATGTGGCCGATGATTTTTGGTGGCCAGGCATCGTTTTTCGGTTTTTGGCATATTACTGATAACACTCGCGGTCGCTTACCCGAAAAACGTGCGAAAGAGACGGTCAGCGCTTCGGTTGGAAAGAGACAGGGGGCATACGCATAGGCGTGAGAAAGAGAGACAGAGAGAGAGAGGAGGCGATATGCTGGCCAGAAAGAGACAGCGACTGAGACGCCGGCCATCGCTTGCGGTAATTGCTTCATAATTGAACAATTATGCAAACGTGATTGAAGTGATTATATGGCCGCTTATGCGCCTCTGTTTATGTGCGTTTTCCCATTTCCCTCCCCCAATTTTCCCCATTTCCCCCACCTACCACATCGATTCATCCCATCCCCCTTTTTGCCCAACTGATGCGTTAATTGAATGGTTTTCCCATGATTTTTGCGCTTTGTTTTGTCGCTTCTCCAAGCGGCCACATCCGAAATTGGTTAAACATCTAATTCCTATGCTAATTTTTAACGCTTAGGAGACAAAGAAAAAATATTGCTTTAGGTACAAAAATGTAATTAAGAACAGTGGAAAATTTAAAAAATTATATACTTTTTTTTTGTTAAATAAAGTTAAGAAAACTACTACTATCAAAATAATACGTTTATACCACAGACAAAATAAATAAGTAATTTGTCTACTATAATTTTCTGTGCTTAAAAATTACGTTAAGCATCTGAAAAACTTATAAAAACTATAATAGAAAATAAAAAATAAAAACTAAAAATAAAAGTGCCAAATTGGTAACAAGAACAAAAACAAAACGAAATACAAATAACAAGTTTATACCACAGTAAATATTCTTAGTTAATTTACAGCGTTTAAAAAATAAAAATAATAAAAACTATAATAGAGAAGAACAAATTAAATCTTAAAATAAAAAAATTAAGCCTATACTACAGTGAAAATAAATAAATAATTTATCTTCTTTAATTATTATTTTATTTTTGTTTATTATTAATATTTATTTTCACTAGAAAAAACAATAATCGAATAGTTAAAAAAAATCAAACCCCATATCTTGCGTTTATTATTTTCCTAATTTAAATGACACAAAATAGAGCCGCAGTAATTGAAATAGAAGGAACTCATCTGAATTGTTAATGGTCAACGTGGGTGGAACTTCGCGCGCACATTGATCATCCGCCATGTGGCCGCTTCATTTGGGGACCATCAGTTGCCACCTGTTTATATAGTTATACCATCCCCATATCCCATTTCCCATATACCATTGCCGTGTGCGGTCAGTTATCAAAATTAGGCACTGGCATAAATTAATTGAAAGCCAGAAAGCCAGATATTCGACTCACTGACTCATTGACCAACTGACCAACTGATGGATTGACGCACTAGCCAAAGAGATCCGAGTCTAAATGAGTGCTCACCATCAATTAACGTTGACAAATGGAAAAATGGGGAAATCGGGATGGATATTGGGTGGGTGGGTGGTAGAGGCGATTGGGGAAAATTGGTAGGCGAGAATTCGATGACAACGGGCAGCTAATTGGCGCCCGGCGCTGAGGCTCAAACAAAAGCCAAAGAAATGACAATAAAACTGGACGATTAGGATGGCGACACACACACATCGACACGGTTGCAGGACACGGTATGTCCAACGATATCCTAACGAGGCTAAAAGCGGCATTAAGTATCAATCATACAGCCCAAACCGGCCATGTGAGCCAAGCGAGCGCAAATAAAGGAACACGCAAAGTCGTCAAAGGTCCGCCACTCGCACTTCAAAATACCCTGGAGTTTATTATTTTTTTTTAATGTTTAGGTGTTCATTAAGTCAAATTATAGACTATACCTTGTGAATTAACAACTAGAAGTAGCTAGGTGAACAGAACTTCTGACTGAAGTTAGGAAGACCCGAGTTCAATCCCCACTGCTGGTAAAAGAATTTCTTTTTTTTATTTTTACAGCTAAATTATATTATTGTTACATAGTTTTAATAATCACATTTTTTAAATTTATTTATTATACCTACTATTTAACATAAATTTAATACCATACATTAAATAATATTATTAACGTTCAATCCCCACTGACGCTATAAGTATTGTTTTTTATTTGTACAGCTTTTTTTTATTATTTATTTAATTTATTTATTATACTATTAAATATAAATGTTATACCATAAATTAAAAAATATTATTAGCAGAAAATCAGATTAATTTATATATTATTTTATTTAATATGTAGTTCAAAGCATTTATTTCTGTACCATTTAAACTAAAAAAAATTAAAACATTTAATGATTTTTTAACACATTAAAATAATTTGAAATCTAACTTTTAAATTATAATATTTTTTGTAATTATCTTTGTTAAATCTACGTTTTTTAGTAGAACCCAAAAATCATATGCCCCAAATAGGCTAAGGTGTACAATATTTCAGTTGTCCCCTGTTTGAAGAGGGCCCGAAAAAGCAGGACACGTGTGCGTGTGTGTGAATGTGTGGTGGTGTGCGTGAGGGAGCCTTTTTTTCTGTTGGTGGTGGTGGTGGTGTGCGTGTGTGTGCGATTATCGGTCGCCCGTTGCTTGTTACACGTCTAATCTGTTAAATCCTGTTTACCAAGATTACAAATCAATTGTGGCCAGGAAATAAAAACACATGTGGTCCCACACCCTCCCCCCTCCACAAAACAAAAAAAAAATACACACTCCGCCCCTGCCCCGCCCACTGTCTTGGTTTTTGTTGCTCTATCAGTGATGAGGGTATTATGTGGCATTTGGCAACGGGGGAGAGTCCAATATTCTCCTTTCTTTTCGACCCACCATCGGTGAGTCTTTAAAAATGGTAAAGATGATTTTTTATGGGTAATTTATGTGAGCTTATAGAAATAGTTAGTTATTATGAGATGGTTACATTTTCATTAGGTCAGAAAATCTTTATAAATTTATGTAAATAGTGGGAAATTCTAGCCATGGTTTAAAAATATTTTTTATTATTTATCTAGATTTTTCTAATTCCAAATAAAATCCAAAAATGCCCACAAATATTTTTCACTTAACTGAAGCAAATAAGAAAATTTATTTGGAATATTATTTCATATATTACAAAGTTTAGAGATGATTGATATTTTTTTTAATTCTCAAGGAGTTCATAATAGTATTTTATAATATTTTTTTAATAAATAAATATAAATATAATAATTAATTGATTACTTTATGAGCTCCCCCATTTATTTATTTAGTGTCTCGTTTTTCCATAAATATTCCCTTGTTGAGTGTAGGAAATCGAGGCTGTCCCCAAGTCGGTTTCGCTTTTATAATTATTGACTTGGGCCATGCATGTGTCTTCGATTAGCACCTACTAACCCTCGGAAAATTCGTGACAAAGGAAAGTCCTTTCCATATCAATGACACTTTTTTCTGGCTTGTCCTTTCTTGTGTTGTTATATTTCCTCCCCTTTGATCGAACGACACAAAGAAATTGTTTGGGTCTCAGTTTCAGCATTGATATTTCCTTGGAGAGATGGAAAAGTGGGTGGAAAAATGGGTAAAAGGGGGTGGGGGTTTTGGTATTGGCATTGCCAGTGGTGACTATAATTGATGTTATCAAAATATTGTTTGTGGCGTAATTTATCAATAAACACCAATCGAGTGGAAATAATTTGATTATGCTTGATTTGCTTTTGAGGCATATTTGTGGTGTAAACAGTGGAAAAGCTCCACCTACCCCATTTCCATTTCCACATCCACATCCACAACCACTTTCATTTCCATTTCCATTGACTTAATGCGCATAATTTATGCGACTTTAAAGCCCTGTGCCCCATTAATTAGCTGTTAATCAACACTGGCCAACACACATGCAACCCTGGGTCATTGCCAAAATGCCCACATAAAAGTTAACCAAGTTGATATTTAATTGTCAATTTGCACGATGCGCTGTGCACTCCAATGATTTTGCGAGTCTCGTGCGCGATTTGCCCGCCAAATCGCTGGCCATGTAAAGTGTTAATAATGGGATTAAGTCCCCAGCCAACAGCTACAACAGCAGCTTCCTGAATATATATGTACATATATCTACATGTGTTTAATTGCTAATCCTGCAAAATTAATGAGCGGCCATCGCAGAGGCCTCAAAGTATGCTGTACATGCGTTTATATGCGTGTATTTAATCTAATTTGCAAAGGTTTCATCAATTTAATGGCATTTCAATTAAAGCAGCTTCGAAATTTCTTTATCCTCTTGCTGTATTCATAAGCGGATCATATTTATGGCTCTTTAAAGCCTTTTCAATTAATTAGCCGTTAATGAACACTTTAATGTGCAGGCTTAAAAAAAGATGGGTAGGTCTTAATATTAAAAAAAAACTTTATCGAAATATATTTAGTCTTAAAATACAGTATAAATATTTCTAGTTAATTAAAAATCGTTTCTCTGACCAATAATAAAATAATACTAATTTGTTTTTTATAATATAAATAAGTTTTCCCAAAACTTTAAAAATTAACATTTAAAATAAAACAAGAGAAAAAGATCAGCTAAATGAGTGTGAAAGTGATGGAGATATGCAAGCAGCAAAGTGACTGCTTGCACTGCTTGCATTCCATTATTCGCTGATAACTTGTTAATGAATGGTACGATTTTAAAATTTTCTTCTACATTTCGTAAGGTATTAATAAACACAACAAAATGGCATTTACACTATTACATAATCTGTAAAAATTAGCTAATAAATTTAAATTTAAATCATATATATTTCAATAAGTTTACCTTCCAGTTACCATATTTTCTCGCAGTGCACCCTAGTGGACGAATTAAAAGTCATGTCCATTTCGTACAAGTTCTTGCTCTTTATTTTTCCAGTCAAAATTCTTATGTTTATGTCCTCAACAGCGCGCATACTTAATTTGCAGCTCCTCGTCCTTTTTCCATTTTATTTTGTATATTTTTTTTCTTCTCATTTTTACGACTACTCACAGATTTGTTGGCTTAAGTTCTTGTGTCTAACTCTCGTCTACCAAAAAAAGAGAGAGAGACAGACAGATAGACAGGGGAAAGAGAGGGGCGAGCACACACACGTGACTAACGCTTTATTACCATTTTTCTTCATTAATTTAATTTTTTCGTCTGCAGTAAACTGCTTTCGTATGCAATTTTATTGTACTTTTGTACTCGTGCCTGGTGCGCTTTGTTGTTACGTTATGCCGCGCACAGTTTCCCCTTCTTCCCCTATTTTCCCCCGGATTTTCCATCTTTGCTCCTGTGTTAATCCAGCACTTCTCTGGGAAAAAAAGGAAAGCAGAAACAAGCCAAGTTCTGCTGCTGCTGTTGTTTTTATTTTTTATTGCCGCGCAAAAATACAAGTTTGACTGCCTCGGCAATTGTTTTTGCATGGTCTGTGTATGGGGTTACCCTATGAAACTGCCAGTTACGACGCGATTTTTGGGACATAAGAAGTCTACGTAAATCAATGTGACTGTTGGGTAATTAGGGAATTTTTCCACCGATTTCTTTCATTCTTTTTTTCATTAGTAAGAACTGTAATAATAAATTCTGGGTTATTGGCTTTGTCTTACAATTTTCAAAAAATTTTAAAAATAATATGATATACCTTAAATTAGTAACAAACCAAAAATTCTATACCTTAAACAAATTTAGAAATTTTAGAAACACTCCAAAAAATATTTCAAAAATGTTAAAAAAATATATGCTATACCTTAAAGTGTATCTGAATTTATTATTAGCTTTGTCTTATTAATTAGCAGAAAAATGTTGAAAACTTTTTAAAAATACAAAAAAACAAATGAAAATAATATGTAATACCTTAAATATAATGGTAGAATTTTTAAAAAATTCCAAACCAATTTGATAGATTTTTTTTAAATTTTGAAATTTTTGAAACATTTCCAAAAAATAATTTAAAATGTTAAAAAAATATTTGCCATACCTTAAAGTGCATCTGAATTTCCATATAAAGGAAATGCACCAAAGTAAATTCTACTTTTCTGCGTTTGCTGTTTGTTGTTGTTGTCTATACTCTATACTTTCACCGACCCATCCCATTCCCATTCTACCACCACCACCCCCCGGAAATTTTCTTTGTGGGGCTTTTGTTTCGTTTTCGTTTTGCAGCTCGCTCTTTGTGCGCTCGGGCTTTTCACAGAGGAGAGTTTTCCTTTGCCAGCAGTTGGGTTTTCTATGCTGGCAAATTGTTTGCATTATTTATGGCATATTTTCGAAGATTTATAATGGAGTCGCAGAGAGGCCCACGCTCGCTCCAGA
The DNA here is from genome assembly GCA_037075285.1 of Drosophila lutescens. Classification (NCBI taxonomy): domain Eukaryota; kingdom Metazoa; phylum Arthropoda; class Insecta; order Diptera; family Drosophilidae; genus Drosophila; species Drosophila lutescens. The sequence goes on along the minus strand of JBAMCF010000413.1, from coordinate 4,519,737 downwards.
CTCAATCATATATTAATGAGTATTGGCTCTCTGGCTACCTTATTATATATTCGATCAAATCATTTCCCAAGATTTCTTTGAGTTGCCAGTTTTTATTTGTTGTTTGTTTTTTTTTTTTATTTTTTTTTACATTTTTTCCACCATCTTTGGTTTTTTTTGTGTGTTATATTCCAGCTTCTTTGCTTTTGATGAAAGTTTTCGTTATTTGGACCAAGTGTTTGGCTATTTCGCCTCCACCATTTCGCTTTGAAAACTTCCTACTTTTTCACATTTTACGAGCAATTAAGCGAAAGATGGCAAAAGTACTTGGCCAAAAAAGTGTGTGCTTACACTGAGAGAAATCATAGATAATGCCACCGATTATTACCAATTATAATATGGATAAACAACTTAAACGATAAATATTTGTGTTATCGATAGAAATATCGACCTTTGCTCATCTCGAATATCTTCTTTTAATTGCTTTTCATCAAATAATACAATTTCAGCCTATGGTAATGTTGATTTTTCCTAGGTGCACATATAATATTAGTGCGGAAAAGTTGCCTCTCCTCTCTCTTTCTCCCTAAAGCCTCCTCTCTCTTTCACACAATCATAAATATTTTAATATGCTCAAAGGATATGTGTGAGTGTACGTCACTGGAGCAGGCATCAAAGTTTTAACCACATGCTAGCAACTATTTTCGCTTCCTCCAACCCCCTGAACCTCCCTCCCAATTTTCCGCCCCCATCCCCCCTCCCCACTCCTCCCGTAGAATGCAAAAAGTTAATTAATAAAACATCAAAAAGTTCTACGTTTTTGTGTTACAATAAACTTTATATAAACTCCATGCATTTTACGCTCTTAAGCGGGCCGTCGTCCTGCAAAAAAAAACAAAAAAAAGAAGAAGGACTAAAAATAACAACAACAAAATCAGGAGCTGCAAGGACGTCGCAGTCGCCGTCGACTGAGGCAGCGCAGTCGCTGTTGACTTTGACGTTGCCCGAAAACTGTCTAAAAATCGCAACAAAAACAAAATGCCGAAGAGCAACTACAAACATTTAAATAGTTTAGTTCAATTTTCATGGAAGGGGGTGGTGGGTGGTAAAGGGGGTTGTAGGGGGTTGGAAAAAGCCAGTAGTGGCGTTGCAAATTTTCGATTTCTGTCTTCGTCCAAGTTAAATGAAAGTTAAGTTCAGGGAGCTATAAACACAAACTAAATGTTTTTACCTAATTACTCTGACTTTGGATGGAGTGATTGGCCAAAAAGGAAATTGAAATTAACTGTGCTGAAAGTAATAGAGTTAATAATAAAAGAAAGTTAGGTTCTAAGACAACAACCAAAAAATTATACAATTTAAGATGGAAATATGTATATCTATTTTTAAAAATTAGTTATTAGATTTCTTGTAATATTGTATAAACTAAAATTATACAACTTAATATGTAAATATGAATATCCATTGATTTATTGTATTACTTACGAATTGTAAATTATTTATTAGATTTCTTGAAAGGTTCTGTTTAATATTTTACTTACAATATTATTTAATTTAGTTAATGAAGTTTATATTTATTAATTTCAATTTTGATCTTACTAAAATAATTTAAAATCAAATTACTAACTTTATTTGTATTTTTCTAGGGATATTTTTTATTATCGTAACCAATTAATTTAATCCAAAAACCCATTGAAATGCATTTACATTTTTTTAGTGACAAAATGGAGACTTGAAATTCTATCCCCCCATTTAAATCCCAAATTTACTTAGTTTTTATTTCTCTTAATAAATGTTACTAAAATAGCTTTTAATAAACACTTTACATGCGAGTGAATTACTTTTCAAGGGGAAATAGCAATTCAATGTTAGAAGTGATGCCAGGCTAATAAATTGCGTAAAATGGAATTTAACACTCGACTGTTTTAATTTTTCGGTGCTGCAAATAATTTTCACGTACAAGTCGTAAATTTGTTGCTACGTTTCGAGTGCCATCCCTGGCACATACAATATATATCCTTTATCTATATATATACATATATGTATACATATATATATTTGGACATAAGGATTTTTGGGTTCGAGTTTGGGTTTGGGTAACTGCAACTGGTTTATTTGGCGCTCGACATCGAAACTTTCGCCAGTCGAAAAAGTTTCTGCAACGTTTTCAGCTTGCAACGGCAGCTGCTGCTTCTTCTTCTTCTGGCGCTTCAACCCCCTTTTTGCCCCCGCCCCTGGTTCCAAAGGGTTCCAATTGGAGAAGCGCCCCTCTGGCTGTGGCAGCTTTAATTGGAGTCCGACTGGGCATTTAATTGGACTGTGATTTGTGGTGCGCATCGCAAACGTATCAATAACATGCTGCAAATGTTTAAAAAGCAAAAACTATACACATAGAAAGAGATACCCAGATGGATGGCAAAAGTGTGTGATCGAAGCGGGGATACCCTGACTTAAAGGAAAAATATTTGTAGTATTTTTAACTAAAAAAAACTGAAAAATTATTGATTATATATTTAATAGTTTTTCAGTTTGGTTTTTCATATATTATATATATCAAATATATGTTTTTAAACAAATTTTACATTATTATATTATATATATTAAAATGAATAAACAAATGAACAAACATGAACCAAAAATAGCCAAAAACCAAAGCAAATTTTTGGTTAAAAATATAATATAATAAAATTAAATTATATATTGGTTAATAACCAATTTTCGGATTATTATATTTTATATATTAAAATGAAAATTAATGTGATATTAGAGGCAAACAAACAAAGACCAAAAATAGCCAAAAAACCAAACGGAAAAAATATTAAAAATATAATAAAACAAAATTATATATTTTTTAACCAATTTTTAGATTATTATATTAAATATATTAAATAAAAACATATATAAGATATTACAAATAAATAAAGAAATACTAAAAATCGCAATAAAACTAAACCATAAAATTATTAAGAATATAATAAAATTAAAATGTATATTTTTTAACACATTTTCCGATTATTATATTAAATATTTATTAAAATTAAAATATATGAGATTTAAGAGATAAGCAAACAAATAATAAAATTAAATTATATATTTTTTAACAATTTTCAGATTATTGTATTTTTATGTACTAAATTGAGATATAAGGTGCATTTATCCTCTAACTGCGGGGCATTTAAATTAAAGGGAAGTCCATGTAAAAATTATGCGGGCAGTTGTCGACATTGGGGTGGACCTGTTTCGGGTGGTCCTTCTGTCGGTTTTTGTAACTCGCTTTGCGGTTGGACCACAGCAACCGCAACGGTAGCTCAACCAGAAGAATCTGCCAACCAACTCCTACTCTAACTACAAATACAAAACACAACACCCATGTGAAGAAGCCGCAGGGAGACGAACCCACCCCATTCCCTGCCATCCCGATTGGCTAAAGGATTCTGAGGTTGGCCGGGATTTGCCACAAGCTCAAGGAAAATTGTGCTGACTTCAAATCGGATGCCAATTAATTCGCTGGCATGCCAGGAAAATTAATAATATTGCGGTGGATTTTCCTGACGCTTGTGGCAGCTGCCTTGGACCGCCAGAAATCATGAGTGAATCACTGAGTGTTGAGATAATTACACTGCTTCCGCAACAGTTTTGCTAAAATATTAACTGTAAAATTTGTGAAAATTATAGCAATAAATAATTCTTCAAAAATATATATTTCTAGCTTATTTTCCCAACGATTTCCTAATCGTTTCTCATTTTCCTTTGCCTTTATCAAATAGCCAGATTTCACCATCATCCCCTTTGCTCATCAATATTATATTCGAATTAATTGCTCGGCTGTTAACGTTAGTTAACGTTCACCACCATTTATTTCCCTTTTTTCGCAGCTTTCACCCATTTGCACTGTGTGCTTGTGATTGAGGGATTTGCGGCGGCTTTTGTGAGCAGGGGCTCCCTTGTGGGTTAAGGCGGTGTTAGGGGGTTAATATAGGTGGGCCTGCGGCTGCACCTCGCCAAAGATTAAATCATATTTAGCACAATGAGCCACGAGTCCGGGAATGAATGAATGGGGCCTGAGATTGTTTCAATATTTGCCAGTCGTTTATTTTGCGCTAATTTAAAACTAACATTATAAATATTGATGGGGTTGGAGGGCCCCCTCCCTGCACCACCCCTTTTTAACCTAATCGCAGGGCGAAAGGGAAAGCGAAAAGTATGACATGCCCCCTGTGGCCTTTACAACGCCACTGGGTTCACTGACTGGTTTTAATAAGCATGCACTGAGAGAAATGTATAGGTTAAATTAAATATATTAAATATTTATTAAAAGCTATGTCTTAAGTTTGCGAAATATTATTAATAATATTTTTGGTCTATAAATTAAAAGCAACTACATCAGTTTAAACACTTGATTAGAGATGACAACTCTTCGATAACATTATCGGTTAGCCAGTTCAATAATCGATAACTAAAAAATATAACAAATATTATACGTGTATTAATTTTGTTTAGGTTTTCTTTAACTATAAATATATGTATTTTTTTTTAACTAAATATATTAAATATTAATCAGAAGCCATTTTTAAAATATACAAAATATAATTAATAATATTCTTAGTCTTTTATATTTAAATTAGATTAGATTAGAGATGGCAAATCTTCGATAACATCATTGATTTGCCATTTGTACAATCAATAACTAAAAAATATAACAAATATTATACGTATATTAATTTTTTATTTATTTATTTTCTTGACTCTTTTCTTGCAGTGTGGTTAAACGTCTTCCCGGCTGGCAAACATTTGCCGTGCGCTTAGTTAACGGCCTGCCACAGGTACGCGTACCGGTTGCCGAACATGGTTGAGTGCCTCTGACGCAGAGCGGTGCGAATTAAGCGCAAACAAACAGGCGCCAGCCACCCCCCAACCCCTCCGCCCCTTCCAAAAACCACCCTCCCACGAATGCCCACGCCCATGGATTCCCAAAGGCCCATCAAATACACGCGTGCCGAGCACCTGAAAATCAGAGTTGCCAGCTATCTAGTCGGAAAAGTAGCCAAATCTAAAATAAATCTAAGAGTTAAGATTCTTTTAAAAATGTTTACAACTTATTTTAGAAATTGGATGTAGTATTAAATATTTTTTGAATCTTTAATTTATTAAGAAACTAATTTTTAATGAAAACCAGAGTTGCCAACTATCTAGTCAGAAAAGTGGTCAAATCTAAAAGAAGTCAAAATTTCAAGATTCATTTAAATAGGTAAATAATTTTGTTAGAAATTTGGATATAATATTAAGTCTTTTTAAATATTTAATTTATTAAGAAACATTTTTATTATATTTTTAAGAGTTTTTTCAAAGAGATTATTTGAAATTCCATAAGAAATTATTTAATTTAATATAATAAAATGTGTATGTAGTTTACAAAATTTTTTTTCTGTTTTTTTTTTTAAATTTATATTTTTTGATTTTTTTGCAGCTTTCAAAATAGCTACATTTTGAATACAAATATTGGCAACTCAGCTGGAAAACAGGAGCAGGTATTAAGCAACGTTCGTGAGTCCCTCGGCAATTGGTTTGCCGCTTTTGCTATCATTTTCAACAACTGTTACAAAGAATCGAGAAGATATAGGGGTAAAATGTGGGGTTAGCTAAATGGGACACTCGATCAGTGGATTACCCAGCAAAATAAGTTATGGAAAGTTTTTAATTGGTATTTTATAATAATTTCAAACAAGTTAATTGGAGTTAATATTTGATTTATTAATTTTAAAAAATTATGTTTTTAATAAAATAAATTTTCTAAGAATTTTAAAGGTTTAACTCTTGTAAAATAAAGTCTTAAAGAACCTTAAGAATTGAAGATTTTTGGCATACCCCCGGGCGCTACCCATTGACCTATTGAAACAGTTGAGGCTTGAAAAGCATGAAGCCATGATTCGTGAGTGGCCAAGAGAGTCCAAACAGCAGCCCAGTTCGCTTTTCCTTTTGCCATTTCCCCATTTTCCCAGGCCCCCACCCTTTCACTTTTCCCCCATCCTTTTTCCTGCGTGGGCGCGAGTTGCGATGATTGATGACAATGTCGGGGAGTCGCTTATCCCGGCCTTTCACTTCCCATTCCCAGCGAATAGTCCTCCTTCAGAAAACTGCAAAAATTATTTCGGTATATCCCTAAATTGCAAAATCACTGTTAAACGTCACATTTTATTAATGCTTAATTTAAATAATTTTAAATTAATTACAAAAGTTACAAATATATTTTGTTAAAGATTTTTTTATATTTAATTTTTATAATCTTCATTTTTATTCATATAATTTTAAAATAAAAATGGTATTTTTTGTATATTCTAAAATTAATATTTATTTATTTGAATTTAATATTTATTTGCCGTGCATCTGAACCATTACGTTTTGGGGCACACCTGCTAAGTTTCGTTATGGCTGTTGTTGTTATTCCTTTTACTTTTCTGATTTCTATGGATTTCCGACTGGCTCTTTCCTTTTTCCCCCTTTTCGCGTGGGCTTCTTTTTTTTTCTTTCTAATGTTTATTTTATTTTGGTTATGCCCCTCTGTCTTTTTGGTTTCAGTTTCAGCCGGAGAAACATATGTAAAATTCATAAAGCAACGTGGGGCAACTTTTCCCTTTTTCCAGTTGAAGGGGACTTCCCCCTTAATTCTCGCTTCCCTCGTATTTTGATCCGCAGTTTTTGGGACATCAGGCAAACATTTTGGCCATGGCCAAGGCAAACACAAACGGCAGAAGGACCAGGTCTTTCCCTTTTTTGCTTCCTTTGTTTTTCTTTTTAGCCGGTCGTTTGTGTGTCCAGCATCCCAGTTGCGTTTTTGCTTGCTTTTAACGCACGCATTCACGCAAGGCCACACTAAGAGAAAGCGCGCTATATGGTCACACTAAGCGAAGATTGACCTTTCAGCTTTGATGGTTTTATTTTAAATATATTTTATATTTTTTTCTTAAATTTGTTAAACTACTCTAAATTTTAATACTTTAATTTTGCTTCCGATGGTATCGTGCTATATTTCTTAGTATGCAAACCTAGTGTGACAATTAATATATATTTATTTAAATTGTAGAACTGATTTTATTAAATTATATTAATTTATTTTTATGCCAAAAAATTCAATGCTTTTAAATAAAATCAATGAAGAAAATAAAACAAATCATTGTAGCCTAATAAAATAATTAAATTTATTTTACCAGTTATTTTGTGTGAATTTGCATGGCCTTAAAATAATTGTCTTCTTAAAGACATTCCGCCAGCGATGTTTGGTTGTTTGTTAGTGTTTGTGTGTGGGGGTGGGAAGTGGGTGTGGGTGTCCAGCTAATGTACTCCCTCTGCTGCCTGGCTGGAAATGGAAAAACAGCGGCCATTTTCGTGGGGGAAAAACCCTTGTTCCTTGTCGCTGTTATGCACAAATGTTTGTCTTTAAATTAAGCTTCATTTCGGCAACTTTATGCGGCCTGTCCCTGTTTTGCAGTCCCTTCCGCCCCAAAATTCTACGTGCCTCGCTGCCACTTCATTTTCCGTGGAAAAGTGGGAAAACCTCGGGGGCGGTTGAAAACGAGAAATTCATTTTTCAAGTTGTAGACCGGCCTGGTCGGATGCTGCTGCACGTTGAGACTTTTACTTGTTAACGGGGTCATAAATCATGCGTGAAAATATCGAACGGGAAACAGATTTCCCTGCTCACCGCCCCCCCATTTTCCGCCCACCAACACAACAACAAACAATGAAGAGAGCGAGCAACTCAAGCTGATGCAGCGACACTTTTCCGTGTCCGAGTTTCGGACTGTTTCGAAAAACCAAAATAACAAATCGAACAAAAAATCAGGGAAAAGGGAAAATAAAATCATATCCTGTGAACCCTTTTTGGTATGCGTGCTAATAATCGATTGGTTTGTTTGTTTTTAATTTCTTCTTCTGCTTTCTCGGGGGGTTCCGAACTTTGACTGCTCACGTAGGACACCAAACACTGGAGTCCCCAAAAACCCAAATCTCGGAATCCCAAACTCTTTTTGGCTAATGTGCAGCTGCTTCCGCTTTTTGGCCCATTCATCGTTTTTCTATTTGTCATTTTTGATACCCAGTAGTTTTAATACCCAGTAGGGTATGCTTTGTTATAAAAATAAGAAAATAATATGATATATTATTATATTATCAAATATTTATAATAGTTTGTTTAACATGTATTTATAAGAAAGAAAGAAAAAGTGTTAAGCTGTGTTATAAAAATAAGAAAATAATATGATATTATAGGGTGCTTATTTAAAAAGATTTTATTGTATAGTTTTTAATAAAATGATTTAAAATATTCCATAATTTATAATGGTTATTTTAAGAGGTATTTTATAAGAAAGACACAGTTTTTTATGTTTTTCTGGTGCGGACTGCTCCCCTTCTTCCTTTTTTTTTTATATAGCATCGCAAAGCTGATTTTATAACGATTTTCTTTTCAATACCTGGGTATAAAAAAAAAGAAATAAGTTCGAAGCCCCCTAAAAACCTGAACCACTCACGTGGTTTTGTGCACTGCGTGGCTTTCAGTTGGTTCCCTTAGTCCTTCCCCTTCCCCTTTTTTTCACCTTGTTTTGTTGCTACCTGTGCTGAGTTTTTAATGAAAATCACATCAAATCGATATGCACAGGACGAGAGACCCTTTAAGCCATCAGCGGAGAGGAGAGCCCCTCGCATCCTGACCATCCTGTCGTCATCGCCATCGCGCTAAACTTGAAACGCTCCACAAAACGCAGCTCAGCCCCCAGTTCTTTTCCTGTTTGTCCAGAAGCGCGCCAAGGGGGATCGAAAAAGAAAATACTTGATTTTTAATATAATCTAAACTAATATAAAAGGCGGGATGAAAAAAAGGGAAGTAGCTAAGTTCACCCAAAACGGATTGACATAAAAATCTTAAAAAAAATAACGTATATTGTTTTTTTGTAGTATTTATTATTCATGGTTCCAAACATGACAAAATTCGATTTATTTATTTAATTTTTTTGTATATTTATTTTTAATATTTTTCATACATAGTTCAGCTTTCGATTTAATAAAAACATGACAAAATTCCATTGTAGGTATAAGAATATTTAAGCTTATATTTTTTATAATAAGGGATAGGAAATTTCGTAATTTAAAATAAAATAAATAACCAAGCATTTTAAGATAGATATTTACTGCAATTTTGGGTAGTCTTCCCCAGTTTATCTATTTTTAAAGCCCTTATTATTTAGCACCCTCAAACATTATTTAGTTGGGAATCACGACATACTTGAGGAGCGTTATTTATTTACCACATTTTATCATCGACACCTCTGAACTCTGCAAATGCTTTCAGACTCTTCAATATGCACCGGTGTATTTTCAACAAAGTGGATTAGAATGGTCCTTATGACCAGGCATGTCCAGGACTTCCGAGGGTTGAACTTTCGAGGGGCAGAGGGACTTTCAGAGGGTCTACGGAACGAGAGACAGCAGTTAGATGAATGACCATCGATGACTAGATGGAGCATGGAGCCACAGTAAACTGCGGTTAAGGTGCAAAGAGGCCAGATAGAAAAAGACAGACAGATATTCGGTCGAAAGAGAGGGAAGAGATGGAAGAGGGGGGGTATTAGCCTCCAATGCATTTCATATTTTTCTGTTGCGATGGTAAAACCACCGCAAAAGCTCAATGGCCAAACGATGGCCCAAAGCAAAATCACTGCCAAAGCCCCCGGAACCAAATGAACCTGCACCTATTTGGGGTTTGAGCTTGGGTTTGCCAGGATTTTTATGCCGTTCGGTCTGGAAAAGAGCCTTTTACCTTTTACCCATTCGTACAACTATTTTTCGATATGGTTTTTAATACCTTCACCAAATGGAATTAAGAACGCGAGGGGTATATTAGCTAACTGATAACTAGATAATTTAATAAAATATTTAAAAAATATTTTGTATAAAAAAAAGTATTTGTTAAATATATTTTAATTTATGAATTAAGGAATTAAGTTTTAAAAATTATTTAAATTGCTTTAATTAAGTTAGAGCATTAAATACGTTGTTTAAACTTTTGCTAAGCATTTAGCTCCCCTTTTTGGTAACATTTTCTGTTCTGTTGGTATTTATTTTATATTTGATTTTCGATTTGGTTGTGTCTTCTGTTCGTTTTTTTTTTTGATTTTGATAACGTAGTATTTTGGTTCGTTGTCGACTGTTTTTTTATGTTTGTTTGGGTACAGATTTTTGGGAGGTAGAACAGCACAGCCACTGACAAATTCTAATTGAACTCCGGTGCAATTGGCAGGGAAAAGTGGGTGAAAGGGGGGTTTTATAGGGGGTTTTATCTATAGAGAGTAGGGGATCTTGTTTGAAAGGCGCTTAGCAAGCCGAGACAAGGCAGAACAAAAATGTTTAGTTACAGTCAAATGACAGTCGCCTTTTTGCCCCCTCCCCAGAGTTTTGGCAACTGTCAAAATACAGATGCATGCCAGGGGCGTGCTATGAAGGGGGGTGGGGATTGGGTGGTTTTTAAGGGGACAAACAAACAAACAAACTAACACCGCAAACGTGAGACGAACCGATGATGCCGACACATTCGTATACACACGGGTTAAGCCGCTGGTCATTCGTTGATTGCCGTACTAGCTCTCTCTCTCTCTTCCTTTCTCTCTATCTCTCTCTTTCAGGCAACCAATTAGGTGACCCTGCATGACACTCGCCCACCTGCCACGCCCCAACCGCCCACCAGCCCTTTTGACAGGGGTCAAAAATGTCAGTGAAAATGCAAACTTTTTCCATTACCTTTATTTAGAAGGTATATTGTGTTGAAACTTACGTTGAATAATGAAATTAAAATTTATTAAACCTCCAAATTGAAGGAGGAAGCACAGTAATGCTTTCGATAAATTCTTAATAGAGATGTGCATTTTTCGATTACATTTTCGATAGACAGTTTAGGTTTTCTCTAGCTATTTTTGATTATATCTTTTCATATTTAAAATATAAATTAATATTATTTAATAGCTCCTATAAAATGCCTACGATTCAAAATAGAGGTGAGAAATTTTCGAGAATATCATCGATAAACGGTTTAGCTTTCTTTTACTTTTTTTGATTATATATTTTCTTATTTAAAATATTAATTAATATTATTCTTTAGCTCTTATAAATATTAGTAGGGTGTCATGAAGTAGGGTAGCTTAGTGTCTAAAATTTCGACTTTATTTCGTATTTACACTCCAGCTGCATCCTTCAGTTTCCATTTCTGGCTGGCCAGAGTTGAACGCACATTTGCGGTGGCTATTCGGCTTGCCACTCACTTACTCGCACTCGCAGCCCGCAATGATGATATTGATGCACTTAAACTCCGCTGATGCACTGGGAAAAATTTTAAAAAAGTATATTAATAAATTTGGAACAATTTATAAAAAATAAAGATTTGCTAGCAATCGAAGTTAAAAATTTATTTCTGGTTTTTAAAATTAAAAAATTAAATAAAACATATTCCAAAATCAACTCAAATGTAATTTTTCTCAATATTTTACTGTTGCCACCAGATGCTGCGTTTTGCATGTTGCAGATGGAGTTGCAGTTGCACCAGCAGCTGCTGTTGTTGCTGCGATTGTTGCTGCAGCTGTGCGCCTAATGAGGATGGGCAGCAATGCGGCACGTAGCATCGGTGGCAACATCGGGCGAATAATCATCATATGTCCGGCGGAAGTGGAGCTGCCCTGTAACTCCCAGACTTGCGACAGTCCTTCATGCATTTAAGTAGTGGCCAAAACGTTAACAAAGCTCATGAGTAAAGTCAAATTATTTATATTTGGTAAATAGGAAATTTAACAAAATTATGAAAGTAATTTTTGAAAAAATATAAACAGTTTTTAAATATTAGAAAAGCAGTTTAATATATTTTAAAGCATTTTATTTACAATATTCTTCTTATAAATAATAAACATACTAATTTTAATTCATTATGAAAGCAATTTAGGTAAATTTATAAACCTTTTTTTTAATAGTTGAAAAGCAGTTTTATATATTTTTTTAAGATTTACAATGTTTATCTAATAAATAAATATTTAACTGAGTAAGAGTAATTTCTAAGCATTTTTAAATGGTAGAAAAACACTTTAATGTAATTAAAGCATTTTATTTAAATGAATTCAATTATGAAAGTAATTTATGTAAATTTATAAACATTTTTTAATAGTAGAATTGCAGTTAAATATTTTTTAATATTTAATAAATGTATTTTAAATAAATAATAAACTAAATAAAAAATTTAGCAAAATTATGGAAGTAATTTTTGAAAATTTATAAAAATGTTTAGAAAGTAGAATTGCCCTTAAATATATTTTAAAGCATTTTCTTTCAAAAATACCTCTAATAAATACACTTAAAAATATTAAAAGATATTTCCCTCCCAGTCCTAATTAGCCCAGTTCCACAACAAAGGCGCCCCAAAAAGTCCAGGTTGAAATTTCTTTGGGGCAAAGTTCACATGTCCTCTCGACCAGTGAGTAAACTAACTGCCAAAAAAAAAGGAAAACGAAAAGAAAAACCGAGATGGCACACGCACAACGCCAGTGTGTGTGTGGTAGTGTGTGTAAATACGTCAACAATTTTGTGCAAAGAAGGATTTCAATTTCCTTTAAGCGGAAGCGCGCTGTCAGTTTCGCATTTTGCGCCACAAATCATCAACTCTATCTGGCCCTCTGTCCCTGGCCATGGACTTTCAACCAGATACCATATAGATTGCAACAACACTGCACTTTTTTTGGGGGGGATTGTGGGGGGGTGATGTGAGTAAGGAGAGGGGCTGGGAACTAGGGGCGTGGCAGGAGCAACAGCTACACATCATCCATCCATCCATCTAACAATAAGCGTCCAGCAACAGCTCCTACTTCAGGCCAAGAAGCGGAGGAACGGAGCGAAGCCATCCATCTAGTCAGCCATCAGTCAGATTGGGGCAGTTTTTGCATCGCAAGTTGGGGCTACACTGGGAGAAAATATAAGTATTATTAAAAGCTATTAACCTATATTTATTTTTACTGCTAGTAAATAAGTTTCAAATTTCTATACAAGATTTTTAAAAGCTTTTATTATGGGCGATTTAAAATATATAAAAAATATGTATCTTTATTTTAATAAACAAAAGTTAGTACTAATATTTACCATTACAATTTTAGTTCACAAATATTTTTAAAATGATTTATTTGTATTGTAGTAAGATTGTAAAAATTGTATATTGCAGCCCCAAAAAGTATGCTATAAAATTTAGTTCTGAAGTAATAATTACTTTAAAAAAATTTATTATTTATAATAAATATAAAAAACATTAAAACACAATTTTTATAATATTTGTATTGTTTATTTATTTAAAAATAAAGTTTTAATATTTATACAAGGTGATAATAAATATGAAACTTTCAAACTAATTACTCCCGCAACTGATAAATTATTTTCAGTGTATTTCTGTTTGCACTGGGGCTTGTCCAACGGGCGGCTGGGGGCGAGGGGCGTGGCTAGGTGGACCCGGGCCAGGGTGAATTTATAGCAAAATGTCAACAGTTGCCGCGTAAATATGTAAAATTGTTTGTAAATAGCAATTTCGTTTCTGAGGCCGCCGATATGCCGTCGATGCCGAAAAGCAAACGATGTGCGTCAATCGAGTGCAAAACGTCGAATGTGGAGGAGAGCAAACTTAATTTACCTTCAATTATGCGAGAGGTGTTAGAGAAGGAGCGACGGGGGAATTTATAGAGCTTGTTGATCTCGAGCGGAAGTCAGGTGAGCTTTAATGGCTTCAACTTTTTGGGCATTTTTATGAAGGTGTCAAGGTAAAACAACAATGGCTAACAGGTCGTATGCGCTATTTTATGCCTATATATCACTCATACGCAGTGGTGTCTAATTATTATAATTTCTTATGAATAAGAATACCAATAATTGTGTAAAAAAACTAGAATTTGTTAAACTTTATCAAGTAATAAGAACTGTAGACAACAGGTCGTATGAGCAATTTTATGCTATTTTATTTTATAAATCACGCATACGCAGTGGTGCCTCATTGTTATTTCTTAGTAAATATATAACAAAATATACAAATAAATTTAAATTTATATATATATTTATATTTCTTTTTAAATTAAAATACCAAAAATTAAGTACAAAATCTAGACTTATTAAACTTTATTAAGTTATAAGAACTATGGCCAACAGGTCGAATGAGTTATTGTATTCCTATAAATCACTCACACGCAGTGGTGTTTTATTTTAATTTTTTCTTTATAAATAAGAATACCAATAATCAAGTAAAAAATCTAGAATTTATTCAACTTGGCATCAAGGATGTATGGCTTCAATTGCGAGCGGCATGGCGATGGCCAGCTGGACCTTTCGCTCACCGTCCATTTCCAGTTGGCGATTCATGATATCCTCCGCCTCCTCTTCCTCCTCCCCCTCTTCAACCCCCATCTCCGACTGCCAGCGGTGATAGCTGTCGATTCGCGAGGCCAACGGAAAGGTGCTGCACACAGTGGTCAGACTGGAGTTCCTGCTCAAGTTCTCGGCGTGCTCCAGCTCCAGCTCGAGGTCCTTGCTGACCGTAGCCACCTCGCCGCGATCCTGATTCACATCCTGCATCTGTTGCCTGATATCCATAGTAATTAAAGATTTTTGTTTAAATTTTGTTGAATTTTTATCACAAAGTTAGGCCCAATCGGAATTTAAAGGGAATTTATCAATTTCGGTTGACAAATAATGCAAATTATATTTAGACAGGTGACCCAAAAAAATCTTAATTCAAATCTATGATTTTACAATTAAATTTATAAATTTATTTATGAACACCCTTTAAATTCTTTAAAAAGTTTTTTTTTTTTTAAACATTTTAAAGACTTTTGCTTACCTATTTTTCGAATGAAAAAGAGAAGCTGAAGGAAAGCAAAGTGAATAAAGAATCATAATTAAAATCTATAGTTTCTATTATAAATATCCTTAAATTTGTTTGTTCAATTCTCTAATAATTTGTTTTCTGTTAAAAATTTTAAAGATTTTCGCTTACCTATTTTTCATTGAAGTAAAAGAAGCTGAAGGAAAGCAACGAGGATAAAGTGATGCTGCATCTCCAAATCGCTTTTGCATGCATCTGACCATGAAGGAACCGCCTCCAGCTTTCCCCTTGACTTTCCCCTCCCCCTCCCCCCTCCTTGTCAACTGCCAAATGCCACGCCCACTGACCAGACCGCAACGCACCGCCCACTTCCCCCGGGTCAGCAACCTTGATGGCTGGCAGTGCGTTAATTGATTGTTCGTCTGGCCCATCATTATCGGCAGAGGGAAAGTCCTCCCGATTTTGAAACTGGCACATATGGCAGGACGGGGGATGAAGAAGGAGGACGAAGGACGAGGGCACACAGGGGGTTAAGGCTGGATAGTGCCCATGCTGATGACGCTGATGGACAGCAGTCGGTGAATAGGGTGTAAGGGAATGGCAGGGGAAATGGCCGAAACAACCAGTGTTGACAAGGAAATTGCTTCCATTTTGAGGCAGCCAACAATCGCTTTGAGTACTTCGTTTGTTTCCCTAAAAAAAGAGAAAGATAATTGCAGAATTCACAAAAATATATTGAAACTATTATAAAGTTTTGTAAATACTTTTGTATGTTTTCCATTAAATAAAATCAGTCTTTTAAGCGAAACAACAGATAATTGTCATCCAAATTTAAAGTGTCATACCTCGTTGAGCTCGTAATAAAATTTCCAATCGATTGGCATTTAAACCTGGAAATTTTTCATTTTTGCCATTTTTCGCAAAAAATCATGATGTGATATTACAAATGTGAAAATTGGGTCAAAAATTGATTTTTTTAAATTAGACAAAGAATACATTGATATTAATTATTAGGTTGTAAGCTGCTCAAAACGGTACGCCTTTTTGGTTTGGGACCGTTTTTGTCCAAGTTACAGCAAAAAATCGATTAAGAAAAATTTCAAATTTCTACCAAAAATCAAAGTCCTGATTTTCCACCCAAAAAAATAGTATTTTGGTCATAACAATGGAAATAATGATCCAAATATGGCATGCCATACCTCGTTGAACTCGTTATAAAATCTCCAATCGATTTGCATTTCAACCTGCAAAAAATCAAAAATGTGAAAATTGGGTCAAATATTTATTTTTTTAAATGAGACGGAAAGTTTACTGATATTATTTATTAGGTTGTTAGCTGCTTAAAACAGCGCGTGTTTTTGATTTTAGACTATTTTTGACCAAGTTACAGCCAAAATACACGCTTAGAAATCCTATTTTTACCTATTTTTTTTTTTTAAAATTCAGTATTTTGGTCAATAAAATAGAATTTTGTGGTCGAATAATGGAATTTCATACCTCGTGGAGCTCTTCATTAACTTTCCAATCAATTGGAACTCAAACCTAAAAATGTAAATTTTTTGACATTTTTCCCAAAAAAATGTAATAAAAAAAACTTTATAAAAAATGTAAAATGTGGAAAAAAAATTACTTTATAAATCATCCGAAAAAAACATCTTCGATTTGTTCATATAAATTAGTGATGGAAGAAAATGCAGATCCATTCACTATGGAAATATTCGAAGGAATAATAGTTAAACCAATCCTTAATTAATTTATTAGCTTAGTAAAAAGTGCAGCATATTTAACACAAAGCACAATTTAAAGATTCATTATCATTTGCAACCGGCAAAAAAGAACAGAAGAAATCTAAATGGGAATGAACCCTATTTTTCTCCCCTTTTGCACTCGAAACGCACTTGTAGATGGCCGCAAATGATTCGATTTTATCGATACTTCGATACCGTTTCGTTTTCCCCGGTGCGACAGAGAGGGGTGTGCCGGGAGGGACAGGGAGAGATAGATGTGGCAAAAATCGGCATTGATTGTCCGTCCGGTTCATTGCAATCGCTGCAATTTAAGCGGGCAAACTTTTTGGCTCACTTCGCTCCGGTTGCTGCCGCTCCTTTTGGCCCTTTTTGTTTTTGGCCTACATAGAACACGGATATGAAACGCCGACTCTATCTATCGCCCCATCTCTCTTGTTCTTCCGCGCTGCACTGGCAGAAAAAGAGAGTATATAATTGCAATCTTAAGTCTTTTGCGTTTCATGAACTAAAATGTTAGAATTTTAGGAGAATTAAGTAAATTAATTAAGTATTAAAAATTGTTGAATAATTATTATATTTTTTCTGATTTTTAAAATTTATTTTGTAAAGTTACAAAATTAAATAGCCATTTAATATATTTCGTTTGAGAAACCACAATAATTAGTTTTAAATTTCTAATTCATCGAAGTGTACCATATGTCCGTCTCGCTCTGCGGACTGTAGCCGTCTCTGTCTCACCGCAGTGGAACTTTTTTAATACGCAACACGAGTGACCCGCTTGCGGACAATTGGAATTGTAACTTTTGATTAAATTCGTTGCAATGGCAACCGGGTGAAAAATCGAAGGGAACGGTTGTGAAGCGGGAAAAGCGGGTAAAAAAATGGGGTGGTCCGGGTAACAAAATGGGGTGGACCGGAAGGAGAACCGGGAACGCTTGTGTTCAAGGCAAGCCAAAGGATAAACTTTTTGCGCTGGTTTTTCAATTGCATTTGATTACCTTGTTGCGTGGGCGGACACTCCGCTTGTTGCTCTCTCTCTTTCTCTCTCTTACTCGCCCCCTCTAGCCATCTCTTTCCCTTAGCTTGGCTCTCTCTTTCTTTTCAATAAACTCGGACCGTAACGCCCACTTTCGGGAGTTGTTTGGCCACCACTTGTGAAATCAATTCGAAAACTATGCGAGCCCATGAAAAATATTCGCCCATCTCTCTCTTATCATTTCCATTCCATTTTTTCCATTTTTATTATTATCATATTTATACATCTATCTATGCATTTAATGTTTGCTCGGCACATTCGCAGAAAATATAAAAATTCTATAAAAACAATTTGGTACGATATGCGATATTATACGTTTATATGTACACTGTACATGCTTATATGTTGTGCTCTATATCGCTCTGATCCAAGCAAACACACAAATGGACACGGACACAGATGCAAATATTTGCATTGAAAATGCACAAAGCACACCGACATCATATACAGACGGGGTCAACGTAATAGCATATATTATTGCATAATTTATAGGCAATGTGATAACTTTTTTCTAGACTTTTTTTTAGATTTATAGAAATATTTTTAATGAATTTCTTGTGTTTTAAAAGTATATTTTGTTTTGATTACATTGAATTATAAATTTAAAATTATATAAAAATCCAAACTGAACTTGTGTTATTTTTTCTCAAATATACGTATAATTTTAACAAACATTTTCTAAGCTGCTATTATTATTTTGACAACCACCGTTAATGGGATGAAGCATTTTGTTTTTGCCCCGGCCTCAAGCTAAATAAATATGTTTTTCAAAATTACAACAAAAGAAACGAAATAACAATTGTTGATGCACAAGAACAAGAAGTTCGAGAAGGAAAAAAGTAAGGGTCAAATGGATACAATTTTAAATTTAAGCAAAATCAGGAGAAATGCGAAAAAGCATTTAATTTTTTATTTAAAACATTTTAAGTTACTTTGCTCAGGGAAACACTTTGTATAAATCCCAAAAGTGCATAAATATATTTCGAAATTTCCCCGGGGGCTCTCAGCTCGGCATTTTTGGCCTTTGTTTTTTAATCAATTAATATTGGAATTTATTGGGAATTATGCCTTGAATATTGGGTAAACATTGCCTGGAGCCTGGATAGTTGAGTGAAAGAGTGACCACAGGGGGAATTCGATGGCCAGTTGTCCATGGGACATAATAAAAATGAAATCTTGCTCGAGCAAAAATTAAGAAAGATTTTTCTTGGCTGGAAATGTTTACATTTGAGGAATTGCAACTCCTCTTTCGATTTTTCTGCCCTTCTTCACTTCATTCGCTTGTTCACTTTGTGCTCACTTTTTGCAATTAGGCGAAAAATTCAAATTCAAATCAATAGACAAGGAAAACTTTTGCTGCAGCACGTCGTCACAGAGAATCACCATACATATAGGGGTGCAGGACCAAGAAGGACCCAGACCAGGCCAATTGGCCAATGCCAGCGGCTCCGTACGTGTTCGGCCAAAATAAACCCGGTACACGTCTAAAAAAAATAGTTTAAATAGATCAATAAATATTTTAGAATTTTAAAGCGCATTATAAAATATTATAATCACAACAGTAGATTATAATCATTGATTAACCCTCAAATAATCGATAAACAACAAATTAATTGAAGTCGATAGGTTCTATACACATACATGTATACATTTTTATTCGAAATACTTAAAAAATATTATTCATCGATTAACCGTGAAATAATCGATATAGAAAAAATTGATTTTTTCGATATTTTTCGATTTAGAATCATAGTTTTTTAGGGCATTACTAGTTTTTAAATGGATGCCTGAAAATATATTAAAAGTGTATAGTTCCGTTTAAGGATCCGGGTTCCAGGGCCAGTGAATATTTTTGGGTATGGGGCATTTTCCCCTAGGAGCCGCCGCTGCAACAAGCGAAGATGCTGAAAGGACAGACAGGATCTGGAGCTGTTTCTGAGAGCTGAGGACTGAGGGCTGAGGACTGAGGCTGACGTTGGGGCTAATGTGATTTCGTACGTTCAATTTGTGAATTGCCTGGAACACACACGTACAGTGGCGGCGGGCCTAAGGGGGATCGGGAATCGGGGGGATCGGTGGGGTCCTGGGACAACGACATATGCATAACTACGTGGCATGTGCATTTTGCTGGCTTTTCTTTTCTTCTACCCATCTTTGTTCCCTTTCTTTTTTCTTTTTTTTTTTGCGGCAGCTTGCTCATTGTCGTGCAACAATTTAACATACAATGTGGAGGACATTTTTTGGTAATACGAAACTAAAAACACCCAGTTAAGTTCTATGAAAAATGGTACTATCGGTATTATCGATAATTTCGATATTTTCTCAATATCAATTCGATAATAACGATGTTTTCAAGGGGAAACCTCTATTAAACATTGAATAAATATATATAATTCAAATGCAAATACTATAGAATAGGATTTAAAAACATTTTGATTTTTAACAAAATTTAAAATATATAAAATATTAATTTCAAAAATTATCATTGGTTTATACAGCCTTCTCCCTGAGACTTTCGCTGGGTATCAGGAACAGCGGACTGTGCGGCAACAATGCTGTCAGCAACATGATTACCTACGGCGAATGAAAGAGAGGGCAGATCGTGGGGGTGAAAGAGAGGGGCAGATGGATGACTCGGTCTGCAGTCTGCAGGCTGCAGTTGAATGCAATTCGTGGCGAGGAGTTCACTTGGAGTTCTCAGTTCTCAGAAATCGCAGTCCGATGCCAGCTGGAGTTTTGGTTGCATTAAATGTAAGGCACTGTGCCAGACACACACACACCCAAACACATTGCCGAAAGAGATGGCACTATATAGTAAGGAAAGAGACAGACAGACCGACAGACAGATGGACGAAACTGCGGCAGAGACATTTTGCATTAAAATTAAGGCAAATTTATAATGAGCCAAAATTGTCGTTGCGATGCAATCGCCGCAATATATAATATATGGCGTATATATATAGCATCATATATATATCAGCATATATGAGTGTATGCATATAAAATATGGTATGTGTGCCTGGACGTGACTCCTGACTCCTGATTCCTGACTCCTGACTCCTGTCCCCATATCCTGGCCCGGCTTTCCTTGTCCTTGTCCTGCTCCCAAGCCCATTATTGGGGTAATTTATAATTTGTTCATTTAAATGATTACAAAGGCAAAGGGCAGCAGCAGCAAAATATATACAGACAAGTAGGCACTTGCGACTACAAAAATGTATAGTGTATAAGAAAAAGTTGGCTTTAAATCAGGGATCGTATTTCTTATGATTTTTAAAATAAAAATTATAAAATAATAATTATTTTTTGATTTTTGTAAAAAAAAGTTGGTAAATAAGTCTTATTTTCAATTTTTATAATAAAAATTGAAATAAAAGGTTTATCACGTTTTCCCATTTGCCGAGCCAAACAAAGTAAGTGGTATTTTTGCCATATTTTTTTTACGCTGTTTTGGCCTTCAATTTTTTTAAACTCATAACACTTATCTGCAGTCCCTGCTTTAAATTTAGAGAGGGGTTTTCTTTACTCACATAAAATACTTTACTCTCTGATGATTTGTTAGCTTTACAGAAATTATAAAAAATAATAATATCAATATTTTTGTTAGGAATACAAGACAACTAATCGTTGGGGAACAAGTGTACATGAAAATGACATTCTCGGCGACTTGAAAGAAAATAGAAGTTAACGTCTTTTGGGGGGAATACAATATTTAACTGGAAAATAACTACTATTCTTTCATTTTTTTTAGGGAATGCAACCATTTGTGGCACCTGGTCATTAGGGAGCACGTGTGTGTGTGTGTGTGTGTGCGCATCCGACTGACACAACTGGAAATTTAAAGTGCAACATCAATCACTGGTGCAAACGGGGACAAGACTTCTACTTCTTCTACTTCTACTTCTTTTCTCGCCTTTTGGCAAGGAGCATTTATGCCTTGGCTAGGCCCAGAATATATATCCTGGCTTCCTGTTGCTCAACATTTCAGCTGATCCCCCCCTCCCGAATGCCCCGCAAAAGCCCGCAACTCGAATTGTAATGACGCAACAATTTAAAGTTTGTCGTTGATGCTGCAAAACTCGGTGCTAATGGCGTCAGCGTCAACGTCTCTCAACTCATCTTTGGACCCCCACCATCCCCTTCTCAGGAACCAGGACCCAATCCTGTCGTCCTGATCCTGTCCTGCCATCTTGTTTTTGTTGTTGTTGATGACGGCGATTATTTGCGCCATGAACACATGGAAGCAGCTGCAAAAGGTGGCGTCCTGCGTCCTGCATCCTGTAATCCTCCTCCATCGACGGCCCCATTTTTAACCTCATCTCTAGCCCCACCCCGCAACTCGGTTCCAACCTTCGGCCAGGTTGTCCAGGCGGAAAAAAACACTGGAAAAAATACTAAAGACCTGAAATATAATCTGCATTAAAATATACTCAGTTTTGGTTGGTTTAACTCTTATAAAGAAATATGGAATACAATTTTCTAATTAAAAAAAAAAACACTGAACAAATTACTAAAGACCTTAAATATAATCTGCTTTAAAATAAACTCCGTTTAAGTTTGGATATTATTATTATTTTTCGAAGTGTAATATTTCTAAAAAAAATATATACATAATTTCTATGAAAAGGTTCATTTCTGAAGTGATCTTAAAATTCAAAGAATATTTCTAAAATATGGAACACGATTTTCCAATACTTTTATTTTGCCAATAATTTTTAAAAAAATTTAATGTGTCTAAATAAATAAATATAATTTTCTTTTAGTGCATTAGTGACTCCGTGTGCAGCAATTCAAACTTTAAGCTGTCGACGAGGCAAAGTCGAGCACTGCAACTGCAGACAGTGCGCGAGTGCGAGCGAGAGAGCTGGAGGCGGGCAGAAAGAGATAGACAGACAGAAAGCCAGACACTTGGCAATACAAATTGAAATACTTCTTCCTCGGCTTCTTCCTTATCCATATCTATATCTATATCTATCGCCGTCTCTTTCGCAGTGAGCTTGACTGTTGCTCTGCAGGATGTATTAATATAAATGAATTATTCGGATGAGCCAGTATATACGGTAGGTTGCCCCTCGCCCCCTGATAGATATTATGATGGATACGCCTTAACGATGCAGCCGACGACGACATTGGGGGACAGTGGCCCAAAAAGTTGGCCAAAACTTTATGGGGGGGGGGGGGGTCTCGAACACCTGACAATCCCGACAGAGTCAGCAAGGCTAAGAAAGCCAAGAAAATGAAAAGGAATCACTCGAGACCCGGAGTTTGGGATCTAATGACTGAAATGAGCAACTCTGCGAGTTTATTAATCGAAAGTGGGGCAATTTTTAAATTTATTTGTTAGAAGTAGGAAATAGAATATTTAAATGATAATCATATCATATTATATCATAAAAATTACTAAATAAATTATTTAAAAAAATTATTAATAAGGAATAAGGAGCAATAAAAATAATTTGTTTAAATATTTATCTCTATTTAAACATTATGTATGCGATATCTGTAAGAAAATGTGTTAAATCTGTTGTAAGAAATGTTAACAAAATATTGTTTTGGCAAAGGGATATCAGTATTATATTGAATTTGCATTTTCATATCATATCTCAAGTGAAATAAATTAATTTAACTAATATGCTGATTTTTCAAACTTTAAAAATATTCTTAAAAATTACTGTGTATTCTTCTTGAACTGAAATAATATCTAGAGTTTTGCCATTATTATTTTATATATATATTTTATATATTCATATTTATTACTTATAGGTAATACCAACGGGGTATTTAATCCCCTTACAACTGTACTGGCTTTCACAGCTGTGGACACACACAACCTGCCCCCAAGATTATTTTCGTCAACCCAAGCAACCGAATTTCCATATATGTTTTCGGTGTTGCACACTATTTTGGCCATGGCCCTGGGGCGGTAACTGCAATTTAGACAAGTTTATTTATATGAATGTGCGGCCCCGAGCGAAACACAAACGCAGGACGCACAAGGAGCTGTAGTGCTGTAGTGTAGCATCCAAATCCAAGGATCTGCATCCATTGTTGCTGCGGTCGGAACTTATTGTCGTCGCATGGCACATTGAAATGGCAGTGGCGCCCGGGGCTGGTTCGCTAGTCCGCTGCCAGCTAATGATATAATGAGCTAATCAATACAATTAATTAGCATTATCTGCATCTTAAGCGGGGCAGCGGCAAAAGGCAATCGCCGAGGTGGTTCTGAATTCGAGTGGAGTGGAGTGAAGTGGATTGGAATTGGAATTGGGAATGGAAATGGGCGAGGAGGTGACCCCAAAAAGCCGCAACCGAATCCCAATTTGACTGACTACTTGAACGGCCGAACTACGGGGAACTTAAAACACACACACACACTGAAAAAAAATAGAAAGTTTAAAAGATTTAGAGGAGGTTCGAGTGATATTCACAATTCCAAAATACCTTAAAATGTAATATTCTTCTCTACATAAATTAAATTATTTTTTTAAGTGTTTTCAAACATTCCTAATTCGAATTAAATTCGATTTTAAAAAGGTGCCAAAAAGTATGCAGTAAAAAAATAATTTTTCGAAACTTGGATATAAAATATATTGTTGCCCACTTTTAGACAGCTTTATAAAGGTATTATTTTTCCAAGTCATAATGGAAAAAATTAAAAAAATTTTAATTTATGCCAAAACATTTTTTCTAGTGTTTGAAAAGGCGTGCAGAGCAGGAGGTCACAAGGCATACCTTCTGGGGTTGGGTGGTGTACAGAGGTTCCATCCTGTACTCCGATTCCTGGGGTGCCCGCTGCTGCGTAAAAAGTGGGCTAAATGTCGTTGGCAGTCGGCTGGCAGCCCAGCTGGGATCTCTACCTCCTTTAGCCCATTTCCCAGGCCCAATCCCAATCCCAAAACCAAACCCAAACTCAAACCCAAGGCAACTTGAGCGCTGTGAAGCGCTCAACGAAATGGTCCAATTGCCGGGCAAGTGGACCAAAAGTGCCGACGTCGCCTGTTGGATCTATGTCTACTTGCTGTCTCCCGTCGCCCCTTTATATATCACACCTTAACCTAAACTTAAGCACTCAAGAATTAATGTTTTTAAAAAAAAAACGGTGTATTTAATGGTAATCAGTGTTGTACAGTGGTATAAAAGTGTTTTATTCAATAATAACTAAATAATAATCACTCTTAATTTATGTATTTTAGCTAATTTTATAGCTAATCGACACATTGCCTCACTTGCAACTTTTAACACACGGAAATGGCACAAAATTGCATTTGACCAGTGTTGGAAAGCCAAATTAAAAGCATGCCTATCAATGGCAAGAAATCCCTAAGCCCCGTAAACAATTTACGCACATTTGCCAATTAATTATGGCACGAAATTTGATTTCGTTTCGCAATTAGAATGCAATTCCATTTTTATCAACGGATATGCGCGCCACGATAATTTATGATGGAAAAACAATTAAATTTATTCAACACACACAGAAATGGGTGCTGTAATGAAAGTGTGTACACACACACAACGAGCCATATCGATGGATAGTTAGTTGTATATATTATTGATAACAATAACTAATAACTTAAGCAGCTTTTGTGGCTGCAATTCCACAATTGGGTGCATTTTGTTCACTATATATATATATTTTTTTTTTTTGGTGGGGAATCGGACAAATATGTAAGCATAATGTAACTACAAAGCATGGGAGCGTGGAACAGAATGCGAGACAATACAAATTGCTGGGGCCAAAAATTCTAAACAAAATTGTGGCCACTAACCAAAATTGCATTTGCTACCGCTGCTGCACTCCACCACTATTTTCCCATTTTCCATATCCCGTTTGCCATTTCCATTTCCCACCCATTTTCCTGGTCCGCTCTCTTTTCCCACTGTTATTGTTGCATGTCATAAATGATGCTGCTAAAGAGTCAAGAATAATCCGCTTTTGTGTGCATATCACAATCAAATGCTAACCACCAAACGCACAGCCATTTTAGCCCCCTCCCAAAAAAAGGGAAAGAAATGCCAAATAAATACGAAAGACAAAATGAACGATGAAGTACAAAAAAAAACGTCCCCCAGTCGGCTTATCCCCCACCAACAGTGAGAATGATATTCCTGGGATGGCACCCAAAGGATTCAAAGGATACTGCTGTTCCCTCAAAAAGCAAAACAAAAAATACCCGATGAAGCCACCTCAAGTGCTAAATAATCGTAAACTTGGCAAATCAGAGATAAGGCAATTCCTGACATTTCGTAGAGCTCAGTGTTTTGGAAGACAGCTGAGTTAGGAAATGTAATATAAGATTATTTTTGATGCTTTTGAACCGCAATAAATGTTGAAATAATATATTTTTTTAATCTTAAGGTTCTAAAATAATTTTTGGCGCCCAACGTGGGGCCAATATGTGGCCAAGTGTGGAATACTTTTTAGTAAATATGTATTTATTTTTACATTTTTATATTTAAGATTCCAAAAGAATTTTATTTTTTATGTAAGTAACAATTTTTTTTAATGAATTTACTTATTTTTTGTTTTGCTTTTTGTATCTTCAAATGGAATAGATATTACTACTATATCCACCCTCCCCGCAAATGCGCTTCGTAGATCATTAACCAATATTGCAACTCTCTGCCATATTTCACCAACAATTTCACCCAAAATGGACTCAAGACGGGGGGCGTGGCTGAGGGCAGGGGTCATGTGCCGAGGATGAGGAAGTTACAAACAACATGGTGCAGTATAGCAGCAACAAAAGTTACAACAACAGCAGGCACATCAAACGCTACAAGAACTGGGACGCTCATGCACACAAAACACGCACACACATTCAAATGGAAGGGCTCGCACACATACAGCTGCACGGACGGGACCTATACACATGGCCGCTAGATGGCGCTGGACCAGGCATGAAATACTCTCAAAGTTTTGTACTAGTGAAACTTACACTTAAAAATTCTTTTTATAATATAGAAAATAATTTTAGATTTTTCTTAATTTACTTAAATATAATAATATTTATTTTTTTAATAAATAAATTAACACTTTTAAGAAAGCAAGTTAAGCAATACTAAAGAAAATATTTGTATTTATTTATTTTTCTTCTTAAAATATTCCTATTTTAGCATATAACAAAATATATATTATTGATTAACATACCATTTTTTTATATTTTAAGAAATAAATTAATTTTAGAGTATAAAACCAACCGCTTTTTTTTCGAGTGCACTCCAAAAGTCGTGGCTTCAAATCCGAAGCCTAAGAAAACACAACAACAGCAAAACGAAGAACGAGAAGAAATCAACAGAAACACATACTCACCACAAACAGACACACACATACACATGCTGTCATACACACACATAAGCCAACACACACACACACAAATTAAAAATGCAGATTTCTATTGCAACATTCGGAAGTGCTTGAAAAATTGTTGTTGCCACTGCCGTTGCATCGTTCCCAGTCATCGTTATTGCCAACTCCATCTTCCATCGTCCTCGTAGACCTCCTCGTATACCTCCCGATCCCTATACCCTATATATGTATATCCCCCCAAGCTTCCTGCTCTTCCTGCTTCGGTTTAAAAAGCCTCGCAAAGCTCTCATCCCCTTTGTTCTCTGCCCCTTTCCATTCTCTCCGGCCATCCTTCTCCGATTTACCTCCCTCTTCGCTGCAGCATTCGGTTGTTTTGAATGCCCTGAATGGGGGGTACATAAATTCGAAAAGATCCTTTAAATCAAATATAATAACAAGTCCCGAATATGTAGAAAAGGTAACAGGAATTATAAATGTATGTATCAGCATTTAAGAAGTGTAGCTTCAAATCAATTGTTTTGAAATATATGTATAGAACAACCAAATCTTTTAAGAGTGTTAGAAACTTCGTTTATTTTCACGTCGGGCCCCCGACTTTTTGTTTTCTCTTTTTTGTGTTCAGCAATAGCATCAAAATTGCAAAGAAAAGCCAGCAAACAGTCAGTAAAATATTGTAGCTGGCAGCTGCGCGAAGGCTGCAGCTCCTAAAGAGGAAAAACGTGGAGGACTGGGGCTAGTTTTGTATGAAAAGCGAGCGTAACAAAACAATGAAAACATCGTCGTCATCACAATCATCGCCATGCGGTGTTTTCTTGCCATTTGTTTCCCGAAACTCTTTCACTCACTCCTCTGGCTATCTCTCTCTCCCTCGGCGTTCCCCCCCTCCCTCTCGCTTTAGCACGCATAAAACCAACAAAAAGAAAACGCAACAACAACAATAACAGCTAGAACATCCGAGTGAAACGTGGCCAACAAAAAGTACAAATAACCCACAGAGGAGACGATATTCCAGAGTGCAGAGTCTAAGACGAACTCGGGAATATCCTTAAAAATACAGGGACCGATGCAAATCGAAGAACATTTATTTCAGAAACTAAATGAAAACAGGAATGAATATATTCAACTCATCCAACTTGTATGATCAAATCATATCTAACTATCATAGGTGATGCATCATAGTTTTGGCGCCCAACGTGGGGCCAATATGTGGTCAAGTCTGGAATATCCATAAAGGCAAAAAACAGTTATAGAACGGAAAAAAATACCTTTAGAAACTAAACGCCTTCCAAAACATATAGTTGATTACTTGATTATGTCTTGACATTAAAGCTATGTTTATGGCGCCCAACGAGGGGCATTCCTACGGTATCATTTTATTTTATAGATTTTTTCAATATTTCATCATTATTTTATTTAGTAACAGTTTATTTAAAATGCCCTGCTTGCTGAAGAAGAAAATTAAATTGCAGCTATCACCCGTTTAATGGTAAATGAAGAATAAACAGTTTAGTTAAAGCAACATAGTCACCATTTAGATTTTCCACACAATATTTGCCAGCAAAACTGGCTGTAAAAGACAAAGAAATTGCAATAGCTAAGGATCAAATAGTGCTTACAGATTATCCACATTTGATACAACACCCAGAATTAGGGAAACTGAAATTTCAGCTCTGCTGTAGCATGGAGTTGAGGTCTCATCCTGCCATCGCATCGCATCGTGCCGGGCCCATCTTCTTTATTTTAGCCAAACCCAGTTACCAAAGTCTGCTGCTGCTGGATGGGCTTGCATCGAGTTGACCCTCCCTCCCCCTTTCCATTCCATGTGTGCATTGTCTTTGATGTTGTTGTACGTTCGGCTTCATCTTCAGCTGCAGTTACAGCTCCGCATTCGCATTCTCGCACTCGTAGTCGTAGTCGTAGTCGTACTATATCTGTGCCACGTCTAAGTCTAATGTTTCAAGCGTCAGCAGCGGGAGTGCTGCACAAAAAACAACACACAAAAAAAAGAAAAGGCACAGAGGGGGAAATAAGAACAAAAGCCATGGCCAGACAATTAACCAGCCATCAGTCATTTGGTTTTCTGCCTGGCACGCATCAGGGAAGGTTGGTTAAGTCCCAGTTTCCCAAACCCAGACCCATACCCATACACATACCATACCATCCATCCCCAAAACAGAACCCAGTGGGTGATAGAGAATGATAATCCCAAAAGGAGGTAACTCTAGGGGAGGTAATCCTGCAATCCAACGTTTAGGACAACAAATATCACCGAAAATAGTCGAAAAAGCAGGTCATAACGTTTAAAAACGACTCAGAAGCAAGCTTAACGTATTTGCAGGGTTTTTATCTATTATTGTATACATTTTGGAATGTGTTGAAAAGCCTTAATAAAGACAAAGACGCAACAGAGAGATAGGGACACACACTAAACATTGAACGACACCTGATTTTGTGATTTGTCAATTCAATAATATTAACAAAATAAATAAACAGAATTTCTAAAGCAGATTACCCGGAAAAATAAGTTTGTCATGCTTTCTTTGAAATGGAAAGCTTTCAATTGACACTCCAATAAAATAAATAAGTAAATTAAATCAAATTGCTTTCTCTGCGGGATCTAATGATTTCAATATGCACACATGCCTGTGAACATAAATATATATACGGATGTCTTTGAGTGCACAAAACTTCGCATTGAATGTTGGGAAAATTTCAAACATATTTAAAAGATGGCGCATAAATTATGCACAGACATATTGGCCAAGTGCAAGACAAGGCTCGAATCCTGCCCGAGTTCGAGTTTCCCCACATTTGCATCCCATTTTCGCCACCCTCTCAGTGTGTATGTAGAAATTTATGGCCACCATAAATTGCATATTTCCCTTTTATTGAATTAATTAATTTCGCAAATAAAATTGTGAAATACAAAGAGGACCAGAAGAGAGTTTTAAAATGCTAATATCGATTTGGGATGATATTTAAGTTGAGAGCATTGAATTTGGCCAAACTAGTTAAATATGTTGTAAAATTAATATAAACTAAATAGTTGTTTTAAGAAGTATGTATAAGCAGTTTTTATTTCTAAATAATCGAATATTTAGGATAGTATAATAAATTATTGTACTAAAAACTATAATTTAGGTTTTGGACGATGATTTTGGCGCCCAACGTGGGGCCCCACGTATTGTAAACATGTATGGTAATGGAAATGGTAAAAATGTTTCTGGTTTTTAATTTTCCCAAAAACAACTCCTGCCTTTGGGTTTTCTATTGCTCTTACCGCCGATTTGCTTCACCTACCGGGTTGCACACTTGCAAATTAGGCCACAACTGACAGACAGCCATCAAACAAACAGACCCGAAAACCCCCAAAATAACCAACTGCAGTGGATTGCAGGCCTTCGAGGGATGTATATATATAGATGGGCAGGATCAGTCACAGTAGAGACCCCCTGGCCCAATCCTTCTGGGCTGACAGACAACAAGTAAATTCCATTAAATGTACGAAATGGAAATTAATTTCGGTTGCACACAAAAACACATATATGGAAGGATTTTTATGTTTTCATTACGAAGTCGAATCTCCAAAGGGGAATCCTTCGCAAGTAGTGAGAAAGTGAAATGAGCTGTCAGCGGATGGGTGGTGGGCAGTGGGTGGGGGGTCCTGTGGGATGAGAAGGGGTCACCGGGTGACCCCTGGCCAGGCCAATGTTAATTTCAATTGCCTGGTGCATGGTCCTTGGTCGCATGTCGTTGACTCCTTGCCGCAACTAAATCAAGTGCTGCACGTGGCAGATGCACTGGGCCACTCGCCCCCTTTCCTCTTTCTCCAGTTCTCCTTTCTTTTCCGCCCCCTTCCCCGCCAGATGCCTCTCCATCGTCATCCTCTTTCTTTGCTCTCTGTCTCGGGCGAGGTTGATGCTCTGTTATCGCTGTTTGGGCACACTGAAATGAAAAATATAGCGAGTTGGTAACACTGCGTTTAATAAATTTTTGGATTTTTTTGTAAGAAAGTTAAGTTATATTTTATATTTAATATTTTATAATTTAAGTGCATTTCGTAGATAATTTTTAAGCTTTATGATATTCTTTTACAGTACAATTTTTTTGGCAGTGACTGAAAAGCACGAAAAGCTGCTGGGCTTGAAGGACGCGGCTTGGTGGGGTTATACGCCTCCTTTTTTGGCAAATGTCGCGAGTCGCGAGGCGTCGCTAACGTGGACATGGACATGAGCAATGTGCAATGGCGATAAGGAGGAGCTCTCGCAGCGGACATGACCATTCCAATTCGAAAATATCCCCCTTATACGGGGGCATAATTGGCCAGTCACTCACCCCGCCCCTGGAAACTCTCCACTCTACAATCAATTGAAGCGTAATGGCAACAGTTCAATAACTTTTTGGCCATTCTCCATGGGATTCCATTGCAGGCTGAAGATGATGGGGCTAGCACCACCACGCCATCACGATGATGATGCCTCAATTATCTATTATGGATCTAATGAGTTGTCATGTTCGGATATTACGGCAATTGATTCGATTGCGAGACTGTTTTGTTAGTTGCAGACGATAAAAATAGTTCAAGTTTACGTGAGTTTTTTAGTGGCTTTCAATAGATTCTTTCATTCAGCAGAAGCAGCGTTTTTTATTTAATATCCGCGAAAGAGTTTGATAAATTATTTGAATCAATTTATTTTTGCACTTTTTATGATTTCAAAGGGTAATTTTAAAATTTTTTTTCTTAATTCTAATAAATATTTAAAATAATGTTACAAAATGTTTGGTCATGGAATTTATTTATTTATTTTAAACATTTTCTAACAAATGTCCATTGCATTAATCAAAAGCCAAAGAACTTAAAGGCAATGACTAATATTTTTGGCTATCAGCAGCGCCAAATGGCCAAAGCTCGCCGCCGCCCCTGTAAGACCCCCCTTTGCCCACACCTATGTGCATATTTAAGGAAGCTACAGAGACGTACATGCATACCTACATACATACATGCAGTTGGTGGAGTACATGGTTTACCTGGCTTCGGGTTTTTGGAGTCACTGGATGGGGAGTTCGAGGGGCTGGGGGTTCCGAGGATTGATGCTGCTGGTTTTGGCTTTCGGTGGTTCGCTATCATTGCACAAGTGCGCAAAATTTTGGACTCAATTCACGTGCTCGGCTGCCAAAATTGTTGCCCAGCCCACCTATATAGAACCACCCTATAGAGCCACCCTATGGAACCCATCCCCCGGTACCGCCTTTCGCTCCATAAATTTGCACATTGATCGCCCTGTGGCGCTGCCTCTATATATATATGTCTGTCTGTCTGTCTGCCTGTCCGCCTGTCTGTATGTATTTAATTCGATAACAGCGCCAACGGTAAAGGGAGTTGTTCGAAAGATTTTTACCCAACTCAGCGCAACTCCACCCCGCCCCCTTTATGCCAACCCTTTTGGCCGCCCCTCTGCCACGCCCCCATCCCCGCCCCCTCCCACATCGCATTGCACTCTCAAGTGCAGTGAAATAGTTGTGAAACACTTTGCCAAAGATGAAAGATAAATCCAAAAAAGCAAATGGCAGCGCAAAGGCAACGCTCCAGAACCGAATCATTTTTGCATAACTTTAAAAAATTTAATAAAAAAAAATTGTGGGTATTGTAGCTCCACTGGGAGAATTTAAAGCTTTAAATGCTAAGAAAAATAGTTGATTTCATGTTGTCTAAAGTTTTATCAATGTTTTTATTCTTTATTTTATTTAATTATTATATAGTTTAATCTCTTAAAAAATACATATTTTTTTTTATAGCTGATGCAAATTATTTTCAAATTTATAAAAAAGCATCTTTTATTTTTCTAGTGCCACCTAAAACATCTTGTAAATTTACCAACATTTTGTTTTTGTAATATGGTAGCAATTAAAAATCGATTGATTAAACCACTGATGATGGTAAGTTCTCTAACAGGACGGACGAAAGCCGTGCATAATTTAAATGTCTAGACCTCATCCCATCCCGCCTGCCTGTCACGCCCCCTTTTCGCTGACCGCAGGGCGTGGAATGGTATGGAAACCTGGAAAAGGGCACAAGAAAATGCAAAAAAGAAAAATGGATATGAATCTAAAGTCAAAGGCGAAGTGTTTGTACTCTTTTTGTTATGAAAAGAAATGAATATATTTTTTGAATATTATAAAGTTAATTGTAATTTTTTATTTTTATAAATTCTATGAAATTCTTGAGCTTAAAATATAAAAAAAGAAGTTTCCATTAAAAAATAATTCAAAATATTGGATAATGCAAATGTTAAACTATTGTTAAAAATGTATAATAGCTTCTGTACAAATTCTTCCAAAGTTTAGGACAGAAATTCTTATATTTTCAATTCTACTTGTACAAATACTTTATGGTCTTTACAAACTCTTGACTGCAATCAAAATACCCTGTGCACTTGCCCTTCATGGAGGGAGAATACCTCAAGCATCCGGCCTGCCACTGTCAATAATTAAGTGCGAACCTTGATATAAACTTTACGCCAACTCCGCTGACGGTCGACGCTTCTTCTGTCTCTTTCACAGTCGCTGCACTGACAGAAATTTTGTGAATAGTAATAAAGAATATTTGGGAAGTTCATTAAAGATTTAAATGGGTAAAACTGTCATTAAAAGGAGTAAATAAAAAATTAAATATATAAAAAAATAGATAATTAGTATTTATCCTCAAAATATAAAAACTAAATTTACTAAATTAAAATTGTAATTAAATTTCGTCCATAAATAAAAATTTAAATATATTTAATATTATTTGAATTTATTAATATTATTTATTTTGAAGATATTAAAAGTATTTTGACACTTTCTTTCGACTTTTAAATGCTTAATTTTAACAGCTAATTTAATGTTATTATTCTTTAAGTAATTTAAATACTAAAATAAAAATGTAAATATATTTAATAATATTATCATTTATTAATATTATTTATTCTGAAGATATTAAAAGTATTTCGGTATTTTTGTTTAGACTTTTAAATGCTTAGATTTAACAGTAAATTTAATGGTATTATTTTTTGTAGTAATTTTAATACTAAAATTGCAGTTCCCTGTAGTTTTAGGTTAGAAATTGCTGATTTCTTTCTGTGCCTTAATGATTCGCGCTTTTCTTTTGGTCTGTCTGCGTTTATCCCTTCGCAGGCTCTTCTCGCTTTTGCATTCGCTTCGTTTTGATTAAATTAAAAAGTTACCACAGTCTCAGTCGCCACGAAAAGCAAACAAACGAGCAGACACGCATTCGAATGCAGGCAAACAAATAAGCGTGGAGAATTCCAGCTATCCCCCCTCTCTTTCGCACTTCTCTAATTGTGTCTTCAGCCGTCAATTGTTGCCGTCCCTTTCTGCAGGCCACCTCAGCACCTCCACCTCTCTTTCGCACGCCCAAAAAACAATGGAGCTTTGGATGAGCTAATAGATTTATCATGAATCGTTTCACAGTCCGTTACCGTTATTGTTCCTCGGCCACAGTTGCCCTTTTGTCCTTCAGGTGTCTTCCCACTCTTTCTTTTAGTCTCTTTCTATTCAATTCTTCTGGGCTCTCTGGCGTTGCATAAAGATTTGGTAATTCGCTTTAGAAGACTTTCGGGGGATTATTAAAGTGGATTTATAATTTTATTAAATCTTTATTTTTTTTATAATTTATTTTAAACTATTCAATTCTTCTTAAAAAATTTGAATGCCTTAAAGTATGCTAATGTTCTTCTTATATAAAATTATTGTTGTCTTGGCAAGGTCAAAATATTGAATGAATTTCCCCATCAAGATTAGTTAATAAATGCTATAAGAAATCGCCGATTCACCTCGATAGTTGTCCATTGCGATAAGATTGTTTCCTCTATATGAGGCCTCAAAATAAATCGCATGGTGCGATAAGATATTACATGCTTAATGGTAAAGCTTAAGGCAAACTAGTATACTAGAAGGGGAAAAAAATTTTTATAACTTAAGGAAGTTTTTTATAGTTTTTTATTTTATT
Source organism: Drosophila lutescens (assembly GCA_037075285.1). Taxonomy (NCBI): domain Eukaryota; kingdom Metazoa; phylum Arthropoda; class Insecta; order Diptera; family Drosophilidae; genus Drosophila; species Drosophila lutescens. The sequence continues at coordinate 4,484,775 of JBAMCF010000413.1, read as the reverse complement.
ATTAAAAACAAAATATCATTTATTTGAACTGCAATAAACAAGTTAAGTTACAATCGTTATCGCTTTCAAATACATTCCTTCACCTATCGGTTTTAGTGCGATTAATGAGATGTTATAAATCAATTGAAATGCCCGTCTATATAAGGAGGTGCCCTTACTGGGGCTCTGGCCATTTGGAAAATGAGAACCACCGGAATTGCTGCCTTTGGAACGCTGCTGGCCAGCTGTTTGCTGCTGCTGGTGCTGCCCGTACAGTCGGCACCCGGTACACTGGAAGGCCGTGTGGTGGGCGGTGAGGATGCGACGAAGGCTCAGTTTCCCCACCAGGTGTCGCTGCGGAATGCCGGTTCGCACAGTTGCGGTGGTTCGATTATTTCGAGGAACTACATCCTAACCGCCGCCCATTGTGTGACCACCACGGATGCGAGTGGCAATCTCGTTCCATATGCCGCCGAACGCTTCACCATTCGAGCGGGCTCCAATGATCGTCTGAGTGGCGGCGTTCTCGCCCAGGTGGCCAAGGTGATTGTCCACGAGGAGTACGGCAATTTCCTCAACGATGTGGCCCTGCTGCAATTGGAAACGCCACTGATCCTGTCCAGCAACATCCAGCCCATCGATTTGCCCACCGCCGACACGCCCGTCGACTCGGACGTCATCATCTCGGGCTGGGGTAGGATCAAGCATCAGGGCGATTTGCCGCGCTATCTGAAGTACAACACCTTAAAGTCCATATCGCTGGAGAGGTGCGACGACCTGATTGGCTGGGGGGTACAGAGCGAACTGTGCCTCATCCACGAGGCCGACAACGGGGCCTGCAACGGGGACTCCGGCGGCCCGGCCATCTACAACAACCAGGTGGTGGGCGTGGCCGGGTTCGTTTGGTCCGCCTGCGGAACCAGCTACCCGGATGGCTATGCCAGGGTCTACTTCCACAACGATTGGATCAAGGCGAACTCGGATGTGAAATAGTGTTGAATTTACTGTCGGCAGATTGATAACTAAATAAAATGTTTATCGATTATTGAAACTTTTAAATTGGACCATCGATAATATCGATTATTAAAATATTTATTATGTTTGGTGTTTCAAATTATATGTTTTAACTTTATGTTTTGTTTGTCTTGACAATCATAAAATAAATACCATTAATTGGATTATGCATAGGAAAACTTGGGTTAATATTATAGTTTAACACAAAGCCATCAATATTTTTTATCGAAACACTATCGATAACATTTTCTTTTAAATTTTTTATTTTGGCATATGAAATGATTTTTAGATCACTTTTGTACCAGAATACTAAATAAATTATTTCTAAACATTTTTGTATTAACTAGTATTAATTTCTAAAAACCCTTGGCCTTCTTTGGGCTTAGTTAACCCTAATTAGTCCATTGTCGAATACAATTTTAAATCAACTTTAATGGCCGGCCATTAAGCGCACCTGCGAAATTCCCACCTTGCATGTTATATAAAATATGTATAATTGCGGGCAAAATCGAATGAATCGATGAAAGTAATTTTGAGAACTGCCAAAAAGGCTGCGATGGGAATTTTGCAGATGTAAACTGAAGCAAACTGAAGCAAAAACCTAACTTGATCAAGATTATTGCCCAAGAAGCCATAAAACAATTAGCAATGACATAATTCCCAATCGCCGCCACACTTTGATTAGATTACGCCCACTATACCTACTATATATAATAAATCTCAACGGTTGATGGGTGATAAGATACGGATAAGATACTTGTAATCCCCGGCCGTATATATAAGGAGGTGCTGGGAGTTGGGCTTTGCCCATTTGTGATTTTGAATTGGTGAAAATGAAGACGACCCGAGTTTTGCTAGTCGTCAGCTCTCTGCTGTTCCTCGGCCTAGTGCTGCCCGTACAGTCAGCACCCGGTAGGCTGAACGGCCGTGTGGTGGGCGGTGAGGATGCCGCGAAGGCGCAGTTTCCCCACCAGGTGTCGCTGCGGAATGCCGGTTCGCATAGTTGCGGTGGTTCGATTATCTCGAGGAACTACATCCTAACCGCCGCCCATTGTGTGACCAACGAGGATGAGAACGGCAATCACTTGGCCATCGAGGCAGCTCGTTTCACCATTCGAGCTGGATCGAATGATCGATTCAGTGGCGGAGTCCTCCACCAGGTGGCCGAGGTGATTGTCCACGAGGGATATGGTGACTTTATGAACGATGTGGCCTTGCTGCGTCTGGAAACGCCACTGATCCTCTCCAGCAGCATTCAGATCATCCAACTGCCCAGCGTGGACACGCCAGCGGATGTGGATGTCATCATCTCGGGCTGGGGAAGGATCAAGCATATGGGCGATTTGCCGCGCTATCTGCAGTACAACACCTTGAAATCGATAACCACGGAGCAGTGCGACGAGCTGATCGAGTTTGGATTCGAGGGCGAACTGTGCCTCCTCCACATGGTGGACAACGGGGCCTGCAACGGCGATTCCGGTGGTCCGGCCATCTACAACAACCAGCTGGTGGGCGTGGCCGGGTTTGTGGTGGATGGCTGTGGCTCCACCTATCCCGATGGTTACGCCAGGGTGTTCTACTTCAAGGACTGGATCAAAAAGCACTCGGATGTCTGAGGAACTCGTAGGAAATAACGTTAATATAAAATAATATTTTTTTTTCCCCTACAAATAAATAATATATCAAAGAATCAAATAAAATGTCCTACACAGAAAAAAAATTGACGAAAGATCAGATTGATATGTGCTGGTCAATTTTATATTTTTTTAAGATCATTTTGATATGGAAAAAGATTATGTTTATCTTACTTTACATTATTTGTTCTAAATATACTAAATTTGGTATTTTATATGATATGATACAATATCATGTTGATATGTTTGCATCATAAATTTGACATAAATCATATCGGCTTTTTATTGATATGAAATAAGGTAGAATTGACCCAATATCATATCGATTTTTATCTGTGTTCTATTATTTTTTTGCCCTTAAAAATAATATATATTTCAAAGAATCAAAATAAAAGGAATATCCCAGGTTTTATATAAGTTTGTTTGGTAATCTTTAAAATTCCCATGAATTCTGTGACTTTATATTAGACAAATAAATCTAACACTTTGGGTTTTTTCTTGGTTTACTCCAAAGAGATAAGAAAATGTTTTAATCTAGGCCATAAATTAACAATGGCAAAGTGATTGCTCATGGTAAATACTTCTAAAGATATTTTTTTAAATAATAAGAATTTCCCATTTATTGGTATTCTTTTAATTTACATGTGTTTTGTATAATTCACACCGCCGAATCGTTGAAATTTTTGGCAGCCCTTTACCATTAAAGTGAAAATCTCCCGCCCATTTTCTGTGTGTGTGTGTGTGCTGCACATTTTTTGCATATTTGTCAAGCAATTTTACTCTAAATTTGCCAATTATGCGCATTTTTTGAGCGTGACCCGAATGGCCACCAATACCAATACGCAGCCGAAAAAATACACATACCGATACGTGTGTGTGTGTGTGTGTGTATGGGGGAATATGGCCTTTTATCGCTTCGGCTACATTGTCTCCTGGCCATTGTTTGCAGCGAGGGTCGCTAGAAAATATTAAATGGCAATTGATTGGGGTGAAAATAATGTCAAGAGAATTTAGAGAATTATTTAAAATGTTAAAGAAAATATTAAAAAAAATGTTTAAAATATTTAAAATATAATTAAGGGTTGTAAATTGAAATACAGAAAGTAGTTTCGAAAATCTTAAGACATAATCTAAATGTAATTTTAATCATTGAGCCCTTTTTATAAATTTTAAAAGTTTTAAGTCTCTAGAAAAATACATTTAAATAGATATTTTTTCTATTAACCAAAACATAAATAAATAAATAAATGTTTGTAATATATTTAAAGTAATTATAATGCTTTGGCTGGTTTGAAAACTAATAAATATTTATTTATATTAAAATGTGAGTATGTTTAAGCACTGAAAAGTATTTATATATTTTATTTAAAACTATTTGTATTTTAACAACTGAAAAGTAATCATATATATTTTTGTATTTAAATATTTCACACTCTTTTCTGTGTCCCTTTAATTTCTAATTTAATTTTATTATCGAGGCATTTTTAATAAATAAATTCATAATTTTTAAAATTAACTAACTAAAATCACTAATTAACTAATATATTTAAGGCAACTATTATTTCGGCTCTCGACTATCTTTGGTGTCGCTTTTTGTCTCACTCATTGCCCAATGTTGTTGCTGCGATCTCGCGCATTTTCAAACTTATATTGGCATAATTTATACTTTAGCAGCATTTTTATCGCTGCGCTCGGCACGAAATACCAAACACAAAATACAATAAACAATGGGCCGCCGCTGCCCATGGAACAATAGCAATAACAACATGCCGATGTTCAATGTTAGTCCTTATAGGGGAAAAAAGCAGAGAAAAATAACCCTTAACCCCACTGCCTTAACCCTTTTTTGCTGCATTTTCCGTGCGCCGTACTTTGCGTCACTTTGCGCGCTTTATTTATTTACGATTTTTGCGTGAGCCTCGTTCGATTTTTTGTTGTATTGTATTTTATTTTTTATTTTATTTATTGATTTACAATTTATACATGCTCGGTCGCTCACACATGCACTACGTATACGTAATATTTGCCATCGAGAAACGAGAATCGAGTGAGTGTGAGTATGTGTTGTCATCATCATAGTCATAGTCATCATCGGCATCTTTATTTGGCTTCGATTGCGAATCCTGCACTGCCCTCCTCACTGCCGCTCCCTTTGGGCTCTATGTCAATGCCATCAATCATTTGTAGCAGCATTTTTATGTAAATAATTAAAATAGAAAATAATCGTAAAATAAAAGGAACGAGAACGAGTGTGTGTAATTCGTTCTCTTCTTTTTTTGACGCAGAAGAAGATGACTGCAGCAGTTTGTGGCGTTGGCGATAAAATGCCGGAATTTCCGATGAACCTTGTCGCGTGTCGCTCTTCATAATTTCCCTCTTAAATTATCGCGAATGAAAAGCCACAGAAGTGAAAATGGGGGTGGGGTGGGGGTGAAATGCACAAGGGAGAAAATGCGAGACGGGAAATGAAGAGGAAATATTTGAGTCCATAAATATGTGGAAGGCAATGAAGGGGAGCCACTCGGCTTATAATATGTATATATATAAATATTTTCACTCGTAGAGTTAAAGGGTATATTAATACCTATCGAAATGTAGAAAAAATTTTTCAAATCGAACAATTCACTAAAAAGTTATGAGCAAATAATGGTGTTCAATTAGTGCAAGCAGTCCAGCTCCCTCGCACTTCCTTTGGCTGAGTAACGGGTATCCCATAGTCGTGTAGCCTTCTCTCTTGCTTTCAATTAAAGTGATATATAAATAATCATTTTGTTAGGCTTTATTTTTCGATTTGATACAGGTTCGTTGGCCATCTATCAATCTATCTTTACACATTCACAATTTCCATACATATATTGGTTACCAAGTCAAGAGTTATTAAATTCCACAACAAAATAAAACCATTGCGATCATTATTTGTGCAGCTTCTGTTTCGGTTATTTGCTGCAAATTGAACAAGTTCGAAGCGGAAATAATAAACCAGAGTGGAGTGGAGCCATTGGATTTCGATTTGACAGACATTTCGGGCGATGTGTCATCATTCAGTATCTCGGTATCGGTTTTCGATGGAATGAAGGAGTGATTCGTTGCACATTGGAATTTTAAATAAAACGAAGCTTAACTTTAAATACTGGGCGGCAGACAGAGGCGTGTGTGTTTGGCATAAGAATGCGTCCAAGTGTATCAACGATATAAACTTCTACGTCCACATAGACATAAAGTCCCACGTATATCCCTGTTTGTCTGTGCCTCACATATCTCTGAACATATATGTGTGTTTTTATTTAAATGAATTGCACGCAGCAGCAATTCCAAAAATTGATTTCGGCAGGAGAAACGGAAGCCGGAGATATATATTTTAAAGGAAGTTGTTTTTGGTTAATATCTCAGGTTTATTGTTGATTTTTTTTTTCTATGTATTGATTTCTATATATTTCAGAATACTGTCTAAATTATAAAATTAAATCTGGTTTTAATAAGAATATTTGATTAAAATAGGTTGCAAAACAAATTACGTATACGCCTCGTGTTTCCTATAAATAGTAAAATACCATTTTTTAATATTTCTGAATTTAATTTATAATTACAAATTCTAAATAATAAACATTTTTTAAGATATTAAAAAATAATATCATATTTTTTAAATTCCCAATTTATAATTTATAATTACAAATTACGCATACGCCTCGTGTTTCTTATAAATAATATCATATTTTTAGGATATTACAAATAATGTATTTTTTTTTAAATTTCCATACGCATACATATCTTATAAATAATATTTTTAGGATATTACATATAATTATATTACATACATATATTTCAGATGGAAAAATGTTTACCCAAGCATAAAGATATTTCAGTTAGTCTCTTTTCAGTTAGTCTTCTTTTTATGACTTCTGTGACAGATGTTTCTGATGGAAATTCATTTTGAATCATATGTTATGAATTATAATTTTTGTTCATTCACGTTCTTGTGCCGCTTTTCAAAAATGTTAAATAAAAATAATAGAAATACCTCTCTGGAACGCACACATACATAAATAAGCCCACCTACACACCTACACCTACAGACGACAGACATGTGTAAGTACATACATCTGTGTATATTGGGAAGTGTCGTCGGTTGGTGCTACTTTTGCCGCAGGAAGCGGTCGCAGCTGTGGGTTTTAAAATTTCAATTCATTTCCGTTGTGCATACCGTATACCGTACACATGTATATACATACATACATATATATGTGCATGTGTATATATGGTACAACAGTCAGCCGACAATACACACGCAGGAGGGCACACGCACTGGCAAAAAAGAAAAAAAATGAAAACAAAATGCGGCTAAATGGCAGACAGGACCAAAAACAACATACCAACTACAACAACAACAACAAGAACAGCCAGGTCCAGGTCCTTTCTGGTCTGGCCAGGGCAATTTATGTGCCGAAAAGGCCAAACAGAAACGAACCTGAGGCCTGTTACCGGGATTCCCCCGCAACCCGAAACTCGAACCCCCTCGAAAACCCCCTTACAAACAGTAGGACCCATCGAGAATTCCATTACCATTCCTGAACGGATTCGAACTGCGGGTTGCCTGTACGAAATATTTTTGTTATTGAAGGTTTTGGCATTAAAAATGAAAGCAATTACCAATTTCATCAACGTTTCATCAACAACGAAAAATCAGTATTTCGGCCATAACATTGAAAACTATAATCACACCATGGAATGTCATACCTCGTTGAACTCGTAATAAAATTCCCAATCAATTGACATTTGAATCAGAAAATTTTAATTTTTGGTCATTTTTCGCAAAAAATTGTGATGTAACCCCTTATAAAAAATGCAAAAATTGGTCAAAAAATTAATGTTGCGAAAAGTGATGGAAATCGTTAGTTTCGGTCGTTAGCGGTTTTGATTTTGATTTGAGACAATTTTTGGCCGAATTACAGAAAAAAAACACATATAAATATCCTATTTTTGCCAAAAACCCAAATCCTGATTTTCCACTATAACCAACCAGTGTTTTTGCCGAAACAAAAAAAATAATTGTCGAAATGTGAAATGTCATACCTCGTTGAACTCGTAATAAAATTCCCAATCGATTGGCATTCAAACCTGGAAATTTTAATTTTTAGCCATTTTTCGCAAAAAATTGTGATTATAAAAAATGCGAAAATTGGCAAAAAATTTAATTTTTCTAAATCGGGCGGAATGTGGCATAAATCAATTTGTTAGTTTATTAGCTGTTTAAAACAGTCAGTGTTTTTGATTTTACACCAGTATATTTAATCTTTTAAATTATAAAACGTTTACAATAATAATATGTATAGGGTATACACGGTATCTCCTCGTCGATTATCACACATCAACGCACTTGCTCTGGCTTGTTTTATGTTTAAAATGTAAAATGCTTCAAGTCACAAAATTCAATAAATGCTCAGTGCCCAGTGCAGTGCCGCCCCTTTTCCAACCCTCACCACCCTCCCTCCCACTTGGTGGGCGTGGCACAATGGGGTAAATTGCATAAATGTATGACAAATGAATGCGTTGAATGCAGCACTGGCACAACGTTCGCTCAGGTGGCATATCATAGGTGCCATTGTGTGGCATTGCCACACACAGGCAGTCACTCTGCTTTTCAAGGGGGGTTCAAAGGGGGTTAAAAGGGGCCAAAAGGGGCTGAAGGGGGGTGTTCACCCAGCGGTTGGCACCATCGAAATTAAGCGATTGATGAGAGGCTAATGAGCGGGCACCGCAAAATGAAATGCATTGAAAAGTCCGCTCGATTGTGAAAAGGTGACAAAAGGAAAATGTACCCCCCGCATTTTGTGTGATTTGGTCACTCTGAGGTTGGCTCAATGATTTTCGATAGCAAAAAGGGCAAAAATACTACAAAGCACTACCAGTTGAATGTCCAAAAATGGTAATAGAAAATTGGGAAAAATAAATGGCTTACAAAAATTAATAAGTGATTATAATTATCAAAAGTTACTCAAGTTGTAAAATCTCTAAAATACTCTGCTAGCTTTAGCTTTTCAATTTGCTTGATTGGGCATTATCCGAAATACAACAGGAATGACTCGATCACGTTGCAAATTCCCCAAAGCTGCCAAACATTCAAACATTCGAACATTCGCTTCGATATTGGTTATGAGAGTATCGCAAGGGCCTCGCCTACCAAGCAACAAACAACAAACAATAACAATAACAATGGCGAACAAGTGCAACTACAACTACAACTACAACATGGGAGCAACAACTTTGACCGCAGCAATGTTTGGGTCTCATAATTTCCAGGAATATTGCTGTTTGGCCTACACTATCCTAGGAAAATGTCAACCGAGTTTGTTTTCTTTTTTAAATTGATATACTAATTTTTCAAAAATAACTAAGGATTATTCTATTAAATGCTTAGAAATCCAAGAAAAAATGTAAAAGTTTTAAAAGATGTATTTGAAGCATAAACCTCCTTTGAATACGTTAAGGAATAACAAGTATAAACATGATTTTTTTCGAATAGTGTGACCAACGCTTTGTTTAATCATGGCGTCCACAAATATGATTAGCTTTGGTCACATTTTTTTAGTGACTATTCTTATTTGCTTATATTTTAAACCTTATGCAGGGCACCAACGAATTCGTTTTGCAAACTCGCTGGCAAAGTTCCTCCATTTGTTCAGGTTGCTTTTTGTTGCGCTACTGGGAACGTGCAAAGATTTAGCAAAAGTACTTAGGCAAGCAGCCAGTTTGGACGGGGTAAAACGGAGTTAAGCCCGTCTCGGAGCTGAATCTGAACCCGAATCTGAACCTGAATCTGCGGCTGTAGCTGCAGCAGAGGCAGCAGCAGCTCTGGGCCATGGCAATAAAGGTAACCTTCTTAATTTGTTATGACTGTCATTTTGGGGCACGTAAATGGGTGCGGCTCCACCGGGCAGCTATCCTGACCTCCTGGCCTCTTCCACTTCCCCCATCTTATTTTGCACTCCGGGCTGTTTTTCTAGGGTATTATTTTACTGTAAGAGGGTTTTCTAGAGATCTGAAAAAGGTGTAAATGGTTTTCTTTGAGAGGGAAAAACTATAAATACTTATCAAAAATGGGTTTTATCCAAGGTATGGGTTTTCTAAAGGTATTTTAAATATTTATTATATTATTAAAATAAATATTTTGGGCCTTTTTAATAAATCTAAAAATAAATTCGACAGCCTTACTTAAAGTAAATTCCCATCTGCTTCAGAAGCAGCTTTGGTCACACTAATTGTGGTGAAATATTAAAGAACCGCTGCATTTTTCGGATTAACGGGTAATTTTTAGTTGAATAACTGCTGCCTGCATTTTTTCTCCCCATTTCTCCAGCCAAACTCTCTTCTTGGCCAGCTGGTGTTTTTGGTTCGTCTTGGAGGCGCCGCCAGCGATTTTGGCCGTGTCTGCGTTTTGTTTCAGAACTTGCTGGAATATTTGCATTGCGGTGTCGCCGGCGTTGGAGGAGCTGCGATTTGTGTGTGAAGTGTGCGAAGCACAAAGAAAAGCTCCATGGCAAAGGGGTTGGAAAACTTTGCATTGTTTACTTTTTGTTTTCATTTTTTTCTTCATTTGTTGTATATATTCTTTTTTTTGTATTTTCCTTTTTATCCATGCTGTGTCCGAAAACTAAAGCTTATACAAAGGGAGAAAGGTGAAATTAAGATGGCTGAAAAGCGAATAAGCAAATAATATGTTGGCTAAATGAATTTATAATTGGACTAAGAAAATGTATAAAAATCAATTTAATATTTAGCGAAAATTGTATAAAAAAGTATATTTCCCAAGGCAGAAATAAAAACGGGAAAGAGCTGCATAGTTTTGGTCTTAAAGCGGGGAGAATTCCCCCCAGGTCATCGATAGAAATGTTACCAGGAGCATGTTCATCCCGCTGACTATTTTCCAAACAACCCCGCCTCCCAAAAAAAAACCGCCTGCTGTGCTACCTTGTGCCAAGTGCTCTGGATTTTTCCCCTCTTTCTTTTTTTTCCTCCTTTTTTTTTGGGCCCACGCTAAGCACACAAAAACATAATTTGTTTGCTTGTCATTTTGCCATAATACGCTGACAACAACAACAAAGACGAGCACACAGCAAGGAGGCCAGGAAAATTCTGGGATGCACGAAAAATAAAGTAAGAAGTGGGCGGAAGAAAATGAAGCACAAATACTAATAAACGAGAATGGAGGGGAGGCTGCGAGGAAAAGGAAATCGCGCTCACCACTAATGTGTTTTAATTTTTGGTCAACGTGTGAAAGACGGAAGGTGGTTGGGGTTCATCGGATTTTGATCACAGTGCTTCATGGGAAATTTTTTTTTTTATATTTGTAAAGGGTTTTTTAAAGGCCTTTTTGGGAAGAGCGTTTTTGTGACAAATTTTTTTTTGGAAAATGTTTTTCGGAATGCGTTTTTGGGAAAGCGTTTTTAAAAAGCGGGTTTGGGAATGCGTTTTTGGGACAACTTCTTTGGAACGCGTTTTTAGGACAACGTTTTTGGAAAACGTTTTTGGGAAATCTCTTTTGGGACAACGTTATTTGGAAAACGTTTTTCGGAATGCGTTTTTGGGACAACGTTTATGAAAGCGTTTTTAAGAAAAGGTTTTGGGAAAGCGTTTTTGGGACAACGTTTTTTCGGAATCCCTTTTTTGTTTCTTTTACTTTTGGCTTAAAAAAGTTTAGAAAAAAATGTAAAGTTTACTTTCAGAAGATTTCTTTAAAGCTTAGATTTAAATTGAATTTTGCTGACCATTCGAGCGTGACAACATTTTTGAAGGTATATCCAGCCACTTTGGCCCCCCAATCCAATACCGAGCCATGGTTGTTTTTTTCGGACTCTGGACTCTGCTTACAGAGCATAATGAATGTGCTTACGAATTGGTTATTATATTCTTAGGGGCCGAAGGACTTGCAGGACTTGCAGGACACCGGGATAAGCCGGCTGAGGAGGAGGAGGCTGTGTGTCCCCACAGCTCACTGTTTGCTCGCTTGTTTGTTTGCTTGTTTGCTGTTTGCTGGCACTGTGTTTGCTTTTTTGGCTGCCTGTTGACCTGCAGAGCGCAAATGGCTAAAAAGAAAATTGAGCGCAAAATGCTTAACAAATATTTTATGACTCCGAAGTTCAAACGCTTAAATGTGGCAACATTGTTCTTGGCCCCGGCTTTTCTGCTACTGCTGCTGCTTCTGCTTTTGCTTTGCTTTCTTTCTGCTTTTGTTGTTGCCGGCAAATTACCCACAGCAGCAGCAGCAACTATTTTCCGGCATGGCATATTTTTGGTCCTGCTCTCCTGCGAAACAAAGGGACAATAACAGCAACACACGGTGAAAAAGTGCGAGGAAAGCGGGGGCAAAAAAAATATATACAAAAAATATCAAAATACAACAACAAACAAAAAAAAAAGGGCAGCAGCAGCACAAGAAGCCGAAAGAGTGGGAAAAAATTGTTTGAAATTCCTAACAAAGCATTTTAACAATTTGCTGACATTATAACGGCGACAAGTTGAGCGAAGTCAATAAACTGTTAACTGAAACTGAACAACAAAATATCACAAAAAAAAAAATGAAGAACATAGTAATAGAAAAAAATCTGTAAGGTCAAGTTTTCGAACTTCACGATACCCATTATCTACTATAGCTTTCTTACAGTTATGCTCTTTGAAAATATTGTTATAAATATAATTTATTTTTGACTAACTTTTAGAATATTTTTAATAAAATAAAATCCTAAGAAAAATATTTATTTTTTATGAAGTCTACTATAAGAATTGGTTATAATTTATAAAGATTAAATATAAAATAAAATAAACTAATAACAATTTTTTTTCTGTATTAAAATTAGTTTTAATTTTTTTTAGGTGCTTTAACAGTTTTTTTTTTCTTATAAGTACAATGCTCCACAAGATACTGAACATATGATGGGTATAAAAAGCGGCAAAAACAAAATGCGCTAAAGTGAAAAAAGTGCTGATAGTAATAGACTGGAAAGACGTGCATCAATAGCGCCTCAAATGCCCCATAACATTGCTCGGTCAGGATGGGATAAACGTGTATGGGGTATGGGTAGGGGTAGGGGTGTGGGTATATATGGGAAAGTGAGGAACCATAGAGGAACCTCGCCATGGGATTGACGAAAAAGTTTTTAACAAAATTCCCGCAGCAGCAGTAGCAGCAGCAACATCAATGTTTGGCAGCTGGCAGCATAAACGGCATGAAACTTCATTAAAGCGATAAAAATCAGAATCGAGGTGGCAACCAAAATCCGGCTACTGAAATGAGTAGAAGGAACTGACAGACATTTGGTTTCCCTTTGAATATATAGATATAAGAAATATTTTAAATATTTTTTAACCTTTTTTGAATTGAAAAATATAGTCTTTTTTTTAGAGTCTTTTTTAGTCTTTTTTAAGTTTAAAAATACATTATTTCTCACATATTTTTGAAAGTATAATATTTTTAAAATATACTTAAAAATAAGTATTGAATAAAGTTATACATAATGTATTTTTAAAAATAAATCAAAATAATGAATAAATTAATGAAATATAATATAATATAATACTTAAAAGATTTGTTTAGAGATTATAATCTATAAATATTTTGTAGGTTTTTTTAATTTGAAAAAATAAATGATTTCTCTTATATTTTTCGAAGAATAATCTTTTTAAAATATATAAAAATATTTAAAATTAAATAAAAATACAGACAAATTTTTTTTTTATGTTCAAAGTTTATAAATGTTTGTTAATTTCCCAACGGAAAGGGTAAATCAGATGCTCCGGGTGAAAATCCCGGCTCAAAGGATGCCCTGCTTTCACCGCAGTCAAAATATCCGGCGGAGCCACATCACCTGAACGTACTATGTACGACGGATGGGCAACAGGCATCAGGCATCAGGCATCGGGCAACAGGGGGTTAAGCATGGACCACCGCAGAATACGAAGGCTCCCAAAGTTATTAAACTTGTTCGAGAGCATGTTTATGCAGCCAGGACTCCCAGAGATTCCCGATTCCGGATTCCAGACCACCCGCCTTACCTGATTAAACGCCGGGCTTGCCAGTCAAAGATTTATGACGAATTGTCTGGCCTGGTGCTGCTTCTGGTATTATTAATTAAGGGGAATGGGAATGGGAACTGGAATGGTTGAAGAGGGGGAAAAAGTGTGATTTAATGTGCAGGTGCTGCCAGCACATATTACTACAGAATTTTTGCACTCACCGATGATGGACATTGATGGACGTGAATGGAAGTTTATGCACTGGCACTGGCATATGCCGCAGATCGGCCCGAAAATCTACTTATATGCTAAATGTATATAGGCCAGCCGAAAAATAGGCATTCAAATTGGGTAAAAGGTTTGCCAAACATTTAAACAAAAATTAAATTGTTAAGCTGGGTTTTTGAAATCACTTTTAAATATCCAAATAGGTGTCAAAAAGTATGCAACAATATATTTTTAGTCCAAAAGGGATATGAATTCTTTCAGCAAGACGACTCTCCTTTATTCACTGCATACTTTTGGGTAAACTATTTATTAAAAAACTCAAGAAATAAGCTTTGTATTTATTTGCCCCCAATTTCACTATATATACTTAATAAATATTTAATTAAATGAAATAGGTGTCTAAAAGTATGCAATCAAATATTTTTAATCCAAAAGTGATATAAATTCTTACAGTGAGTCGACTAACCTTTATTTACTGGACTCTTTTAGGTAAACTATGAATGAAAAAATATGATTAGAAAACCACAAGGATTATCTTTTTATTTATTTGCCCACAACTTCACTATATATATAAATTGAAAATTTATTTATAGCTAATTATTTATTTAATTAATGGAAAAATATGATTAGAAAATTTTAAATGATTATTATTAATTAAAAATATGATTGCAAAACAGCAAAGATTATCTTTGTATTAATTTGCACTACCTTTCACTCTAGTTGACCCAGATTTTACCTTGATTTAAGGCCTCTTAATTAACCCAACCCCGAACTTAAGTGGTTCTCTAACCAAGTCAAGACCTTCGACTTTTGCCATGTGCTCGGCCAGGAAAAAAGGAAAATATAACAAAAAAAATAATAAAGACAACAAAAGAGCGGCATAATTTTTGCCATATCAAAAATAGTTGCGTGCTTTCGTCACTTCTCCGAAACCCCCCCCCAAAAAAAAAAAGAAAATCCGGGGGGAAAAACCCATAGTCGGGCGTATAAAAGAAATCAACTATTTTGATTGAACGCACACACACAGAGGAGCTGAGCAGCGCTTTTTCGGATAGCAAAGATTCATAATTACGATAAACAACGCAGAGCACTGAGAGAAAAACCACTGGGGTGTGTCAGCGGTGTGTCAGTGGGTGGTTGGGAAATTTTAGGGGGCAAAACAGCGGCAGCGTAGATAAGCAAATGCTCCCCTGGCTGAGGTTTCCTTTTTGTTGCTGCTGCTGCTTTGTGATAAATCACAAGGGGATGCCTCCTTCGTCTTGGCGGGGCCATAAAAATTCTGGGGCAAAATAAAAGGGGGAAAATCGGGGTGAGAAAATGAAGGAAAAATAACGGGGGGGCGGGGGAAAGGGAGGTGGCTGGCCAGGGATAAGAGCTGCTCTCACCGCAATCAGTGTTCTCTGTGCTTTTAATTGATATCATTGGCCATGATTTTAATTGAACAGTGGCTGGCCATAAACCAGTAAAAATTATCCTTGCCCAGCCGCATTCCACGCAGCGAATTCAAGCGGAAAACTTTGCGGAAAAAACTGGCAAGCCCAGATATAATTAAATTGAAAACATAATAAACAGGGATTCAACTTTTAAATGGTTTATTTATAATAGTAAATATTTAGGACATTTTTAAAAATTGTTTAATTTACTATATTTAGAATAATTATTATTTACCATAAAACCAGCTTTAAGCACTTACTTTTAAAGCCCAAATATTATTGTAGGTTTTGATTATTTCATTTTATAATTATAATACATTATTTATAAAAATAAATGTTTAAGAGATAATTTAATTATTTATTTATTGCAGAGCAATATCAATTTCTTTAATATTTTTTTTAATTAAGGGTAAACAATATATTTATTATTAATTACCAAGAAATCACATTTAAGCATTGTAATATTTGGAATTACTCTTTTTTATAGTTTACATTTTTTCTCAGCAATACAAATCAATATAATAATGTTATTTTATAAGGTAAACTAATGTATATAATATTAAATACCAAGAAATCACATTTAAGCCTTGTAATATTTAGAATATAATTTAAGTTTATTTTAAAGCAATAAATACTTATATATTAATTTTGTTAATTAGTGAAAAGTAATATGTACATATAATATTAGGTAACAAGAAATCACATTAAACTATTGTAATATTTTCAATACAATTTAAGTTTATAACTTTTCTGAGCAATTCAAATTTATATAATACTTGGAATAACATTTAAAAATATATTTTTCTGGGAATATTGACCATATTTTGTTGAATCCAGAACATCCCTTTCCCTGCGAGTATTTTCGATATGTGCATGCGCACGTGTCTTTCTGTGTTTACCATGCCATTAATTGGATTATCTAGCGCTTCGTGTGGTGCCACAACAAAATAATTATAATTATTTTAATTTTTATTTTTATTTTCCCACACAAACACACACACAACCATTCGTTGTTGCTCTTGGGTTGCGCATAAAAAAAGAAGAAATTAATTAAAAGCTATTATCTTGCGTGTTGCGATCTATCGAAGGCCAATCAATCGATAGCTGCTGCATTGCCATCTTGGCTGCCATTTTGCATGGCATTTATGAGCCAGCAACAACACTATGATTTTCCACCAATTTTCACCAGCTGACGACAATGCAGTTAGAACGGTGGGGAATTTTCCGGGCTGCTGTTGAACTCACGCTGTGCAGGCTTTTCCATGTGTTGGTCAAATGTGTGTTTGACATTTTCGTTATGTTCGTTGGACAGCGGGGGTGGGAAAATGGGGGGGAAATTTTCCAAAACGGGGGTGGGAAAACGTGCACCATTTAATGCAACCAGCTGCTGATGCTGATGCCTTTGTTGCTGCCGCTTTTTGCGGCATGTCCTGTGTCCTGCGTCCTGGCTCTCTTGCATTTTGCATGAAATTTCTCAAAATTGTGCGCATTTGTTGAGGTTGTTGTTATAATTTAGTTGGAAATTGCTGTCAAACCCACACACTCGCACAACATTAACCCACTGAGAGGCGGCGGTGTCATCTCCACTCGGATTTAATCTGCAGTAATTTGTTTGATTTCTGTTATTGGCCTGTCACTCGACTGCCGGCCACAAGAAAATCCGGCAAACATTTACCACACAAAGTTTCCCTTTGGTTTTCTTTCTTTTCCCCCAGGCTGCCTGAAATTTTCATTAATTTTTCTGCATTTAAAACTGCTGCTTCTTGAATTTAATCACGTAATTAAATATTAAATATCACTATATTTATGTTAATTTATTTGATTTTTTAAATACAATTCCAATGATTTAATCGTTTTTATTTCAAATTTTTGAAGCAGCTATTTAATAAATATTTTTTAAATATTATTTACTACTATTATATTTATATTATATTTTTTATTTATTTTTCTTGATTTTCTTCCATTTAAAATCTTAAATTTAATCACGTAATTAAATAAAATAACACAATATAATATTCAATACATCAATATTTTTTAAATACTACTTAAGGGATTCACTCGGGTTTTATTTTTAATATTAATTCAAGGACTTACTCGTTGGTTATTCAATAAATAATATTTATAAACTGACTTAGCCTTTCACTAACTCATATATTAATTATCATAATTATTGGCCTGCTGGTGAGGGTTAAAATTTGATGAATTTTCAATTTAATTTCAGAGGCGAAAATAAAAACAGAACTAGCTGGGTGAACAAAAAAGTGGAAACCAAGCTCATTCGTTTACGCGCTTTCGCTTGGCTTCAGTTTCAGTTTGCAGTTTGCAGTTTTAGCTTTCAGTTCTGGCCAAACCCCCTTTATATATATATACTTTTTTTTTCGACTGGGGGCCTGGGGTATCCCCCCTAGAACGAAGTTCCACGGCCATGGCCATGGCCAGTTGGCCAGTTTTTGAGTTTTGTCAGTGTTGATAACATTTCAGGCTAGTGAAAAACGAGCTAAATGGCTAAAATGCAGAGGGGGTTTAGGGGCTTACTAGGGGAAAGGGGGAAAATGGGGGAAAAGCTGTTGAAAATGGGTTTTTGGCCTGCTGCAAGTGTAATTTTAGGCAAAACGCGAATTGCGAATTGGATTGCGGCTTATAAGCACGTTTATAAATTACTGATTCGTCTATGGACTAGGTTAGCCATAGAGTCCATAGTCCATAGTCCATAGTCCAGAGTCCGTAGACCCGGGCTTATGTCAGCGAATGAATAAATTAAATATTCCATCTCCATCATTGAAAATGTGTGTGTGCTCCCTGCTTTAATTAACTTTTTTTCGCATTTGGTTTTGGCAGATTGTGGAACTCCTAAAAATTGAATTTTCTCTTTCGTAATTAATTTGTATTAAAAACCAATTTTAGTCAGGGGAAACCAACAGCAGCAATGGCTTAGTACGGCTTAGGCCCTGTCATTTGACCCTAATGCAACAACTGACTTTGCCCCTTTGGTTGATTGCATTAATTAAGCCCAGCTGAAAAAATAAATATATATCTATAATATATTTGTATAATCCCAAGCACATTCAACTGCTAATTGGTAAAATAATTGAAAAATGTTCACTTAAAATTAGTTGAAAAATTCGGGGGATTATTAAATCAAAAAATTAGAAGTCACAACCTGGAAATAGCTTCAAAGTTTTTATTTTTTTTTAAATTGAGAAAATTAAGATTTTGAATGGAAAATAAAGTAGGGTTGTGAATAAAAGGCTATCGATATAAGTCACTATTGATATTATCGATAATATTGAAAATTAGAGAGAAAAAAAAGGAAGGAAAACACAAAGGAAAATGTAATAGAAAATTGATTCTTAAATCATAACACTTATGGGGAAAGAAATCGGTGAAAGGTTAAGCGTGATATAAGTAAAACAATATTCAATGTTGAGCCATAGCATTTATTTATAGAAAATATACTTTAAAATTTTATTTTAACTCTTAACTTAAACCAAAAATCACATTTAAAATTAAATTATTTAGCTAATCGATGTTTCCTAAGTTTTAAAGCCATCGATAATATCGATAGTGCTATCGATTGATTTACCAAACCTAGTTAAAAGGTGTATTTTTAGGTATTCATTTCGTATTATCTTAAAGCCTTTTACTTTGTCTACTGTAATTGCATTAAAACCAAAAATTAACGCACTTATCTCATACCAATTTCCGTTTCACTCTCGAACGAATACCGAAATTCCCCAACTAATTAAAAAACGCATTATTCAAAGTGCCGCGAAACAAACAAAAAACAAGAGAGAACGCTATAGTCGGGTTGGTGTCCCGACTATCTAATACCCGTCACTCAGCTAAAGGGAGTGCGAACGCTGTACTCGGGTTGGTGTCCCGACTATCTATTGGGGCTAAAGGGAGTGCGAGGGAGATAGATATATAAACAATTTTGATTGCGTATAACTTTTTAATGAATGGTCCGATTTGAAAAATGTCTTCTACATTTCGATAGGTATTAATAAACACTATAAAATGGCGTTTATATATTTTTAAAATCTTAAAAGATGTGGCCTCCAGACACATTTGAAAATCGTTTATGGCGATTGTGGGCGTTAGGGGGGGCGTGGCACCTCGATGAAACAAACTTGCGCTGCGTAGGAAGCCCAAGAATATGTGTGTGAAATCTCAACCTTCTAGCTTTTATAGTTTCCGAGATCTCAGCGTTCATACAGACAGACAGACGGACAGACGGACAGACGGACAGACAGACAGACGGACAGACAGACGGACAGACGGACATGGCTAGATCGACTCGGCTAGTGATCCTGATCAAGAATATATATACTTTATGGGGTCGGAAACGCTTCCTTCTCCCTGTTACATACTTTTGCACGAATACAATATACCCTTTTACTCTACGAGTAACGGGTATAAATATTGAAAATGAAAGGCAATGCCCAAAGGGCAGCCAAGTGAGTTTCCCTTTTGGAAATCGGGTTTTTGTTTCGGCAGATTGCAGATATACAGATACACAGATACACGGATACGGGTAGATGCAGATAAATACGCTTTTCCGGCCTTTCCACGCATATCCACGCATATACGTATATCCAATAACCGATTAATAAATATGCGCAAATTTTATTTTAATGCCTTCCTCGTCGGCACTCGTGAGTTATGACCTGGTTAAGAGTCCTGGCTTTTGGCCTTTTATGACCTATGGCAAGCCGGTTCGCCTAAATTGGCCACAAATCGTGCGAAAATAGCAAAGATCTGTTCGGTTTTCGGTTTTCTGTTCTGTTTCGCCTTCTGCACTTTTCGGGGCCGGCGGAAAATCAATTAATTTAAATTTTTATTGCCACACTTGCCACATTAATTCGTTGATTCGCCTCAATTTCTGTGCGAAATGTGTTGTCTGCTCACACGGCGGATGATTTATGTGAGTCTGCAAAGATGCTCCTAATGGATTATTCATTTGCATGCTGTTTATGTTTGCTTTTCTTTACTTTTCGCTTTTTCAGTCTCCCTAGTGCTTGGGGGCGAGATCATAACTGGTGTTAAATGATTCCGGGTCGGCCAAGTGGATGCCATTGAAAATTTTCCAATTTTGAATTTTGTATTTTTTTATTTTGAATTTCGAATGGAAAGATGGCCTATGGATTAATGGAATTTTAGAGAATTTTTATATAAAGTACAATAATTTATTTGTTCTAGAATGTCGAGTATTTACATATATTTTTTTATTTTCTTATTTGAAAAAATATAAATTTTATTTATTTAAATATATAAATATATTTAGTATTTTCTAAATTATAAAATTAAATTTGTAGATTTTATTTACTTATTCATATTATTTATTAACATAATTTATAATACCTACAGGAAATACTAAATTAAAAAAAAACGTTTATAGAATGTAGAGTACTTATATATTTTTATGTATTTTATTTTATTTAAAAAAAAGAATATATTTTGTATTTTATAAATTTTTAATTACAATATAATTACAAATACTTTATGAATGTTCAGAAAATTAACTAATTTGTAATACCTAAAAAAATACTAAATAAGAAAACATTTATTTTTAAAAATCACAAACTTACAGTATTTATGTAATTCACTCTCCCTAATTTATTATTCATATTTTCCATTCAGCAAACATTTTGAAATACACTTAAAATGCACCATTTACGATCTGAAGCGCACTTGTCCTGCTTTTCATTTCGCCTCTAAAAATACCCAAAGATTACTCGTTGGCCATTCGTTGGGCGCCATTCTCACGTGTTTATTTTCTGGATTTTGCTGGCCGAGATGTTCCAGCTCATTGGGTTCATTTTTGGCATTAGCACTTGGCATTGTTAAAGCACTTTGAATGGCAATTAAGTGGAGGATGAAAAACATTCACACGTATGGACATGGAAATGTGCGTAAATACACATAGCACACACACATAGACAACTCAATTTGCACTTCATCTGGTGATGCGAGAGTACTGGTAATTGCTAATTGATTTTGCCATATGCATTAGTTGATACATTTATAATTATGCCTTTCAATTGTCGGCCTTTTCAAGTGCCGGCGACTCGATAGGGCATGAATCTTAATGCCGCACACATTTCTCATTAGGTGATTATGAGAGAGTCCAGGGGCGGAAAGCTGGAAAAGCCGGGGAAAGTCGGAAAAAGCTGGGGGAAAGCGCCTCCCAAATTGCTTGGCTTCCACTGACCACGGTGCATGCGGAAAAACCACTCTAAACTTTATTAATTTTAATTAAAAACACTCGACTCATTTTGAGGGTTAAACGCTTTTCTTCCCAGCTTTTCTCTGTGTGTGTCTGGTTTCCATAAGCCGCAGAACACTCGACTTTGGCCAGCAGGCCAGCAGGCCAGCAGGCGGCGAGAGCAGTTAAAAACAAGGAAGCCATCACCAGGAACACTTACTTCCTTCACTCACTTCGAGTCCACACGAACAGCCTAAAACGATTGATAAAATAATACTTTTTTTTTATTAAGTATATATTATATCGGAATAATATATATATTACCATATATAATTATTCAAATATTCTGAAATATTATATTTATTTAGAACTTCGAATAGAAATAATTCTAAGGACCCACCAAAGTGTTCAGTAAATATTCAATTATTTTTTAAATATAAAAAAAGTGTTACAAAAAAATTATTTTCAAAGTTCTATCATAAATAACTATTACAATATTCCGAAATATTATATCTACTTAGAACTTAGAATAGAAATAATTCTAAGGACCCACAAAACTTTTAAGTAATCATAAATTTATTGGGTTAGGGCATTCGGGCTTTTCCCCAAAGGCCCTCGAAATACCATTAAAAAATCTGAGCTCAAACTTTTGCCCAAAAGGCGTAAGACGTTTTGTGTATTCGGAGAGTGGAGAGTCGGGAGTCCAGAGACCATGATACCATGGAGTCCATGGATAAACAGGGGTTGGCCCTGCAAATCGTTGGTTTGTGCGACTTTTTGTTTATTGTTTTAACGCCGCACGCGGCAGTTGGTCGCTTTAAGCCATAAAAAGCAAAGGTGCGACGACGATAAACAAAGGGCTCGACCACCCACTGACAATTGTCTTGGGCCAAATGTACGGCTTAAAAATTTGGGGGCCGGAAAAAACAGTCTTTATTAATGACTAAGGCCGATGAATTGCCATCTCCCATGATGGTCCGATTCGAATGGCTTATAACCTCTAGTTATAATTTTAACTAGGAGTAAATTATTTCATATTATTTAAATAGTAATGAAAGTGAAAATGGTCCCAAAAAGTAGGTACGTAATAAATCGCAGCAGACCTTGTAAAGTAATAACTGCTAAATTAGTCACTTGTTATACCTATCGAAATGTAGAAGAAATTTTTTACGTCGGACCATTCAATAAAAAGTTATGAGCAAACAATGGAATTCAAGCAGTGCAAGCAGTCGCTTTACTGCATGCATGTCTCCATCTCTCTCGCACTTCCTTTGGCTGAGTAACGGTTATTTGATAGTCAAGGTACTCAACTGAAAAAACCCCAAAAGCTGAAAGAGAAAAGTTCATATCCTAGAAGAATTGGTAAAAAATTAACTTTAATTTAAAAATGAGTTCAGCGTAGGCTTACATAAATTATTTTATTAAAGATTTTGATTGTCTCTATCAATTTTGTTCGACCATTTGGACATTTTTGGGCTCGTCGTTAATGGCAAAAATAAGATCAGGCATACACAAGATTCCAGGCACACACAAAAGCTCAGGCACACTTAACAGGCTAAAGATATGGTAGATATATATATGTAAATTTAGGGATATATATGGTAACAAAAATCCCGATCAGTTGGCGGTGGGTGTGATGGGCTCGGCACTTGAGCTCCTGGGCAATTTGTTTGGCGGTCCCAGGAGACTGAGGAGAACGGGCAGGAGGATCAGGCCGTGAGCTGCTCCGATGAGGACAATGCCCAGATACATGCGGAAGTAGAAGACCTGGAAGATCTGCGAATTGGAGAAGCCCAACACAACAATGCCGGCGAATTTGGTGAGTGTGATGCCCGAAAGGACACTGCTTCCTGTGACATTCAGCGAGTGAAGAGCCCGCTCCTGGGCCGAACCCTCCGCCCGCTTGAAGGACCTCACAATGTGGGCCACGAACTCCACGCCAATGCCCACGCAAACCACCAGATTAACGAGGGATATGGCGTTCAGGTTAATGCTCCACGCCCACATCATGCCCAGCATATTGATGAGTATGCAGATGACCATGAAGAGCACGATGAACGTGGAGGTGATGTCCAGGCCGGTGATCAGTAGGGTGACCAGGAATATGGCCAGCAAGGACATGCCCAGCGAGAACATCGCATCGCCCCAGATCGTCAAATATTGTTCGTAATATATGTAGAACACACAGTACGCGAAAATCTCCGCATCCACGCCGTTCTCATCGAACATCGCATTTATCTCGCCCGCAATTCTTCGTACTTCACGCAGCTGCGAGTAGAATTCTTCCGAGGTGGTCGATGTGGTGGAATACTGCATAAAGTAGGTGTCCTGTACAGTGGACATTCCCTCATCGTCGATGGTGTAGATAACAGCCTGCAAACAAAATACATTTCAAATAATTTAAAGATCTGTCATTGAAGATATAACTTTTTAACAGTTAGGCGAACTCTTATTTCTTAAATATAATATTATTTCTTAAAATATATATACTCACATCAGCATAGGAGGCTCTTCCAGCCTTGGCGCACTCGGCATCTGGCAGATCGAAGAGGAAGTACGGTATGTACTTGTTGAAGGTCTCGGCATCAGGTCTTAGGCCATTTTCAGTAAAACCACGTTCACAGGGCAGGCAATCCTCGCTCTTCGAGTCTAAAAGATTATTTAAATTATTTATTGAAAGTAGTTTTAGAATTTTGTAGACAGAATAAATATAACATTTTATGAATTCGAATTTTAGACAAAAATAAACTTTTTTTCGGTTTTTCCATCGTAAGTTGATCAAATCAAGGCCCACAGCTAAAGGAATGACTGATTTGAACAGCTTATAACCTAAGCTAACAACCCCCATAATTTTCCAGAAAATTTATTTTTTGATCCCTTTTTAACATTTCATGATTTTTTGCAAAAAATGGCAAAAATTAAACATTTCCAGTTTGAAATGCCAATCGATTGGAGATTTTATTACGAGTTCAACGAGGTATGGCATTCCATATTTGGATTATTCTTTCCATTGTTATGACCAAAATACTATCTTTTTTGGGTGGAAAATCAGGATTTTGATTTTTGGTAAAAATTTGACATTTTTCTTAATCGATTTTTCGCTGTAACTTGGACAAAAATGGTCCCAAATAAAACAGACGTACCGTTTTGAGCAGCTAACAACCTAATAATTAATATGTGTAAACTTTCTGTCTGATTTAAAAACATAAATATTTAACCAAATTTTCACTTTTTTGATAAGGGGTTACATCATAATTTTTTGCGAAAAATGGAAAAATTTAAAATGTTTCAGATTTTAAAGCCAATCGATTTAGAATTTTGCTACGAGTTCAACAAGGTATGACACTCCACATTTTGGCTATAATTTCCTTTGCTTTCGGAAAAAAACCCATATTTTAAGGCGGAAAATATGGATTCGAATTTTAGACAAAAATTCTCCTTTTTTCAGTCCAAATATACTTACTGCTGGAGCAAAATCCGCCGGTGGTGACGTTGTACTTGCAGCAATCGCTGATGGCCAGCCAATCGATATAGTCGTCCAGCCAGGAGGAGGCTGGTCGGACCAATGACGTGATTTCCGGATAACGCGACTGTGTGTAGAGCTGGACGGACAGTGAGTTATTGTTGCATTCGACTCCGCCGCAGATGAGATTCTGCTGCAGCGGCTCCGAGTAATTGAGTCCGGGCTTGAGAACCCAGTAGACCGGAGCTCCCATGGCCAGCAGGTCGACCATGTAGCGGAAGTACTTCACCACATGTGAGTTTTTCGGCATGGACATCTCCTGATCGAGGCCCTTCTCAATGGAGGGCGTTACCATAAGCGAAAGGCATGTGATGACGGTGAAGATCAGCAACACGGACACTTTTACGGGTCTAAAATGGGGGTAACAGAGGTGGGTAGTCGGTAAATGCGGGTTAAATAGTAGAAGTAGACCTGGGTAGTTGGTAAATGCGGGTCTTGGTAAATTCTTAAAATATATTATTACTTACTTGGACAACAGGAAGGGTGAATAGAAGTTCTTGAACATGGTCTCCAGCATGCCGACCTCCTTGGGTCTGCTATCCCCGCCCTCGTCCTCCTCATCATTTTTGATCTTCCTCTTGCCACCGCTCCTCACACAGCACAGCATATCCAGTCTTCCGTCCAAGTAACGCCTCTCGTCAATGGCCATCAAGGCGACAAAGGCTGTGATCTGGAGCAGAAAGTCCAGGAGTATGGCAATCGCGGCATACATGGCAAAGGTCTTCACCGCCGGCATATCCGATATACAGCCGATGGCAAAGCAGGCCATCTCACTGCCCGCCGTCTGGAGGATCGAAGGGCCCACCTGGCCAATGGCCTCGCCAATCGCCTCGTGGGTGGTCTCAAACTTCGAGTGATCCAATCTCTGATAGGTGTGCACCATTATGAAGATATTATCGACGCCCACGGCGAGCACCAAAAATGGTATCACTTCGATGGCCAGCATGGTGGTCGTCACATCCAGGTAACCCCAAAAGCCCAGACTGCAGGTCACCGAGGCCAAAACGATGACGATGCCTCCGATGGCGAGCATTATGCGAGACTCGCGCAGGAAGCCACGACAGCTGCGTATGTGACCCAAGGCAATGGCCACATAGAGGAACATCACCACATAGCTGATGACCACTGTGCTCACCTCGCCCTCGGACAACTCGACAATGGCATCCTGGATGGATCTTTCGGCCATATAGGCAATGTCCAATCGATCGCTCTTGTAGTCGCGCAAAAAGTCCACGAACAGCTTCTCCCACTTCAGATTGGGCTCCAGTTTCGACTCGTCGTTTTGGTTGCGACCCAGGAAGGTGATCACCAGACCGGTGGCCAGCATGTAGTCGGGATCCTCGCCCACGGCGACCTTGGGCATGCCACCCACCGCGATGCCAGGTTCGATGGGTCCACCATACGTTCCAAAGCAATCCTCCATCATGGGAACTCTACAGGTGAGAACGTCAAGGGGTTATAGGTTCTGAGAGGTTTTTAAAAAAACAAATATATTCCTTACCGAAGACAATCCTCCAATTGATTGAGATAGTTGATCGTATAGTTATTGCTGTCGATATAGGAATTCTCAAAACGATCCATATCGTGTTGGAAGTACCCGTAGATTGACTGAATGGCACAGTGGTCGACTGTCACTGTTTCGCCGGCCAGCGAAACGGGGGCATAGCAGATCTTATCGAGGCCCTCGTTATCCTCCAGGCCCAATTTCATGATGGCCTCCTGCAGCTCGAAGACTTCCTTCAGGAAGTTGTACTCGAAGGCAGGACCAAAGTTCAGCAGGCCACTGGGAGCATCGTGAGTGAACTGTAGGGATTGATAAATGTGTGTTGTTCAAAAAGGTGACCCAAACATTGAATATGCATAGTAATACTTCCATTTCGAATTGACATATTACATATCTTCAAGTTAGACTCATATTTTTTTTAGAGGGTTTTTCTATGTTTCAGATTTGTTGGTGACCCATAACTTTAAAAGTGTATTGGTCAGAAAGGTGACCCAAACCTTGAATACAAATAGTAATTCTTCCATTTCGATATTGACATATATATCTTAAAATTTTTGGTCAAATTCTCTTTTAATCTAGATTAAAATGTTTAACGTAAGTGTATTGGTCAAAAAGGTGACCCAAACAAATATGAGTAATAACACTTTGATTTCGAATTTACATATGATACTTTTAAAAATTTGTGGTTAACTTCTCTTATAATCCAGATTAAAATGTTTACCGCCGCTCAGTTTTTGACTCATATTTTTCAGAGGGCTTTTCTATGTTTCAGACTTGTTGAGAAAGCGAAAAGCGATTTATCTAAAACCGCTCTAAATTTTAATAGTTTTTTCCCTTAGCTTTTTTGTTTAACTATCTAACTACTCATTTCTTCACCCTCTCGATATCTTCACTTACATATGTCTGATCGATGGCCTTGATGAACATCTGATTGGTGCGATAGAACGGACCAAAGTGCTGATCGAAGTAGTCCTTCTCGATCCTCGTCTGGCTCTCCTCGCCGGCCCACAGCTCCACGGGATCCGTGGTGATGGTCATGTACCGGATGCCGTAGCTCAGCCCCGCGATGGCCCAGGAGCAGAGGGCGAGCACGAGGACGGGATGTTTGGCACAGAAGGTGCCCCATGCTCGAAAGCCGTGGTAGAAGAACTCCCCGAACAGAGTGGGCATGCAGATGAAGGTTGTTGCCAGTCCACCCCTAAAGGCGCCCCAGAAAATAAGGGCCGACACCACGATGGCGATGACCAGGGCCAAGATGAACGTCACCCCATACAGACCGGCGATCTTCCAGAGCTCCTCGGGTCCCGTCGGTGCTTCGGTGAGCGGACAGGACTCCTCGCAATCGATGCAGGCACACGCATAGCTGTCCTCGTAACTCTCCCCACACTTCAGGACATCGATCTCGAGATATATCTCGTCGGAACCCTCCTCCGCGTCCTCCGACCAGCGGTAGTTGATCTGGAAGGGGACATAGTCACCGGTGACATCGCCCATGAACTCGTACCATCGCCTATAGTTGCAGGTCTTGGCATTGTAGCCGCCGCAACCCAGATCCATGGCCGGGCGACCCGTTTGCGTGTGCTGTATGCCATCGCAGCTGTCGTAGATCCGCGACACCGTCTCGTCCTTGATCCTATAATCAATATACTCCACATAGTCCACATTATTGGGATTGGAGGCATTGTAGGCGGTGAGGAAGAGCGTGTGGTTCTTGGCACAGGTCATGGCGCACACCGTTTGGGCCATGTTCCTAGTGCAAGTGGGACAGCGGGAGAAGACGCCGTCGGCCTGGGACAAGCCAGCATCCATGGTCTCAATTTGGGCGGCATCGCAGCAGAGACTTAGCTCATCCTGACCACTTTCGCCCTTGTACTCCTTGTAGAGGGTAGGACAACGCTTGGCGAAGATGGCCTCCGAGGTGGGACTGTTGAGCGGTCTGGCGGGTCGCGTATCCGCCAGATTCTGCCAATGGGCACCTATCAGATGGCTCTGCCCGTACCAAATGCATCCTAATTCCTGTTCTTCTGCTTGCGACCAAACTCCGGCTATAAGCCATAGAGATACTAGGAGCACTTTCATTCTAGGGCACTTGAAAAAAAATTGTAAAGAACTCTTCTTTTGTTTTCCTATAGAGAGTGAAAACAATTCGCGCCGGCAGCACGCCACTAACTGAAGCTAAGGGAGACCAAACCACTGACCATTAACACATTAAATGGTGGCGCAGGCTATATCGAAAATCGAATCGGCTGGAGTGCCTCTAAAAACCACCGATTAGATTTCACATTTTGGGTTTTCTTCCTTATCGCCAGCCTACCCGCCTACCATATAAGCGATAAGCTTCTGAATTTGGATTTCGCATTGCAGAGCAGACTTAATGGGTATGCAAGGGGTCTTATCTTCACGGGGATTAGTAGTGTTCACATAGCGACAGGTGATCGGAAAACGATTAGATATTAAAGGTCAATTCCGGCGTTTGGTTGGGATAACCAGAACTTGACTTTCGCAGAAATGTGTTATTTTAAATTCATATATGATGATGATATGATATATGATGTGATGATAGCTAAATGGTTTTTAATAAACGTTTTCAAACAGATATAATTTTTAGTTTAATAAACACTAAGATATATTATTGTATACCTGTTGTTATTATATTATTGATTTTGTATTCACTATATCATAAGATCTATATTATAAGAATATAATATAATATATACGAAATATATTTGTATATACAGGTATTTGCTATAATTCTATTTTTATTAATTTTAAAATATGTTATTATTAAATTGTATAATATTTATTTTTAAGATATTGTTTTACTTTAATTTCTATAAAGTAAATATGTAGGGATTGATTAACACCAAAGGTGCACAATAATCCTTAGTTTAAACTTTAAGATTCTTGCACAATTTTATCAACGCCAATTGTTAGTTGGAACCGCACCTGTTCACACACCTGAGCTTGTATCTTGGGCTTATCGTAGGGTGAATTGGCCCGATGAAATGGAGCAGCTGGCTCAGCTGGCCGGCACAATAAAATCAACGATCGGTTCTTTTTTTTAGTGGAACACCTGTTCCCCTGTTGGTTGATAAGTCGATAAGTCGAGAGACCCTCTCGAGACCCTCGACTGCCGTAAAAGTTTATGCGGCTCGGCAACGTCGGCGCGTAGGTCTTAATCTCCGCCGGATGAGTGATTCATTGAGAAACGAATTCAACCAGAAGCAGCTGAAATAGTACTAGAAATTCTTATCCCACCTAGAGGCAAATCGGTTTTTTTCTTGGTTTTTCAGGGAATTTAAAGCGCTGTTCGCGGAACCTAATCAGAATATTCACTTTCATAATGATCAGAACTTTAGAGTTTGTTTTTGATATTAAATCTATTTTTAAATATATTTATTAGTCTATTGTATACATTTTTTTTAACAACAAAAGATTGTATATTTTTTGCTTTTTCAATAAATTTTTTATGTTTTGCAAGAAATTCAAGAAAATCCTCTGAACATTCACTTTTTAAAACAATCTTTACTTAAAAGTTTGTTTTTAATATTAAATCTATTTTAAAAATTTAATTTTAAATAATTGTTATGGGGTTTTCAGAATCAGAATATTCACTTTTATATTAATCTGTACTTTTATTTTTGTTATTATTTTTTATATGAAATCTACTTTTAAAATTTTATTTTATTTTTCAAATTTTTGTTTGCCTTTTTAGGGAATTTATTGCATATAAAATCTGTTTGTAATACATTTCAAAGTTTCAGTTTATATCGCATAAGCTTTTTGTTAAGCCTTCAGATAGCAAGCAATTCTTGCTTGATCTATGTGAAAATCCGGTCAAATTTCAAGTTTTCAAAAACAAAATAAATTCGTTCTAGAGAAATGGGTAAGAAGTTCTGCTATTCGGAGCTGAAGACGGCAACTCAGGCGGAAAAGTGTGTGGAAACCAGAAAGAGTTGCCGTCAGGGAAATTGGAGGGATCACAAGGATGCCAATGAGGAGGAGGAAGAAAAGCCACCACAGAGTATGTTTTCTTCTAATAAAATATATAAATAAAATAATTGAATATTTTCTATAATTTATTTAGTGAAGGGAGTGCTGGATAACCTGGCCAATGGCTACTTGAAGTTGGTCCACCAAATGCAGGCTCATCTCCGCCCTCCTTCGCCGCCGCCTCCTTTAATCCAGTTTCAGGAGAAGAAACGAGAGGTGGGTGGAGAGATTCCCAAAAGTCCGATGATCGAGGAGGAGCTGTCGCAATCCTCTGAGGATGGCACTCAGCCGGGAATTGGCTTTGTGGACCTATTTCGACGCAGTCTTCATTTCGAGTGCCTGGGAATTCCCCTAACTCCCTTGGAACTCTACTCCATGGAATGTCAGCGAAGTGGAAGGATTCTGGGTGGTTTTCGAACTACCACTGAAAAGGAGGATCCCTCACAGAAAGATAGGGAATGGGAACCCAGAGAAAAGCTACCATCTACCAGTGACACAAGAAATCCTCTGGAAAATACCTTTCAATTGACTGTGTTTTCGGAAAAGCAGGGAAATCCCAGTGAAAGTGGTTCAGATGAAGAAGAAGAAAAATCTAGTGTTCATAAGTTTTCATCTATAGAGCTAGCCCAGTATTCGCCCAAGTTCCAGAGTCGATTTCTTGGAAAGTTACCAAGAAACAGAAGTTCTTCCCGTCATCCTGTTTCGTACTTTAAGTCTGCCAAACAAAATTCCATAGTTCATATACCATCCCAAGATTCCGTTCAGCTTTCAGAGCAACCCAAAATTAGTTATGCCAAATTTCCTGTTCAAAGTTCAAGTAAAATTCTGGCTAAAACCAAGAAAGTTCCAAAGAAACGTGAGTCTAGAAGTGCATTTCCAGGTGGCAAAAAGAGATTGGAAAGCCCAGAAAATCGCAAGACCTTTAAAGGCAGTGAAGAGACTGGAAAAACCTCTTGCTCATCTAAAAAGAAAGTCAACGTTTCCAAGATGTGCTTAAATTCACGTTGGCTGCCTTGTAATCCAGAAAGTAAACACCATCGTGATAGAGGGAATCCTTTAACTCGAACCTCGAACTTCAAGGAGCCGAAATTGGAGACCCTTTTACCGCCCAGATGTCTTAAAGATTGCCACAGTGGCAGTGAAGCTCAACTGAAAGGTTTTAGGAATACCAACAGCCCTTCATTGGAGGTTTTCGATAAACGCCTGAAGGCCCTGCTCAAGAGTGAGCCCAAGAAATCGTGTCTAAAGAAGTCTGCCGATCAACCAATCGAAGATATCGATAGCCCCGATGATTCCGATAGCCAGGCGCCAATTGAACTGCATTCCAACGATACCTTTACGGAAGTCTGGCGGAAATCCGAGTTGGGTTGGGACCATCAAGGGAAAAAAGCCAAGCCAGGCCAA
Source organism: Drosophila lutescens (assembly GCA_037075285.1). NCBI lineage: Eukaryota > Metazoa > Arthropoda > Insecta > Diptera > Drosophilidae > Drosophila > Drosophila lutescens. The sequence goes on along the minus strand of JBAMCF010000413.1, from coordinate 4,452,851 downwards.
GGTGGACTCTACAGCCGGGCCGATAAACTCAGGTTTCAGCCGTTGGATCGACTGGATGCCGGTTGTGCAGGGTTGCCACTCTTCAAAAACTCCGATGAGACTCTGGAGAGAACGCAGTACTTTGTGACCGAGTTCGATAAGCAGAGTCGAGCGGAGAAGATGGAGGATATTAAATTGCGAATGGGCCAGTTGCGTTGGCTGCAATCCACCTCGGATCGGAAATATCGCGAGCACTTTAGGGATCGGAAACTCAACTTCAAGACCGTTTTGACCAATTCCATGAAGTATGTGTGCCCCGCGGATGAAGGTCAATGTTCCAGCGTAACGAATGCCACTTTACTGGGACACTTTCTGTCCCAACACCTGGATGAATCGGGCATTGAGCTGCGTGAGATATTCGAGGATCAGCGCGTGCTGATGATCTTTAGTCCCAAGGACTTTGAATTGGGCCAAAATACCTGCGTATCGGTGATTGTGTACGGGGGCCAAAGGGGCAGGCCCAGCACCCTGCCCGCCGAACGATTTATGCCTGCGAAGAATGCGGAGCTACCGGAGGCCTATCGCCATTTCGATGGCCATCTGCCCCTGTTCGTGATGATCTGCCGCAATCGACTGAGCCGCATCGAGGGCGTGGAGGGCCGGAGGGTGCGATTCGAGGACGAGGATGCCCTCGCCCTGTGGATGGTCAGCATGGATCTGCCGCGGCCCGTTCATGTGGTGATGACGGTGATCAACCGGCGACTCGATATCACCAGGAGTTCGATCATGAAGGTCCGAGGGCTCCACAAGTCGCACAATTGCCTGGACTTTATGCAGCACAGCCAGCAGTATATGCGACTCAGCGATCGCGATCTGCGGGTCCTGACCAACGATCACACGGAGCCCATCTACATGGAGATCGCCGTGAAGGAGTATGCCGGTATATTCCCCTGCCAGCAATAGTAACCTATTGTTAACCATAGTAGAACCCCTTTTATAACTTTTTACCTCTTTTTGTCTAGACAATAAAATCGATTAATACGATAGTTTACTTACTAGTTTTTTGTAAATTAAAATATATCCAAATATCGGAAATATCCAAAATATCAATCTTTTTACCTAATTTTGTCCTGCCAATAAAATCGAATAATATGATAATTTACTTAGTTTTTGAAAAGATTTTTAAACTAAAATATATCAAAAATATCGGATATGTTAAAAATCTCGAAAATATCGATTATATCGATATTTTAAATATAATTATATTTTTTCCCAAAATATAAATATTATCGATACAAAACCTTTTTAAAACTATTCGACAACAAATTCAGGCATTTAACAACAGTTTAATTTTAATCAACTTATAAATAACACATTTTAAGATCCATCAATAATCCTCCCCCTTCCGTTGCTATTTCTCAATCGTATATCATATATTTTATGGCCCGGACAAACAAATACTAATTTTATTTCGCTTACTCATGCTTATCAGTTGGAAACACATTCGATCACTCGACTAACGATCCGCAGGGCTAAGCCAAAATCGTTTCCGAATACTTGTCGATTATCTTATCTCAGTTTTACCACTAAAACCACTAAACGGCAGATCACAACAAAGTTGACTTCGCCGAGTGGCTTTCATTCCACATTGAGTTGGACATTTTGAGTGGTCTTACTCTAACATAGGAGGTCATAAAGGTTTTGTAAAAGCGTTTAAAATTCATAGATTTTTTTAAAATTTTAAATTAAAAAAATGTTATTAATATAGACATTATATTTTTGATTTTTATAAAATAAATTATTTTTATTTTTATGGTTATTTTTTTTCTTGTTGCTATATTTTTATTTTATTATTTTTTATTTTTTTATTTTATATGGTTATTATTTTTTTTTTGTTAGATTTTCTTGCATTATTTTTTGATGAGCTTTATATTAGATCGCTTAAGAGCAGATGATCACTTTGCAGGGCCATTCTCATTCTCTTGCTCATTACGGTTGGCTTTCAAAAGCTTTTAGTTTAATCTCACTTAATGTTAACAGACTGTTAAGCTAGCCATCTTGCTCTGGCCTTTCGCTCTCTTTCACCGAGGCATTTTCGCTCTCTCTCACTGCAGCAGCAGCAGCTGCAAGCTTCTGGTTTTATTTATTTTTTATTTGCCAGCCCAAAATGCTATTGAACTCACACGCACACACACACACGCACACACTCAGGGGCGCACTCACACACAGCCAGAGTCACACGCACACCTATGCATTTAAATATTTAAATGGCCGAAAAAATAGAATTTTTCTAAAATAGTTCGAAAAGAAATGTGAAATAATAATTAAAATGATTTCGAGATGAAACGAAAATCGGCTAAGACCAAGCCACCCAAACCACCCACCCACCGCAGGACCACCGGGGACACGTGTCCTGAAAATCCAGACCTACATCAACAAAAGCAGAACCGAATCCCGATTCCCGAATCCCGAATCCCGATTCCCGGTTCCCGAAGCCCAAAAACTCGTAATGCGCCGCTGCAAAGCTACAATATGCCCCCCGGTTTACCCCGATTACCCCCCATAGAGCCCCCATATCATTGCTCCCGTTTTTGTTACTGCTTTTCGGCTGGCTTTTTCCCTCTCCTCTCCTGCTCTCCTCTCCCCCTTTTCCAGGCGCATTTTCTGGAAAATTGTGTCAAGCTGACGACACAATTTTCAAATCGCATGCCCGGAGTTTTGCACATTGCAGTTTTCCGGCTGCAAGTCGGCTAAAAAGCGGCGCTGCTGAGCGAATTGCGAGCGGAAAAGTCGCAGTCGGAGCGAAAGAGAGTGAGTGAGAGAGAGAGAGAGGGACAGAAGTGCCGTTCTTTTGCCGGCATGCCACAGAAAATAATAACGGTACAGTAGCCCAACAGGAAGTGGTGCATTAACACGCGCCGCTTTTCACCTCGAAAATTCGTGCTAAAATCAACACAAAAAAATAGAGAAGAAAAGTGGAAAACTTCGCGTAACAGTAAACAACAAAAATATTTTAGAGTCTTTTTGTCTGTGTGTGTGTGCGTGTGCCTGAGTGTGTGTGTGAGAGATGGCGTTTGTGTGTGTGTGGAATGCGGCATTCGATTGCATCACCTAAATAAAGCAGAAACAACAACAAGAAATGCCTTTTGTGTTTTTTTGTGAGTGTGCTGGTCCTTGTGTGTGTGTGTGTGTAAGAAAAATGCACTGCATTTTTTGGTGCATTTTTTTAAACAATTTCAAATTTGTTTTGGGAATTACCTGGATTTTTTTAAACTTTTTTTTCGGTGCTGCCAATCAGTTAATATTAATTTATTAAAAAAAGAGAAGTATCACGATTTTGTACAAAATATTTTCAGTATATTAACAATTTAAATCAGTTAACCTGGTTTTTTAATTCATACTTTTAAATCCAAATGGAGATTATCCCGTAAAATATATTTTTTGTGCTTTCAATAAATGTATTAATGCAATTTTTGCGACAAACTTATAAACATTAAAAAGAGTAAACATTAAAATCTTTTTTCATTCTAGCTTTAATTTTAAAAACTTCAAAAACTACTTTTGTATATTTAGAATTTAAATAAAATAAGACTGATTCTGTTAATAATTTTAAAGCATATTTTTTGGCAACAAGGTTTTTTTTAACAAAGTTCAAAAATAAAGATACATTTTAAGTTTAGATCGTTTGGTTATTTCCATGGGTTTTTTCTTATTAAGTAACTATTTAAAAGTCAGAAAGTAATTTTTAAAAATTACCAAACAATTTTAAAGCTTTTTAAAATTAAAAAAAAAATGTTAACATAATAATTTTCGTTGAATGCGTACACATAAATATGCAATATTTTTGTTAACCGCAAAAAAAGGCAAAAACCGGCTAGGCCAAAAACCCCACAAAGGGCGAACGAGTGAGCGAGAGAGAGAGTGGCAGAAAGAGAGAGGGGATGCTCGGCTCGGAAAACGTGAAAAGCACGTGCAGCACGAAAAGCGACGGAAAAGCGGCGAAAACTTTTTGGTGTGAATGCCTTCTGCACAGACACAAAAACGTGTTTTTTTTTCGGCCAGCGTCGACGGCGACGTCAACTGCGCTGCCGGCGCTAACAGCGCTGCAGCTGCCAGCGATCCCTGTTAACTGGGCCAAAATGTGAAAGTCCGAAATGTTAGCGAGCAGCTTTTCGCGCTTCTGTTGCATATCCCCAGGAGTCCAGGACCTCCGAGTAGTAATACGCTTGAAAAAGGCGATAGAGGAATTTTTAAACCCTTAGAAAAAAAAAGAAATACAACAAGTTTAAAAGTTAACTTTAAAAGTATTTTTAATTTAGTTATTGCATATATTTTTGTATTTTATATTTTTAAAGCATTTTTAAAACGATCCATTATTACGATGTTAAATAATTTTTTTAAGAAAATACAATTTTAAATATGAAACGATTTAAGTCTTGGCATTTTATGTAATCATGATTTTGACCTTACAAGTTTATAATAATTTCAAAAAGTTTTTGTAAGATGTATGGAACTAAAGTTAAGATGTATGAAACTCAAAACTTCGAAAGTTAATTTTGGTGTTTTTTTTTTAATTTCTCACACTCTAATACTTTTTTTTTTAAATTTAACTAAATTTATTTCAATTTGATTTATAATTTGTATGGAACTGTAAACTTGGAAAGTTAATTTGGGGATTATTTTTAATTTTTCACACTATAACTATTTTTTTAAATTTAATTAAATTTATTTAAATTTGATTTCTGCTTTGTTTAGCTTTGCCGTATTTCCTTTAGCTTTTTGTCTTGCTCTCGCTGGCAAAAAATTAGCGCTTCAATGTAGGCAATTTGTCAATTACTGATGGCAATGCAGCAGACGCACAACAACAACAACAGCAAGACGAACAGCTGCAGGAGCACGACTTTCTCTCGCCTCTCTCTCTCTCTATCGCCATCTTCGGAAAGCTCTGCTCTGAAAGAGAGAACATCCTGCTCTCCCACTCCCACCCACGCGCTCTGGCCGCCATTGTCTGTCTGCCGAAGACTTCGTCGCAACTTCGGGCGGCTCTGTCGACGTCGGCGGCGACGTCGGCTCCTCAGCGGAACGTTTTCGTTCTACCGTTTTCGCTTCCCTGCAGCAAAAACAGTTTGCATTTGTTTTTCCGCGTGTTCGCACACGTTCACGGGTCTGCGTTTTGATTCTGTCTTCTCAGATTCCCATATTCTCACATTCTCCACCTGCCACACATTCACATTCATTCAGATTCTCCACAACTCCCTTCTTGCGGCTTTTTTTACTTCCTTTTTTTTGGCAGCCGAAACACCGTTATTGCACCGCGTGTGTGTGAGCCAGTGTGTGTGCCGGTGCATGTGTGTGTGTGAGTGTGAAGGATTCGAAAAACTGCACATGGGATTACTAGTTTTTGAGGTTATTTTCGAGTTTCTTGGAGCATTTCGACAGGCATTTTAGAAATTGCGAGAGTTTTTTTTATATCATTACAATTTTTTTTTAGGAATAGAATTTAAAAATTTTCATTAAGGTTTTAGTTTAACTATTAAAATGTTTAAAGTAGTTGGAAAATTATATTTATTTATTTAAGTTTGTTGTCAAAGAAATTTCGTAGGTAACTGTGGTCATCAATGGTGCTTCCAATTTTTAACAAGAGTTTGCTAGTTTGCTCAACACCAATATCTAAAAACTTTTATTTTGTTTTTTGGTTTTTCCGGCTTATCCTGTTGATCCAAAGTTTATCAGTAATTTTTATTCATAACCATATTTGTGCTGGAATTAATAGTTGCCAACAAATTTATGAGAAGAAATAGAAATGTGCACGTTGTAAGGGCAATAAAAAGATTCAGAGCAGAAACTTTTTTGAGACAAAGTAACACAGGTTTATAAAAGTGTTTAAAAAAAAGATTAATGTAAAAACGACCTAATTAACTTTTCTCATTAAAAACTCCTTATTCCGTTACACGGTTATTACAAAAATTAAATTTTTTTGTGAAAAATAGGAAATAGATAAGATTTGGAAGAAAGTGTTTTATAAAATTTAAATTCTGTTTAAAATGTAAACAAATTTCCAACAATAGAAAGGGTTTTTTTCGAAAAAGAGTTTCGACATTTTGGAGAACCGAAACGAAACTCTCCAAAGGTTGCAACTCCACAGCGCCGACGGTGACTCTCTCGCTGCCGGCGTCACTGCCGCCGTCGACGCTGACCGCGACAGCGACGCCGACTGCGGCAGCGGGCAGAGCAGAACCGAAACCGAGACAGAAGAAGAAAAGTCGAGGAGTCGTGTCGAGATCGAAGCGCCGAACGGAACGGAACGGAACGAACTGAGCTGAACGGAAGTGCAGTGCAAAGCGGAAACGGAAGCTGGAGCAGTATTCCCACTTAGTGCTTGGCACGCACACACGCTAACTGGCACGCACACTCACACACACACACTCTGCCACGTTTGGCGGGGTTCCCCGACTAAATTCTCTGTGTGTGCTTAATTTCTTATTATTATTATTAATATTTTTTAACTTAACGCGCGAAAGCGATCGAATTTTTTTGCAAATTTTTTTAACGTGCTCTCTTTCTATATATACAAAAACCACGAAAAAATATAAACAAAATATATAAAAAATCGAAAAACGACAACCGCTAACAGCAGCGAGAACAACAACGTGCGGTGATGTGAGCTTGCCGCTAAAATCAAATGAAAGTCCAAGCCAAGCGAAAGTCGACAAATCAAGTGGCAATATGCAGTGCGTGTGCATAGAAAAACCAGATATACAGCGGCCACAGGGTAAAGTACTTTGGACAAGTGTCAAATCCCCGAAACGCCAGTGAAAGAAAGAAAGAAAATCGAAGGAAAAATCAACTCAACACACCATACAGCAGCATACGCAGAGAAAATCGCTGGAAAACCGGACAAAATGTTTGGCAGCCAAAGTGGCTGCCTTTGAGGCTGAGTGAGTGGCTCAAGGTGTGTGATCTATTGTAATAGATAAATGTATATTTCTATAGATACACAGAAAAAATCAGAAAATCAAAAGGATCAGATTGAAATGATAAAATATCGAGTTGATATGCTTGAATCATAAATTTGACACTAATCATATCGGCTTTTTATTGCTATTGATTTGAAATAAGGTAGAAATAACCCTATTTCATATCGAATTATTTTTCTGTGTACTAAGATCGAGTGTTTATATCCCCTGGAAGCTTTGTGTATTTTTCTAGAGTTTTTTTATGAGCTAAGTCCGCTGATTTGTGGGTAATTTTTTGGCCCAACACTTCCGCTTTTGGATATTCGCGCTGAATGGAAATCGAAGAATATTTTTTATAAATAAATAATGCCTTAGCCATGGCAAAAATATTCAAGTAGTGGCATTCCATTGCCCTATGAACAATCACAAGGTGCGAATGAGGCAATGATGGCTCTTAAATCCCCAATTGTTTATCTATTGTTCAATAATAGCAAATGAATAATTAAATATGCCCAAAATACTTGAAAAAAAGAGGAAAGCAATTGCTCTTCGTATACATTTTTCATTGGCTTTTTAATTGAAATGGCTTGTTTATGGCTTGATTTTTAAAGCAACGATTTATGCAGAAATTTCTTATGACTTGTTCAACAACATTATGATATTATTATAACATTTCAATATATTTTAATGAGCTTTAAAAAACATCGTTGTAATTTATGGAATTATTTTTATATTTCTTTCTTAAGCCTGCGAAAATATTCTAAAAATTATACTTTAAAACTATTCCGCTATAAGCAATATTTCTTATAAAAGCCCGGCAAGTTTATAAACAATCTCTGCCGTCAGCTGCCGCCGCTAGACAAACATAAACAAAATCAAATAAAAAAGAAAACATTCAAGCGAAATGGGGAAAAGTTACAATATTTTCCAAAATAAATGCCAAGTTGATTTGATGATTTGTTCATGTCTTTCGGCATCTTTGCCCGGCCATCGCTCATTGAGAACCCAACGAACCGCAGCGGCAAAAACATCTCTCGCGATCTCAACGGGCTTTTCCTAACGGTCTATTAATAATTTTTGATGATTTTTGATGCATTGCCATCTCTCTCTGGTTCTTATGGTTCTTCTAGTCCCATTGTCCAGATCTTTAGAGGGCTTTGGGCCTTTGATATACGAGTGTTTCGACTTTTACTGCAAATTACAGAAATTCTTTTTATCTTTGCGGTACGAAATTTTGCAATGCCAGCGTGGCATTAAATTAAGAGAATTCTAAAAGATTTTTTATGCTGATCAAAGCATAGAATATATATAAAGTTCCGAGAAATCATTTTTAAAAGCAATTAAAGGTAATCTTTTGATATAGAACAAAGGTTTCTTGATCATATATTATGCAAACATTAAAATTAAAATTTTGTATTTTTCCAATAAATTATTTCATAGTAAAATTATATTCTAAAACAAAAAAGTCCATTTTATTATTTAAATGCTCTGAAAACTAATCAAAAATGCAAACCAAAGTGCCACTGCAAAAGTAAAATCTTAAATAAAAAATAGGAGATCATTAAATGGGTTTTCGTCCATAATTTATTCCATTATTGAAACACAAATGCACAAATCTCCTTTCATTTGGTCAAATAATTGCCAATCCAGGCTTAAACATATTTTCGTTATATTTAAAAACATGATTTCACCATTTATTTGTTCAATTCGTTTATATTAAAAACAATGCTGTCACATCCATTAATGCTCAATCGTAAAATTATTCAGAGCCCCGCAAAGAAATGGCCACTTGGCTTCCTCCATCACAAATAATTATTGTCAGGGGCTCAGCCCCTCTCCGTTTTCCATTTCCATTTCCATTTTCCATGCGTATATGTTTCGAAATTGGTTCCGCACATTTTGCCATATTAAATCATCAAAATGGAGGCAAAGCAGAAAAAAAACACCAGTCACATCAAAATGGCCACAAAAAATTAATGCAAATGTTGGCGCTTTCGCATTTAATATGCAGAAAAAATAAAAAACGGTTCATATGGTAAAAAAACTGAGGAAAAAAAACCCAAGCAGAGCAAAGTTGAAATGAAAAAAACAATTGGAATAATTGTGCAATATAATGACATATGAAATTTCATTTCAATTTTGTTTTTGCATCATTCTATTTATTTATATAAGCAGAAACAGCAGCGCAGAGAGGAAATCATGTCCATAAACTGAAAATTGCCATGCAAGTAAAATCAAAAAAAAAAAAATTCAGACAGTCACATACGAAATGAACAACAAAGGCGGCAGAACAAATAAAATAAAATATAAATATTGAAGAAAAAAAAACAAAAAACCGAATAACTAAATGGATGAAAAATATTATAAATAAATTAAAATGAAATAAATTTACTCATGATGCTGGATGCTTCATCAATTGGTCAGGCGAGCAGAAGAGAAATTGTCAGATTCAGAATCGTAATCAAAATTTTCCGGTACTGGTTAATACAGGGTATTTTTGTTAAATTATAATTATATTATATTTATTTTAAACAAATTTGACTGGTTCGGATTTTTCTTTAATGGTTTGAAAGTCCCAAGAAAGTATTTTAAATTACTTAAAAATAATATTCTTTAATTTAATATTTTTAATTTAATATATTTAATATTTTTAAAAGTTTCTTAAAATCGTATGGGTTAAAAAAATAACTTCGGTAGTTCTTACTTCTTATGTAAAATTATAAAAAAATAATATTATTAGATATATTTCAGAAATAATATCTTATTTCTTTCTCTCTTATTTCTTTATTATTAAAAGTAACCCCTAGTTTAAATACTTTTTTTTAGCCTTTGAAAGAATTGTATTTTTTACAAATATTTTAAACAGTTTTTAAAAATCGTAAGAGGTAAAAAAATAAACTTTAGTAATTCTTACTTCTTAAGTAAAATTACTAAAAATAATATTCTTTGGTTTAATTCAAAAATATTTAAAAATCTTCTTTCTTTATTATTAAAAGTGACCCCAAGCTTTAAAACATTTTAATAATTTTGTTTGGCTTATAAAAAAGGAGTGTATTTATTACGAATATTTCAAGAAATCGTAAGAGTTAAAAAACATCACTTTAGTAGTTCCAACTTCCTTTTTTTTGTTTTCTCCTTAATATTTTTGGTAACCAATAAGTCGACTTCTTGTTATAGATGGCATGTCAGTTATTGTCACTGCTCTCGCCTGACCTAATTTACGAGCAGGAAAAAGGAAACAAAAATTGCAGGACGTTGAAAAAATCAGATGGCAGGATAATAAGCGAAGAAGAAGAACGAACGTGTCGCGTATTTGTCGCTATCGGTTTTTACTGTTTTTTTTTTTGCTGGTGCTTTAAGCCTGCCTGCTGAAATAAAAAAAAATTTATATAGTATCCTGCACCCTGCACACTGCATAATGGCGAATAATGCGGACTGAAAACAAAAGTGACTTCCTTTATTGTCGTCTCGACATATCCTTTCATTGTTGTTGATCTGGGCTTTTCAACTACGGATTTGGGCTTTGGGATTGTTGATTCTGGGTTTTGAGTTTTCGGGTTTTGGGTTTCGAGTTTGGGGTTTTGGGTTTTCGGGTTCTGCGCCTGGCCTCATTTGTCCTAGTTTAAATGGTCTTTAGGTCGCGCGCATTAAACCATTGCAAAATTTTGCATACACATGCACATGGCCTCTCGCCTTCTTTGTATTGGTGTCTATCTAAGTGTGTGTGTGTGTGTGTGTGTGCCTTCCTTTATGTTTGTATTTATTTGTTTGCTGTGTTGGCTTTGATTTGGTTTCTGGCCTGGCCTGGCCTGCTATCGCCATCAAATCAGGCACACACACAAGCATAATTGTCTATGTGTTTCAATGTCTATGTGTGTGTGCCAGGATCTTCGTATCTGTGTTGCAGTGTAAATAGCAATTACAGGCCAACTACCCATCGCCAATGTGTTAGGGTAAATATATATATACATAATCAAGCGAATGCCCCCAAAAAGCGAAAATGCAATGAGCCAGCGCACAAAAACACACACAATTTTTACACTCCACGGCAAACAACAACAGCAACAACAACACCAGCTGGTATACACTTACAGAAAAACGAAATGAGTACCATTATTTGGGTCAAATATAAATATTTCACTTTCATTCGTATAATTATGTCAAGCGAAATCAGAGTTTTTATTAAAAATGCGAAAAAGATGGTCACACTACACATCAAGTGTGTCCAGACCTCAATATAACGCAGCTTTAAGTAATTTTTCGTTAATTTATTAATAGAATGTTGTACTATATGTTGTAAAGAAATAATTCTTCAAGGACCATTAAAGATATTTAAAATGAAGCTGTCAAGGCTAATTAAGTAACTTTTATTCAAAATAATTATGGTACAAAAATTATTATTACAATATTATCCTAAAACTATTAGTAAAATTATTATTTTTTTGTAAAACCCATATTAAAGGACACTTTTTTGCTCCGTGAAAGCCAACAGCAACAACGTTGCACTTAAGCTTCGCCTGCGCCCATAAGTATGCTTCGATAAGTGTGAATAAGCGTGCCTCGTGATGACGATGACGATGAATAGCAAGGAAAAACGGGGAAAGAGAGTACATAACGATGCACTAACTTAGTTAAAGTGCTTGAATGAAGATGAGAAATTGTCTAGCTAAAAATAGAATAGCTTTTATATATATTAGATGATGGTAAAGGAGAGTGAAGAAGAGCTAATGGTTAGAAAAAAAAATGAAAAAGTATAGGTTAAGTGCGGTGAAAAGTTGTTTGTTTTAATGGCTTGGAAAATCCCAGCTTTATTCCGCAATTATTGCTTAAACTGGGGCAAAGTTATCTCAAGATATGGGCTAATTAACTTAATGTATTATTTTTGGTTTAAAGAAAAGTGGCATAATTTTTCCATAATTTTTAGCTCAAATTGAAATCCTCTCCACTTAACTTTTGCGAGTGGCTTCCAAATGGAAAGCCGAATGAAAACCGCGTGAAAGGGTCGCGCAAAATGGGGTCCCGAACCCATATGCAAATTGGCAAAACTAACTAAATCAGACAAGTAAAAACACCAAATTTAATTACATAGTTTGCGAGAAGGGTGCTTTTGGCTGCGACGATGTTGGACAGACATGGGCGCATTACACAATATTTATTTAATGGCATGCCTTTTCATACATAGAGAACGAGAACCGCCGCCAATTTATGTCGCCCAGAGTTCTGAGAGTTCTCCATCAAAGCACCACCCCCTTGAACTCCGCCCCGTGACCGAGATTCGTGGGCCCCCAAGCCCCCCAAAGAAGAAGTTCGACTTTTGGCTTTGTCTTGAAAACGAAAGCAGCCCGGAAATGTTTGTGCTGGCCCCATCCAGTATATAGTGACTACTTAACTGTACTAGACCGTATATCAAACGTTTGGGGAATGGGCCAGGCGAAATGGCAGTGGAAGGCGCGATGTGTGCATATATTATGCAGTCACCTTGCTGCTGAGAGACGGCAACACGTGAGAAAATCTGCAATGTCTTTGTGGAAATTGAAATTTAAAATCAATTAGTTCAAAGTAATAAAAGCTTAGGGTTTTAATAAGGAAAATATGGTCACACTATGCATAAAGTGCGCCCAGTCCTCAATATAACTCAGCTTTAAGTGATTTTTCCTAAATTTATTAATGGAATGTTGTTGAATCCTCAATAAAGAGAAGTTATGGAAATGGATGGTCACACCTCACCCCAAGTGTGCCCAGTCCTCAATATAACGCAGTCTTTCAGTGAGTTTTCCTTAATTTATTAATGGACTGTTGTTTCTCCCAGTGAACTGTCTCAATTTGCAGATACTTTCTTTCTTTTCTTCACCGCTCCTTTTGCGCTATCTCTTACCAACTTTTCGCTTGCCTTTTTGCAGTTTCGCTTTAAGTTGGCTTTAATCACGGCCCGCATATGCATATGGGGGTATATATGCGCCGGGCACACAGATATGCCCATATGCATATGGTATATACATATATACAAAGATATATATATATGTAAGTCTGACAAGCCCGATTTTCCACTTCTCCGCCACTCTTCTGTCTCAATAACTTTGGGCTTTGCATTTTCGTTACGTTTCGTATGCAATTTTCGCATTTCTCTATCTCGCTCGCACATCGCCGGGAAAATGGGGCTGTGGGTGGTGGGATGGGGTGGTGCCACGCCCCTTTGCTCGCTTGTTAAATAGCATCCAAACGTTGCTGCTGCTGTTGTTGTTGCCGTTGTCGATGGTACGTGTTGGGAATGTAGGACATTGTTATGCAGGCAGGCGGCACAAAGGAAGAGCAAATGAGTGCGACAGAGATGGGGCTAGCAGAGATGGGGCGGTGAGGAAAAAAGGCCGGAAAAAATGGAAGAGAAAAGGGGGAGTGGCAGGAGTAGGCCAGCCGCATGGCACGAAATGTGCAACACAAAAGTTTTCGTCATTATTGGCTTATGAGGTGAAATTTATTGCAGCATAATTCAATGGAGAACGGCAAAAAATTCTAGCCCCCTCTCTTTCGCACTCCGCCGCCGTCTGTCTGTCTGTCTCTTTCTCTTTGTCTTTGGGTCAAGAAGAAGAAGAAAATATTGTGAAATCAGGAAGTTGCCATAAAGATAAGAATTATTTGGATATATTAAGTTTAAATATATAAAATTCTAGCCCTCTAGATTTAATAAGATTTAATCTTAGATTTAATTTAAATATATAAAATTCCAATTAAATTCTAACTTTTTTCAAAACTTACTCACTAATTACTCTTCTTCTTTCTCTTTCCAGCACGAAGACCTTTTTTAAGACAAAAACGCCTAGAGAAACTAGAGAAAGTGCAGAAAGAGAAATTTCGAATTATTACGAGAATCTTCTTATATTTGAAATATTTTCAAATTCAAATTTAAATAACTTTATTCTTAATAAAAAAAACTAATTGATAATTAATTACATAATAGTAAACAAAGCTCAAATAGACTGAAATAGAGTCCAAATATATTACGAAAGTAAAATGCAATTAATTCAACATATCATATAAATTAATTAGAACAAATTGCATTTAAGTTATAAAACAAAGCGAAAGCAAAACCCAAACAAAACAAGCGTATAATAATTGCACGCAAACAAAGGGCAGGAAAAATCGAATGAACAAAAGTCAAACAAAATAAACACGCAAGAAAAAAAGTGCAAAAAGTGCTAGAAATAAGAAGAAGAACCAATAACCCATTTAAAATACTGTAAAATTCGCCGTTTAGTTCGCGTTTCCAATTAAATTCAATAATAAATTACTATGCTAAATCGAAGGACATAAATGGATCATCAATCGTAGAGGCAGCCGAAAAGAAAACAAGGTAAGTAAATTCAAGATCTCTGGGATTATCTGTAGTAATTCAACGGAATTTAAGATATGCAAAATAAAGTAGGGGGATAGATTTTCTGGAGAATGTGTGAGGAGAGGTCATGGCATCTCGCCTCTCGCTCTTGCTTCATTTTTTTCAACAAGTGTGCCTGTGTGCCCTCTAGTTTCTATTCTTAGACAAATGATTTTCGGTTCTTTTATTCTGGTCTCTCCATTCAAATTGTCTTTATTTATTTGTTGTTGCCGCCCCGTTTTGTTTGTTTGGCTCCTTGTGAAAAATGATTTCTTAATGAGTCGCAACTGTGCGGTAGATTGAACCGAAAAAGGCCCCTCGCCCGAAAAAAGATTTTCGGAATAGATTGGCATAGATCATCGCGAGTATTACGCTGACTAATGGGTGTCTAATGAGTGGAAGAAGTGAGAAATGCCTGGGAAAGTTGAAAATCTCTAAGATTTGAAAGAAAATCTTGAAGAAAAATCGTTAAATTGTAAAATATAATATATTCATACTACCGTTTTCAAACAATTTATATGTTACAATTTTTTTTAATTTGTGTAGTTGCGAAATTAAATCTCTGTTCTATTTCAATTTATTCTAAAACTTTTTCCGGACCTTTTAAAAAATCTGTAAAAAATGCATTAACAAAGGTTAAATTATAATAAATAAAAAAATAAATATAAAAATATTTCAAATACAATTTTTTGACCATTTAAAATGTTATTTATGTTTAATTTCCATAATTAATACTCTGTACTACTTCAATTTCTTCTAAAACTTTTCCCGAACCGTTTAAAAAATATGTAAAGAATGTCAGTTGCAGCTGTAAAACACACAAAGTAGAAAAAACCTTAAAGGACGTCGAGTTTTTTTTCGGGAAATATATGAGTGAAAAATCAAAAATTTTCCCACATACCGAAAAGCACACGGCGGCGCTTCATTAACATCATTCCACTTTTGTAACTCAATTTGTGAGCTGAAAATTCGTGTCACATGTGCGACAGCTCAGGAAACAAGCTAATTCCAGAATCAGAGCCAGAATTGAACACATATCTATATATATATAGATATGTCTATATATATGGATACGGAAAAAGCGCTGACGAAGCCAAATCAATTTCAGAGCTGGAAAAATTGAGGGAAAAAATCATAAAAAAAAGGGGGAGCGATTTCTCTTCTTTGTGGCCATGGCCATTCATCGGGATTCATTCATAGAGCAATCAGACGAAGGATGGCGAGGGGCTTGGGTTTAGCACTAATCAAATCAAAGAGTTCGAAGGAGCTGGGAAAAAACACTTCCGAAGGGAGGAAGGCAAGCAAACAAATACGAGACAGGAAATGAGGAGTCTGCCAACCAAGAAAATATCAATAAAATAAATCTTGAACTTTAAAATATAGATAATATTCTGGAATAAATGCCTTAAATAAAATACAATTTAAGTTATTACAAATTTAGCAATCTAGTGGATTTTTCCCACCTTTTTCGAGGCCATAAAAAAATTCGTTTGTAAAACAAACATTCCAGACATCTTGTTTTCCTTGCCCTGTCACTCGGCGGCTTGTAAGATTTTCCAACAGCTCCACGCCCACTTTTCCCACATCACATGTTTTTCACTTGACTCCGGTGGCAATAAATACAATACAAAAAAAAAACAAAATCCCTTCGCTCTCGAGAAGAACACACATTTTTCGTAGCAAATTCCAGGAATGAAGTGGCCCCACAGATAAATTAAATAAGATTGGCTGATTTGCGCGCTTATGGATTTTATGGGCACTTCATTACATTTCTTGGAAATAACTTTATTTCCCAATTTTTTCTGTTTTTTGTTCTGATAACTTCAATATGTTTTTAGTTGCGGCTGAACATTTTTATGTTTATAGCTATTTATAAATTATAGTTGGTAAATTCCATTGTTACTTTGTTTACATTTTATATTTATATCTGTGAATTTTTTAAATACTTTTTAAACTCGTAAATATTTAGTAAAACAACTTTTAAAGCGCTTTTTGATGTCTTCATTTTTTTTTTATTTATAAAATTAAAAATTTATATGTTGGATATTAATGTATATTATTTGGTAAATTCCATTGTTTCTTTGTATATATTTTAGATTTTATATCTATGATTTTTTAAAATATTTAAAATATTTTTTAAACTCCTAAAAATGTAGTAAAAATCTTTTGATGCATTTTTTGTCCTGTAAGATTCGAATTTATATAGAAAGTTGCTGCTGAAAATTCACATTTATGAATTTTATTTTGTAAATTCTATTGTTATATTTTAGATTTTATATCTATGATTTTTTTTAAATATTAAAAATAATTTTCAAGCTCGTTTTTATTTTGTAAATAATCTTTTGATGCATTTTTTGCTCCACAGTATTCGATTTTCTATAGAAGATCATCCGAAATTCGTCTATGGACCTTGGTTTTTTTTGTGCTTGCCCTCCAATTTCTCCGTCAAAGGGGAGAGAACACCTTTCAATGTTGTGTGAAAGTCTACAGCATGTGTCCCATTTTTGCCAGGGGGCGTGGCCGAGAGTGTTGATGGATTTTTAGTTGTTACGGTCGCCGAAGGGCCGTTCCTAAGGGCGTTGCGCATACGCCCCGTGGGATGCCATTGCCGTAACATAACCCTTTTCTCTTTCTCGTAATGCGCTTCCATATTTTACCGCCGACCGACGCCCACACAATTTGTATTCATCAGCCGTAGATTTCTGGGCTACGATTTCATCTGTAATTAATTTTAATGCAAACATTTTTGCGGCTTGAGGCGGCATTTCATTTGTTCCCGTTTACCGCTTGATGTTGCTAATTTTTATGAGCATAATGATTGATTGATTGATGGATGGCTGAATGGCTGAGCGGCTGAACGGCTGAAAGGGTGAGGTGGGGGATGAATCCAAATGAATGCTGATGGTTCGGTTGAGTGAATTGCTTTTTGATAGATCACAAATATGTCAGCGGGGGTGAAAGGGGCCAAGTCGCTCCCAGTTCATTGTTCGTTGTTTTTGTTGTTGGGCCGACCAAATGGAAATCGAAATGGAAATTCAATAAGAAAAAAAAAAAAAACCGAAAAAGACAAACGAAAATAGAAACGAAATTCGGTTTATGAAGCGCAAAAATGGAACAACGACAACTCAAATTGGATTAACCTCATTACCCGAACTAAGCCCACGAATAAAAGAAATTACAAATGCCATAACTGCAGTGGTGGAAAAATTAATAACAATTTCAAAAGAAGAAGCTCAATGGATAGTAGAAAAATAAATGTTATGATTAAGGAATTTATTTGCATTAAAATAAAACATTTTAGTTTTTTAATTACGTACATTTATTTACCAAATTCTTGAAATATGTTTACATAATAACTTAAAAATTGAATAATTTGTTCATTATTTTCTGGAATTAATTTGCATTTTTCCGTTTTTATTTATTTTTTAAGAACGTATGTTTAAATAATAATTTAAAAAGAAAATAATCGTTTCATATATAATTACAAATATTCACCATTTGTATTCTTTTTTTGTTTAAATACTTAGATTTTTTTAAAAAGTTCTTAAAAATATAAAAAAAAAATTTTAAAGGCAATAATCGTTATATATTTATTATAATATAATAAATATTTTAAGTAACTTAACCTTTGTCCAAGCTTGGCTTAAAAATTCGTATATTTGTTTTTGCTTTAAACCCTCTGCGTACTTTATTTCAACCATTTCTCTTTGTCCCGATATCAGTGGGATTTTGTTGAACTTTTTTGGCTTTGGCCAAACAAATTGTAAATTTAATTTGAGCCCCAAAAAAGGGAAGGCGGAAGGAAGGGGAAGGGGCAGGGTCTCAAAGGGGGAGTGCCGTTTGGTTTGCATGGAATGCATTTGGTTTTGTATCTCGCATAAAGTTAAACTCTCATTTTTTCATTGCACCACCACGATCACAATAAATAAAACTCTTTTTCCGAGCGGCAGAGGAATGAATAAATTTTCAACAGCGAATGGGAAAGCGGCTGGGAAAAGCGAAGGGGTGGGGAAAACTGAGACACATTTGACAAGTTCATAAATTATCGGGCATGGCGCAGAAAAAAATGTGTGTAATTTTTTTGATTGTTGGAAATTTTTCATTGAAAGCCATTTCGCCAGAACCCCCATCTCCACTCCTTTAAAATGTATTAAACACAATATAAAATGGCTGAGAACATTTCCATTTTCCATTTCAAATGGGGCGTGGCAGGCACTTGCAAGGCAGGAAATAAATAAAAGGAAACTTTCGCCGGCGCAAAAAAATATAAAGAAGAGAATAAAAATAAAAATAGAAATGAAAACTTGTGTATGGAGCATAAAAAGCAACAATAAAAATCCAACAAAGTGAGACACAGCCACCGAAACTATCGCCAAGTCTAGTTATCCAGTTTTTTGGGGAGGGGAAAAGCCCAGAAAAATACAGTACAAACAAAGCTAGCAGAAGAAGGCGATTTGGGAGAAGAGTTGTAAGTGGAAATAATGGCCAATGCGGCGTATGCGCGATTTAAATTTTTCATTCCCCCGATGCCAAGGCAGAAGAGCAAAGGAAAAGCGGGCTGAACAGGGCTTTAAATTATACAAAAGATGTCTGGCTGAAGGGAGAAAAAAGCGGCAATAGATTATAAAAAAATTCTATGGAAACGGGAAGAATTTGAAATGGGGAATAGGGAAAGAAGGGAATCTATAAATCGTTTTATATGGCAAATAAATTATGAAGACTAAAGAGTAGAATGTGGAAAAAACCGCCAATACTTTAAACCTTTTGAATTGTGACTTTTTAATATTTTAAAAATATTTTAAATAATATTGAATATTATTTCCAAATTAAATATTTATTTTTTAAGGCAATAGTTTTTCCCACAATTAAGTAATACTTTTGTCGAATGAGAAAAAAACGCGCTAATATTTAAAAATAATTTAAAAAATATTAAATATTATTTCCAGATTAAATATTTAATTTTAAAACCTTTTGAGTTGAGACTTTTTAATATTTAAAGTTAATTTTGCATTGAGACTTTTTCTAATATTTTAAAATAATTTTGATAATATTGAATATCAATGCCAGATTAAATATTTTAATTTCTAAGGCCATAGTTTTTCCACAATTAAATAGTCATTTTTTATTATTATTCCTAGACTCCCCTTATTCTGCTGCCATTTTTCACATACTCTTCCCTAACTCCTTCATCTTGTAAATCTGCCATCTTCCTTCTCAATTTTGTGCCCGCTCGACTTCTTCATTTATCAATCATCCGCCCCGTTGCACTTGGCTGACTTCATATGCAAATAGTTTGCCCTAAGTGAATATTTTCTAATGTGTTTTGCGTTTGCTTCCAGGGGGTTTTGGTTTGGGTGCTGGTCAAAAGCCTTTCAAGTGAAATGCATTTGCCCCCTTTGGCCTCTCTTTTTTTTGTATTTCTCCAACCCCAAAAATCCCACATATACCGATTTTTTGAGGGTCATTTTTCTTGGAGGCAAAGCAAACTTCTTGCTGCTACGGCTGCTCCTTTATTATCTCATAGGGTAAAAAATGAATCGGGCCCACATATGTATATATATACGCTACATATATGGTGGGTGCTTCGCATACAATGAATAATGGAGGCCGGGGGTCCCGAGCAACGAGATGCCGTAGCTGAAGCGATGACAACTATAGAAAATATTATAAGGATATGCGACCATAAAGCAAAAGGAGACCAAGACCAAGAACAACGACCAGCGAACGACGAACGACGCCGGGGAAGACAAATAAAAGAGAAATCGTTTATTGCAAAAGAGCCCATAAATTGATTTTTTCAAATAAAAATAAAATATCGACACACGAATGGGGAGCCAGCAGTACCACTACCATCGCCATCACCCGAGAGTCAGACAGATAAAATAAGCCATCTACCATAAGGAGCTGGGTGGTGTTTGGGTCTGATGGCCTGATGTTGGGCGGCAAGGACTAAGTGAGATGCTGCCAAGATACACGACTCAATAGCCTGCTTGTGGTCCAAAAAGAAGCCGCCTCCAAGACGCCACGAAAAAAGGGAATGAAAAAAAAGATGAGGAGAAATGGCCAGAAAGAGTGGGAGATAGTTGGGTAGGAGACGCCTGCCGCCTGATGGAGAAACATTGTCCTCGGCGTCTTTGTCGTCATCAGAGATTCGCCTACGTCCTTTTTGGCCAAGGTATCTCCCTGCCAGCCCCCATTTAAGTTAAAAACTATTAGGAGCCACCCCACCCGCCACCCACTGCCGTAGTACATAAATTAGGTGAGCCCACACATTCAACCCAAAATGGAAAAAACGATGAAGTTTCGCTCGGTTGGAGGGTTGGATGAATTTTTATTAAAAACTATGGCCATCTCTTTAATAAAGATGTGAACGGCACACGAACACATGGAAATGCGGAAACCATCACGAGCCAGGGAACATAAATAAGGACACACACACACATACAGATGGCATTTATCTAGCCCAGCATGGGGAAAAAATGATACAAAAAATGGTGAAGGCAGTGGAAAGATGGTTGGTAAGGGCGCAAAGATAGTTGGTTATATAAGACCGATATTTGATTCCATTTCAGTTCACTTCATTCGGCTGAAAAATATGTTCCATACCACGGATTTTTGCCTTGTTTCTCCTAAACTAAAATGGCGCCCAACGTGGGGCATTGCTTCTCCTAAACTAAAATGGCGCCCAACGCGGGGCTTTTTTTGATTGCCAATGTTCTAATTGCAAATTAAGCACAAATAATATTAAGCAATGGTAATACTAAGTGTACCTAAGCTAAATATTCCATTCCATGGGCTGTTGCCTCTTTTTCGGTTTCAATTCTATAGTATAGAATATTTAGCTTGGGTACACTTAATATTACCATTGCTTCATATTATTTTATTACAGATAGTTTGTTAGTACGATCTATTCTACATTCTCTTACTTACAATACGGTCCTTCCATCCCCTGAATCCCGTCCATAATCCCTCTGGAGAACAACAACAGAAAAAATCCACTGTGTTTGAGTGTCTTTGGTTTCTCCGCCCATAACTCGCAACATAAATCAATTTGGCCATTTATTTAGCAGCAGGCAGCAGGCGACATTTGCATTTGCTTATTAAAAGCGAGGCGAGAGACAAAGAAGATGTGGAACGAGAAGGGGAACGGGAAGGAGTAGTCGTGACAAATATATTTCACAATTTTAATTGGCCAAACAAACTTGAAGTTTTGAAGTTGGAACCGAGCTGAAGTTGAGGCTAAAAACTTGATTCCTTTCTTCATTCGCTGCAGTTGCTGTTTCTGTTTTTGCCGTTGCCGTTGCCATTGCCGTTTCCTTTTCTTATTCTTATTCTTATGCTGCTGTCGCATCTTCATTGTTTTCATATACCCTTTTGTTTCGCAAGCCTGGCAATTATGACGTGCAGCTTAGAAATGGTTGACTGATTTCTGCAGTTTTTATGGTCATATTTATTTATCAAATCCAAAAATATCAATACTTAAAATGGTTGAAAATGTATTTCAAACAAAAATGGCGCCCAACGTGGGGCATTGCCTTTCCTAAACTAAAATGGCGCCCAACGTGGGGCTTTTTTCGATTGCCAATGTTCTAATTGCAAATTAAGCTCAAATAAATCTAATTCACAATTACAACTTAATCTAAGCCATATCTGTTGACCACTATCAAGTGTATTTGAAAGTTGGAGGACAGCTAAACTTTCGCCTGGCCTGCTTTGTTTGCTGTTGACTGGCAACGGGAAAGTTTTCAATCCAAAAAGGCAGGTTGGCTAAATTAAAAAGAGTGCGTGGAGGGAGTGAGAGGCTGGAGGGATGGAGATTCATGAGCGGCAGTTCCAGCTTGGCCATAAACTTTATCGCCGGAGCAACGGAGAAACGGGCGCATCTGCCGGAGATTCGCCTCGGCGTTCGTGGAGTTTCAAGACTGCTGTTCTGGAGTCTGGATTCCGGATTCTGGAGTCTGGGGCAATCATACATTCATATCCTCATGTTTATTTAACGATGCTTTTTACGCTGCACACACAGAGCGCGCGAAATGCAAAAAGGATTAAAAGTCATCCCATTCAGCTTCTCATCTCGGGATTCGGGATCCGGGATCCGGGATCCTTCAAGTGGCGTGAAATTTGGCACTTTGAGTGGCGTTTCTCGGTCTTTACGAAACTTTTAACTAAACTGAAAGTACTTTTGTGCGTGTGCTTGCTAAAATATTAAAAAACATCTCTTACTTTTAGGGCTCATCAAATGTCAAAGTTGTTATCCACTCGTCTCATGAATCATCTCTACTCTCGCTGGAAGTATAGTGAACTATTTCGCATCGAATCGCAGCCTTTGATTTAGTTAGCATGAATTTCATTTGATGTGAAAAATACTTGATATTTCTATAAATAAATTTTAAGCTCTGCGGAATTTTTTCCCATAAGCCAGGCAGCAACATCAAAGCGTTTCTATCTCTCCTCCCAAAGCGATTCGAATTTGCTGTTTTAATGTATCATTTCATGGCTATGAATCGCTGGAATAGACCTTTGATTGGTCTGGTTTAATGTTTAGATAAACATTTTCGACTTTAAAGCTGCAAATATTTAGAGGAAAGATCTCCAATTGCTTCACTTAAAGATTTAAGAGGTGAAACAATCAATTCCCGTTGGTATTTCTGCATATAATATTTATCCTTTTACATCTTTCTTTTCCAACTCTTTTTATGTGCACTTTGCCCTGTTTTTTCTGCATGCTTTTCTGCTTTTTGCATTGGCCAATTACGTGGGACAAAAGCAAACGGAACGAATGCCAATTGGTTGCCAGATAAAGAATGCAGCTGCAGACTGCGAGTCAGATTCAGATTCGGATTCAGATCGGCAGGGCTACAGAGCTACGAATGCCAGGAGATGTATACTTTTTAATATCACAAATGGAGGGAATTATTATTGAAATATTTACAAGGGACAAATACAATTGAAAAGCCGTGGAAGGCAAGTGGAGTGGGAGTGAGGGCCTCCTTCGTGTCCTTTGGCTCCTGTTTCTGTTTCAGTTTCAGATTCATTTTGATTCTGTTTCCAGTTTCCGGCTCCAGACCGAGATGACATAATTTATGGCAGCTAGTGGAGTGGAGACAAGTGTCCTCCAGCGGTCTCCGTGGTTCTCCCTGGGTCTCCGTGGGTCTCCCCCCTGGGCAATTAAAACGCCAAACTAATTAGATGAATTCTGTGTGATTTCCGTATAATTAAATTGCCCATTTGAGTGGAGTCGAGTCGAGTGGTGTGGAGTGCTTTCATTCAGCGGAAAGATACTTGATTTCTAAAAAAGAAAAAAAAGACCGCAGCTTTAATGTTTCTGAAGGACTGGGGGAAAAAATATTTGGAAAATAATAAAAAATTATGTCATTGAACAAAATCGTTTTAAAAATATTTTAAACCTGAAACTATGATATTTGATTATTCTTTAGGAAATTGCGGATTTTTGCAACCCTATTTTATATTTATTGTAAATAATATAAAATATTTATCCTAGAATAAACTGGGTTTCTAAAAAATAGGGGAAAATTAATTGCTATTCCTATAAAAAATAAAATTATTTAAACGGTCAAATGTCATGTTGGTCGGTCATGTTGTAAAATGTGATACAATATTTAGCCTAGAATAAACTTGATTTCTAAAAAAAAAATAATTATTTGATTATAATCATTAAATTATAATTTAATATAGGTACGTTCGATTTAATAATATTTCTTTGATTATTTCTGAAGGAAAATTCAAATTTTCCCATAATATGAGTAAGTACCAGATAGACTTAAAGACCGTTAGTCAAGTAAAGCCAATTTGGTCTATTGTAATACAGACTGCCTTGCCATTTGATATCTCCTTTATGTCTCTCAGTGTGCGAAGATGTTTTACAACATTTATAACATGCTAACTATACACAACACACGGCTGGGACTTTCTGCTGCCACCCACTCGACGTTTAAGTTTACGGTACTTAACGTAATTTCCTTTTGCTGGCAACTTTTCCACCCACTTTTCAGGGGGTTGGGATGGGGATTTTCTTTCCTCTTTTTTCGGTGGGCTGCCTGGTGGGTGGTCTAGTTGAGCCAAAGATAAATAAGCAAATAGGCAAATAAATCTTCATTTCAACTTCTTGTGAGGCTTTCTTAACTTTTTCTCAGCTGTTCAGTGATGCTACACCGCCTCATGCCTTTTAAGTTTTTCCCTGTTTTATTTTCTTTTCTCTCATCTTTTTTTTTGTCTTTTGCTGAGCTCCTTGTGCTCTTCTTAGCCAATTCAAAAATTTCCAACTTACGCTAGTAAATTGTTCGGGTAACATGCACTTAAGTATGCCACACCGCCGGAAAAGCCCCTCGAATTTCCCTTTCCCAGCTCCTGGCTCCTTTGGCTCCTGCTCTTATTTTTGGAACCCGCAGCTGTAACATGTGTACCATCCATGCACATGCTCTGTTCTCTTTGCTCTTGCCATTAAAAGTTGAGCCCTGCAGGGCGAAAGTTTTCCCCCAAAAACGCTTAGCCCTGCTAACCAGTCAGCCCAGCCAGCCATCCAGGCCCCACCCACTTTTCCAGCTTTTCCTTTTCCTTTTTGGGTTTTTCATTGTTCAAGTATTTTTGGTATTTTACTTTGGTATTTCATTTGCGTTGTCTTCCCTCTTTATTTGTTCTTACCATTCCCGTTGTCAAGTGCAGCATTTTGGGTTGGCTGCAGTTTGGGATTGGGAAAGTTCTCCACTGCACTCCACGGAAAATGGGGCCGTGAGTGATATGTAGGTGACGTGGCAAAAAATGGAAGGAAAACTTTGCTGGCCGTAAGTTAAGTGTCAGGCTTCGGGGACTAATTAACATATCGAGTAGCACAATTAGGTCAGCATTGAGATGGATGAATTATTTATTCGATAGTCGAGTGAGAAGCTTAGAAATGAATTATCAAGCAGGCAAGTTGGGTTCGAGACTAGAATTAAAATTCTCAGCTTAAGAAGAGAAATAATAGAAAATATAGTGAAATTAAACAAAATTGGCGCCTAACGTGGGGCTTGTTTTTTGATTGATGATGTTTTAATAGCAAATTAAGTTATATTTATAGAAATATATTTTATATCCCTTAAAGTAAGAGACCTCAATGTGGCTTCCTCCGTTTCTCTGACAACTGAGCTGCATTGATTTAAATTTATTATGCCCAACGTCAGCAGCGTGGCAAAAATTAGATTACAAACATAAAAGTTTATTTGTTTCGCTCAGTTCTCAGTTCCCCATTTTTTTTCGTTGGTCTGCTTGCTTTGCCAGTTGAAATGAAAGCAGTTTCTTGTCCCCACCTCGCCTTAACACTAATTTCATTTCGCAGGTAAGCCTGTTCAACTATTCAGAGAAAGAGAATAGAGTAGAGTAGCGTTTCCGGCTTGTACGCCTTGTATAAATTCCCCTTAGTTCTAAACTGAATGGGTATTATTTTCTCATGATCCATCGATAAAATACTGAAATGGAATTATTTTAAGTTTTTAAAATGCAGCAAATATTCAGGGAATATATAGGAAAAAGGTTTCACAACTAATATGATATTTTAAAAATAGTTTTTATTTAATTAGGTATTTTTAAAAATGTTTTTATATTTTGCAACTATTTTTCTGTTTAATAATTCTGAGTTTTTCGTATAAAAGATTTTTAAAAGGGGAATCAAATAGTTCAGTCAATTTCCCGCGCATTTGCCCCGTTTTTCGTCATAATCCGTCTGTCTGCTCTTCTAGGCTGAGTCATTCATTCACTCACTCAGCCATTCATTCAGTCATTCATTCGTACACTTCCTGCATACCTTTGCATATTTTTGCAATTCAGCGGAAAGTTCACTTCGCTCTCGCGCTCCTCGCCACTTCCTCTCGCTTTTCCACTTTTCCGCTTTTCCGGCGTCGCCGTCGCCTTTCTTCTCGAGCTTTGTGTCCTCGGCTTATGTCAGTAAACTGTAAATATTTAATTAATTTGCATGGATATTTTTTATGCCAGCTAAGTTGAGTTTATTAGTCGCGCTGAGATGACGGTGACTCTGTCTCTGTGTGTGTGTGTTAGTGTTAGTGTTTTGCCCCCGCTTTTCCTCTCTCCGCTCCCCTCCTCCTTCCTTGGTTTTTCTCGCTCTGTGGCTCTGCATAATTTACCAAGCTCTTTAAATGCTTACACGTGTGTTTGTGTGCCAGTTTTCCGTTTGTTTTTCCGCTTCCCTCTCCGCCAGCCAAAAAAAAAGAAGAAAAAAAAACCTGTGACTCGGAAAATGACCACAGTTGGAGTACCATTTTCCGTCCCCATTGACCTGCCGACAAAACTGGACCAATCTATGGCCAAAACAGAAATTACCTGGTGAAGTAATTAAAAACCGGTGATTATTTTCCATATAAAACGAAGATGAGTAACGTTATTAGAGTTTTGTAAAATATTTACAAAATATATTTAAATTTTTTTAATTTTTTTAATAAAATTCATTGATCTTTGATATTTAATTTACACAATAATTTAGTTTATTATTTTTTACTATTTTTATTTTATATCTAAAATTTAAAACATAAATTTAAAAACTTTTTTAACACAAGAAGTATCATATTTGTTGTTAACATTTTATAGATCTCGAAAAATGTGTTCTCAGCTCAAAACGAGGTACTCCAAAAAAGGTCACACGTTGCCCCCCCCAAACTCCTTGTCACCCCATCGTCCTTTTTTATCCACCTGCCACCCCCTCCCCACCATTTTCCACACCGCTCTTGTGCGTTTGTCCGTGTTCATTATTGCGGTTAATCTGTTTGTTCTGCTCCGCTCGTTGTTTGGGTTTCACTGACAAAGTTTGCCCAAAAAAGCAAAAAAAAATTAAAAAAGGACTCCAAAAAATTCCCCATTTTTTCTTTCTTTTTATTTGTGTTTTTTTTTATCTTTTTTAATAAGCTTTACTGGATGGTCAGGTGCAAAAAAATTAAGCGAAAGTGTTGGTCATTGGACAAGGGGATGATGGGAAAATTTGCGGGCTGCGGGTGGTGGATTCTGCGGGGCAATCATCTTCCTGGCACGTTGTTGACATCAAAATAATGACTTTGGGATGTGGGGGTGGTGGAAAATGCGGGGAAATGCCCCGCTGGAAGGCGTTAAGCGGCAGCAGTGCAAACATATGCTCAGGAAACAACCAGAAACATACAGCGGAGGATACTGGAGGATGTGCACTGAAAGAAATTTAGAAAGGAACTGTGGTTAATATTTTAAAGTTTATTATCAGAATTTATTTCGAATCATAAATATCATATAGCAAATTAAACAAAATTGGAGCCCAGCGAGTGGCTTGTTCTTATACACCAAAATGGCTCCCAACGTGGAGCCAGTTAAACATAACAGTTAAATATTATATTATTATTATTAATAAATATTATTATTATCAGAGTTTCCCTCTGTGTATAAGAAATTTTTGTGGGAAAGAGAGAGACATACAAAGCGGTAAAGGGATGGCAAAAACTTGCGCTACTCATCAGGTTCCCAGTTTCCTTAACACATTTGTTGCTCTCCTTCTCCATCCTCATCATCATAATCATCATGTTTATCATTTTCTTCTTAATCATCATCATCATCATAATCATGATCTTGTTGTTGTTAATTACAAAAAAAATGCAAAAGCACGAAAATGCCGCTGTTTACCAAATTAAATGCTACTAATTGGACGAGTTTAGCGTCGCTCAAGTGTGTGCTTTGCCCCGCCTCCTTCGCCCCCTTTTTCCTTTAAGCCCCGCCCATTCCCACCGCCTGTCATCATTTTCCGCCCCCCTTCTTACGGCGGTTATGGCTTTTGACGGCGGCCCATAGGAATTTTTAATGAAAGAAGTTATTAGTATGTATCAGAAGCATCGTTAGCAGCCCAAAATGAAAGTTGAATGATGCAGTCGGGG
Organism: Drosophila lutescens; assembly: GCA_037075285.1. Taxonomy (NCBI): domain Eukaryota; kingdom Metazoa; phylum Arthropoda; class Insecta; order Diptera; family Drosophilidae; genus Drosophila; species Drosophila lutescens. The sequence continues at coordinate 4,424,649 of JBAMCF010000413.1, read as the reverse complement.
GATATGTACTTTACATATGGCTAAGGGGGTACACAAGTCAAAAATACTTTGAGTTTTTGAGAGAAAAACCCACCTTAAATCCAACACCGGCACAAAGTAATTATGAAGAGAAAAGCCAGGCAAAAAACTAAAGTATTTAAATCCATCTTAAGCTGATTCTAAACTTCCGCTTTCCATTTTGTCAGCTGCTCTAATTTTTTGTTCCCAAAAAAACTTCACTAATACCTGCCTGTCCTTTGAGCTAAAAGTCCACCTTAAGTTCGGGTCAATGCTTTTATTCTGCTGCCTTCTATTTACTATTTATTTATATTTTTTCCTATTTATTTATTTCATGGGCGCTGCAGCAAGAAAGAAAATAACAAAAAATAAAATAAAATGCAGCACACGAGGCGTATGAGTAACGTCAGATGAGCCGCTCCACTTTGCCACTTCTCCCTTCTTCCTCCGCCTTTCTCCGCACTTTCTTCTCTGCACTTTCTTCCATTTCTTCTTCTACATACACACTTGCTTTATGTGGGGCATTAAAAAGCGCCGACTACTACTGCCTGCAACATTTTCTCGTAACCCCATCAGCCCTTCAAGTATTATTAATAAAACGTTGTCGCATCGTTGAGCGCATGATGTAGCCGCTTAGGGAAAGTGGGCGGGAAAAGCGGTGGGAAAAGCGGAAAAGCGGCCAAATGGGGCCAGTGGGCGTGGCCTGACAATGCTTATGGAACAGCGAACATTTGCAACAAAACAAAATCCGGAAACCACGACAACGACCAACAAATAAATACGAGCAAAAAAAAGAGAGAGAAAAAGAAGAAATGGGCGGAATGGGGGCGGGCAAAAGCTGGGTTAATAGGTCTCCATATGGGAAGGTCTGGCTCTCGGAGTGATTGTGATTGTGCCCATCGTACCGTCGTCAGCCACCGAGATAAATTGCACTCATGTAGACGAAGGAATTTCGCAAACCAAAGTTTTTCACTACGGAAAAAGGCAAATATTAGGCTTATAATCCATGAAGCATTATCACGAAAATAGAATTTATTGTATGTATCTTAACTAAAATTAAAAACGTTAACAGAAAAATATTATAAAATCTAGAAACATTATATTAGCCAAATAATTCAGCAAAAAGTTCGACAAGTTTTTTTTTTTGCTTAAAATAGTAATAGTAAAGTATGCAGTTGATGGGATTTTAATTTATATTTTTAGAGAACAAATTGTAAAAATATATAAAAAAATTGCTTTAGTTATTTATATATTTTCGATGATAACTTGGTTTACAAAACAAATATTAATATCTCAAAAATTACGATTTACTAGAATAATAGTGTAAAAGTGATCTCTAAAGTCACTTTTTAATTTTAACATTTCTTTTTCTGAGCTTTCTGCATTTTCTGCATTTCACAATGCCTATTTTTATGCAAACCAAATTCCGGCTCAACGGAAAGTATTGCATACTTGTGGGCACTCGCACACACACCAATACACACAAAAATACAAAAGTGATGACGTAGATGTTGATGAGACGTCATTGTTGTTGACTTGGCAGTTGGTTGAGTGCCAGAACGGAAGTGGCTCCCAAAAATATAATTCATATTTAATACGCACGCGGCTTTGTTTGTGTGAGTGTGTGTGTGGGAGCTCACATAATTAGTTGCAGCACACAGACAAACACTCACACACACTAGCAGACAGCGGAAATCAGAATTTATTTGTACCAGAAATAAATAATTAAAAATGCCTGGGAGGAGGTTTTTCCGGAGATCTTCCACCGAAAACTGTGCAAAATTTAATAAATAAATAAATAGCAGACGATAACGTACACACACACACATTGTTTGACATGCCGTTGAGCTCTGCAGTTAATTAAAAATTGCGCCAAGAAGAGCTGGAAAAATATTTCCCCATTTTCCTCGAATTTTCCTGACTGACTGACTGACTGAAGAATGCTTGGATTTTGTTAGAAATTTAGGATTATTCGACGAGTATCGGCTTTCAGTGGAAAAATGTTGCTTCATCTCTTATCTTTTATCTACATTATGGCTTTCGAGCAGATTATTTTCAGTTCATAATTTATACGCACATAATTAAGGCTGAATTTATTGAATTCGCCATGAAATATATCCGGTTTCCTTTTCACAATTTAGATAATATACTTTATGGCAGATATATAAATTATTCTCTGATAGTTTATTATAATTATTGGGTTTTAATAACATCTTAAACTTGTAAAATTATTTGTTTTTCTTATTAAATAAAAGAAAATTGTTGCAGGAATGAAATATATTCAATTTTCTATTTAATTAGACAAGCTTTGAGTTGCAGATAATAATGTTCCATGCATATATTTTGGGAGAGTATTTTCCAAAGATTTGCAGTTCGTGAAATGCGAATATAACTAACATAAAACCCCCCTCCGAAATGCGGAAATGAGTTCACAAAGCTCCAAAATGATTTCTATCTCCTTTGAGGTGGCAAAAACGGGGGGCGGAGCTGCGCCTCATTAATTTAAATTTGCAACATGTGTGTTTGTGATTTTATGAAATTAATTTCGCCTGCATGGCACATTCTGTGGTTATGAATTTATTAAAATCGCCTGGCAAAAACTGCACCAAATGGCAAATTAAGCAGTTTAGCAGCAGATTTATGTGTGCCGTATGTGTAGGCCAAAAGTCTTTATGAAGTTGCTAACATTTATGGCTAATAAATATGCATGTGTATTCAGATAAAGCATTTGATTTTTATATTTATATTTATACCGCTGACAAATCAAAGCGATGCCAAATTGCGTATACGCCATGTGCGCCCTTGTATCTTTGTGGCTTTGAGTCCGAACCGAATCGCTTTTTATGGCCGCCAATTACGTTTGATGGCACGCAAATTCTATGGATTATCTTCTTAACTGTATTTATATATATATGTGTATAGATTTTTTTTTTGGATACATAATCTTTTGGCCGTCAGTTGCCTTCACTTTTTGTGCCAATTTCCAGCGAATTTTGTGCATTTAACGCGCTGCCGAGGTCGCTGCTCATTTTCAACCTGACATGGTTTTCCTCTTGGCCATCATAAATTTCATTTATCTGTTCATTGTTTTGGCGTGTGAAAATCAATGCGTCAAAATGATTTGAACGATTCAGCTGTGAAATCTATGTGGTAATAGAAAAGTAAAAAAAAAAATGATTAAAAGAAAAAAATCTTAGTAAAATATATTAAATAAATATTATTTTATTTATTTTAAATAATCTTATTTTTCTATTTTTTAATATAAAACATTTGAAGCCATTTAGTAAAAGAAATTATTTAACTAAATTTAAAACTCATTTTCTAAATATTATCTGCAGCTTATTTATTTATTTTATTCAGTTCGTCAAAATCACTAAAAATCTAAAATTGTTAGTGGCTTGTGCATTTGCGTTTGTTTTGCCTTTTGCGCTTTTATCTTTTGTCTTGTTTATCTGGGTATTTATTTAACATTTTGCGCGTTGTTTACTGGCCAAATAAACTTTTCCACACATCATTAGCCGGGGAAATGGCAATCAATGCCAGAATCCACCCCCCCTTTGCAATTTTTCCAGCTTTCCCATCACTCGATTTTCCTGTGCCCTGTGCTAATTTGGTGCATTGTTGCAGGCAGGCTTTTCCCAGCTTTTGCCAGCTTTTCTTGCCTTTCTTGATTTCCTTTAGGAACGTGCTAAGTGCTGGGCAGCAACAAGAAAAGTACATTGCACGATCAAGTGAGCAGCTCCATCATAATGGTAGTTTTTAGGCCACTGACTCCACGATGAGTTTGTCTGACAATCCTGAGCTGGAAAAGCCAGGGGACGGGGCGCCACTGATGAATTCCCTGTTATTGGTCACGTACAGCCGGAAAAGCCGGGAAACAAGGGCCGAGAGGCGGACGGAAAAGCCACACAAAACGGTTGACTTGTGCACTTTGTAAAGAAAAATTAATAAGTGAACGTTGTCGAGTGCAATTTATTAATCGGCAGGAGGATGGATTGATGGTTTAGCCAAATGGAGACCAGATATTTCTTTAAAATTGAAGAAAGAAATTTCCACTGTCTTGGAATGGTTTCAAATATTTTGTTAAATTTTCCTATTTTTAATTTTAATAAATAATAATATTCTCTTAAATTCCTTTTAATAAAATTCAACTGCTTTAGAATCGATTCATATATTTTAAAATATATTCTTAATTTTTATTTTAATAAGTAAAAATATTCTTTAAAATTCCTTAAAACAATTTCAACTGTCTTAGAATTCTTCAAATATTTTAGTAAATTTTCCTAATTTTTATCCTAAACAAAAAATAATATTCTCTTAAATTCTTTTAAGAAATATCAACAGTCTTAAAAATATTTTAAATATTTTAGTGACCCTTGCCATTTTATTTTTATATATAAAAATATTCCTAAAAAAATTTAACTTTTTTAGAATAACATTATATATTTTAAAATATATTTTTAATATTTATTTTAATAAATATAATAATAACAAGCCAAAAGCCAAACTACATAAACTATATATATTTTTATAAGCGACTCGACAAAATCAACTAGATACCATAAATACTTTATTCCCTTCGCCCGTGGAAGGCAAAATGCTGATAATATACCCCTAAACGTTCCCTAATTGATTTATGGCCCTGAAACGCACTGTAGTCGCCATAGAGAGAGCCAGCAAATCAAATTTGTTTGTGGCTGGTTACATTATTATGCGTATTATTATCATTAGCCCAAGTCCTTCCTTCCTTTGGCACCTCCTTTCTTTTCTAGATCTTCCCGATTTTCCCCCCCCGTCATAATTCTATTTTCCTTCACGACATTTCCTTCTCCTCTTTTTTTTTGCGACGTCTTTCTCTGGTTTTTACGACCCAAAGTCGTAAAGGCAAATACCAGAATACTGCAGACGACGAAACTAGATGGTTCTGTCACGGAAAAGTGGGTGGGAAACTCAGAGGGGAAAGGGGGAAAACTGGCAGTGTTAATGCGATCTTTTGGCCACGTTTATGGCACTGTTTAAAGCCACGAAAATCACAGGACTTGGCATAAAAATTCCTAGCAAATCTATAGGGCAGGATATATAAGAATACAAATGTTGTAAATGTAAGTGGCAGTCGAGCGTTTACAAATTCAATTTAATGGCTCGTATAATGCCCGTTTACGATCCCCTAAAATATTATTATGCTCGAGCACAAGTTAATTATGTTGAACGTTAAATAAACATCAATTAAAAAGTTGTTCTTGTTGCCATGTAAACATATTTCGTGCATTTTAAAGACAGTAACGAAAGCCGGAAAAGCGGAAAATGGCTGCCCGGCACGACAATAAATATTCATAGCCGAGGCTGAATCGTAAAACAAATCAAAAGTCATCAAAAAGTGCACTTTGCTCTAATTCCCTGTCTCTTTCTCTCTCTCTTGGCTTTCCTTATTTATTTTTCCCCCATTTTCCTGACAAGTCATGCTATGACCTATGACCCCTTCCCCCAAAACAAAAAAAGAGTATCGAAAAAATGGGAAATCAAGGAGAAAACACACAGCAGGAGCAACAATCAGCATGGCAACAACTGAGCCGCTCGGAAAACTTATTAATAAACGTTATGACGACAACAACAAGCCAGGCATTTTCCCACCCCCCAACGAAACACCAAACGACATCCAAATTGGCAAAGTTGGTACGAGAACGAACCAAAAAAATCAGAGGAAAAGCCAGTGCAAAAGCAATGACAACAAAAGGAGCAACAACATTAAGGAAATGGGGAAAATGGGAAAACGGGAACAACTGCAGGAGCAACACACCAAATGCGAATCTCCATCGGGCGGCATAATTGCGAAACTGTTTTCATAAAGCCCAGCAGCAACATCAGCTGCACAGCAGCAACAGCAACTTGCAACACCAACAGCTACCTGCAACACCAGCAGCAGCAACTTGCAACAATGCGGCAGGCAGACTGGAAAACAAGAAAATGGAAAACAAGGAATGCGGCAAACAATCGAAGCGGCCGAAAATATGGAAAATCTAAAGTACAGTGAATACATGGCAAAAAGAAAGCTGCACCTCAGTTAATTCAAAGCTGAGAAGTTCAATGAAATTATTAGGAATCAAATTCTTTAAGATACTATTCTTATGTTTTTAAAATATTATTCTTTTGACAATATTAGACAAATTTAGGAATAAAATTCTTTTTTAAAGTATTCTCTATATTTAACATTTGAGGAATAAAATTGTTGTTTAAAACTTGATGCACTGAAAAATGTTAAACTAATATTTATTATGATAAAGATATTGAATGGGATAAAGAGAAATATCTAGATATTGCATATCAATAGAATAATAGCTAGATATACAGATCGAATATATTTTTCCACCTTTAAATAAATTGATATTTTTAAAAATTTCTTAAATAAATATTAATTGATATATTCAGATAGAGTTTATTTTTCCATCTTTAAGTAAATATATATTTATTTAAAATTTATAATACAAATATTAAATGATATATACAGGATAACTTAATGAATAAGTTATTTAAATCTAAATGTAGTATCCACATTTCAATGAAAAAAATACAGTTGGCTAAAAGGTACAACGAAATTCGAATATTAGGCTGATGTGCAGTTCAAAGGGAGATGTGCTGGTTAAATTGTGAATCACCTCGCTTGTGGTGATGGCCAGGCAACTTTGCCATCGACATCGACACCCAGAACAATTAGCATTTCGCTTCCTTTCCTCTACCCTTTCCCTCTGGAAAATAGTCCGCAAATAGTCGCCATTGTCTGGCAGGTTCTAATTTCAACCCTTTTGTCGTTTTCTGTTGTCGTAGCAACATTTGTGGCAATTATAAGCGCAGATTTCAAGGGTGTGGGCGGGAAATTAAACGGCGGAGTTGAGTTGATTTCATCATTTTATGGGCCCCGCGGCGTGTAAACAATTTACAATCGATGCCCAGCTGCTGCTTATATGTATGAAAATGAAATTAGTTTCGTCATAAAATATTCATTAGTGCCGATTCCTATTGTAATTTGCATTAATTGAATTGTTTGTTAAATTGCAAAATTCTCGCCATCATTATAAATTGTGCTTAGTTTTCGCCCCTCGACTCTCCGGTCGAATAACCATAACCATTTCCTTCTCGCCAATCCCGCAACAAGGACAATAACCATAATAATAAAATGAATTAAATATGACCCGACCGAAGCCCAAAAACCCAAACCGATTCGCACCGAACTGAACCGAACCGGGTAAATCCAACCGCACTGTGATTAAACAGCTCAAACAATTTTCGCACGTGCGACGTCCATCTCGGCACAATGGCAAAAATCTCACACTCGACCGCAAATTGAATTTAAAATGAGATCCGAATATGCACGTGTACAGTGGGTTTCGGCAGTGTAAGGCGGCTCTGTGGGCTCAACATTCCCCAGAAGAAGACTTGCTCAAGCAAATATATTTTATATTTATTAATAATATTTTTTTGGGTGGAAATTCAAGATCTTTAATTTTGGCAAAAAAAACATTTTTTTTAAATTGATATTTTACTGTTACTTTGTCAAAAATGGTCCCAAATCAAAAAGGCGTATCCTTTTGAGCAGCTTTGGATTATTCTTTCCATTGTTATGACCAAAATACTATCTTTTTTTGGGTGGAAAATCAGGATTTTGATTTTTGGTAAAAATTTTACATTTTTCTTAATCGATTTTTCGCTGTAACTTGGACCAAAATGGTCCCAAATAAAAAAGGCGTACCGTTTCGAGCAGCTAGCAACCTAATAATTAATATGAGTAAACTTTCTGTCTGATTTAAAAAAATAAATATTTGACCCAATTTTCACTTTTTTGATAAGGGGTTACATCATGATTTTTTGCAAAAAATGGCAAAAATTAAACATTTCCAGGTTGAAATGCAAATCGATTGCAGATTTTATTACGAGTTCAACGAGGTATGGCATTCCACATTTGGATTATTCTTTCCATTGTTATGACCAAAATACTATCTTTTTTTGGGTGGAAAATCAGGATTTTGATTTTTGGTAAAAATTTGACATTTTTCTTAATCGATTTTTCGCTGTAACTTGGACCAAAATGGTCCCAAATAAAAAAGGCGTACCGTTTCGAGCAGCTAGCAACCTAATAATTAATATGAGTAAACTTTCTGTCTGATTTAAAAAAATAAATATTTGACCCAATTTTCACTTTTTTGATAAGGGGTTACATCATGATTTTTTGCAAAAAATGGCAAAAATTAAACATTTCCAGGTTGAAATGCAAATCGATTTCAGATTTTATTACGAGTTCAACGAGGTATGGCATTCCACATTTGGATTATTCTTTCCATTGTTATGACCCAAATACTATCTTTTTTTGGTGGAAAATCAGGATTTTGATTTTTGGTAAAAATTGGACATTTTTCTTAATCGATTTTTCGCTGAAACTTGGACAAAAATGGTCCCAAATAAAAAAGGCGTACCGTTTTGAGCAGCTAACAACCTAATAATAAATATCAGTAAACTTTCAGTCTGATTTAAAAAAATAAATATTTGACCCAATTTTCACTTTTTTGATAAGGGTTACATCATGATTTTTTGCAAAAAATGGCAAAAATTAAACATTTCCAGGTTGAAATGCAAATCGATTGCAGATTTTATTACGAGTTCAACGAGGTTTGGCATTCCACATTTGGATCATTATTTCCATTGTTATGGCCGAAATACTACATTTTTTTGGGTGGAAAATCAGGGTTTTGATTTTTGGTACAAATTTGACATTTTTCTTAATCGATTTTTCGCTGTAACTTGGACAAAAATGATCCCAAATAAAAAAGGCGTACCGTTTTGAGCAGCTAACAACCTAATTATTAATATCAGTAAACTTTCCGTCCGATTTAAAAAAATAAATATTTTACCAAATTTTCACATTTTTTAAAAGGGATTACATCATAATTTTTTGCGAAAAATGGAAAAATTGAAAATGTTTTAGATTTTAAAGCCAATCGGTTGGAAATTAAATTACGAGTTCAAAAAGGTATGACATTCCATATTTGGATCATTATTTCCAATGTTTCGGCTTAAATACTGATATTTTAGGATGGAAAATATGGATTTTTTATCTTTTTTGGGATTTTAGGATAAAAAATGTATTCAATTTTTTCAGTGTTTGGTTAAATTAAAAAAAGCTTATAACATTTAATTAAAAGTAAATAAATTTTTTTGGCAAATCAAATATTTTAAAATGTATGTAAGACATTTGTTTTAAGCTTTTCTTAGCTTTATGGAATGGGATATGGAATATATATTCTTTATGTAACAAAATGCCTTGCTAAATGTGTACCACTTAATGCCACAAATCGCTTACTAAAATTTGCAAACTTTTCCCCGTTTTTCCATCGTTTTTTCCAGGTAAGCCCAAGTGAATTTTCCCCCCCGGAGCATCATCAATTTATGCGCCCAAATGTAATGATGTGTATGTAAGTGAAAAGACGATTTTCTTATTGATTAAATTACACACACATGAGAACACACACTGGAAAGAATATATACCCACATACATCGTATATTTCGGTTCCCCCAGGGGCGATAAATTTCGGGAAAATCTATATCTGTAAATGCGATTTCGGTTTGTTGGTTATTATACTTTGATGGCCATTGGATTTGGCCAAAATGGGCATATTCGATTTGGGTTTTTTTTTCGGTTTTTTTTTCTGCCAAACGTTATACAATCCCAACACAATTTGCGCAGAAGAGTTCACAGCGTGAGTTCAATTTTTTGCAAAATTATGGGCAGTATAAAAGGACACTGGCATTGCATAAACGATTCCTACACACAATAAAATGGATTATTTTAAGCGATAGTTAATTCGCGATAAACACCATAAAGTGAAGATAACCCGTCGAGTAAGAATCCGTAAAATATCCATCCGTTTGACCTCAATCCAAGTTTTTTTTCCCATCAGTTTATTGGATTGTTTTTAGTGCATATAAAGGGGCTACGAGTTTTTTGATCACAATTAAAGTTTCTGATTTATGATAACTATTCACTTAGTACCTCCTATTTTTTAATAAATATTATTAATTATTATACTATAAATATATATTTTTAAATATAATAGTATTATTAGATACTATCTATTAATATTTTATTTATATATCTTATTAATTATTAAATTATTATTATATATATTATAAAATTGTTGTAAACAGAATTTTTCTTTACTTATATTGTAATTCTCTGTTATTAGTTTTCATTACATATTATAAATATTATAAATCACCTTTAGAATTTTCTTTTAAACTTTTTATATGATGCCTTAAATATTCTATTCACCTCTTTAAGATTTTAGCGCTTTAAGGGATAAGCTCCTGCAGCTCTTCCCATCCTTCTTGCGCTGGCCATATTAATCTCACAATTCGTTATGGACACGATTCCATTGCCGGCACTTAATTAATCCTGTCACACGCTGCCCGGGCATCTCTCGCCCTGTCTGTTTCCTATATCGTACGGCCATCTCTTTCCCCCGGCCTATGGCCATCTCACTCTGGTGTGTTCACCTTCGTTGACCGCATGCGGTGCTTGAATTTTATGTGTGGCTCACGTAAGTATGCTACGCCATTTGGCCCATGAATTTAGCTAAGGGGATTTTCCCAAAGCCCCCCTTTAGACCACCCCCTTTTTTCACCACCCCTATCCCACACACTCACCACGTACGGCGAAGCAATCCCCCCACTTTCTGCACGCCCCTGCTGAGGACACGCCAAATAGTTTTGATGCCCATTTAATAAAATGTTCTATCTATTTTCCTGTCTCAGCTCGAAGACCTCTCCTTGAATTCGTTTTGTCATTTATAGTGTTTCCCTCCCTCCCTACCAGGCCACGCCCCCTTTTCCCAGCTTTTCCGCCCGCCCTCCCTTCGACTTCCTTCTCCGAAGCCGGAAAGTGAAAAATCCCAAACGGAAATACATTCATTTGCTTGTTTTACTTTTCCAATTTCAATGCCGGAGGTTTGTATTCGCTCTCTCTCTTTCCCACACACACACACATCGTTACATATGTGTGGGTGGAATGGGCGGTGGGCGTTGGTGGTAGTGGGCGTGGTCCGGGGACCTCGTGCCGCAGTCACGTTTAAAACATTAAAGTTAGATTTATGACTTTTCGGGTTATAAAATGACTTTAGATTGATTCCCGTCACATGATGACAGTTTTTCGTTTTTCATTCGCCAAACCAGCAAAAGGACTTTTCCACCCACTTTCCCAGGAGGAGAGAGAGGTCCTGCAGCACCATGTGTAGACAATGAATTTTTAAGTTGTTCATAAGTTAAGGAATCGGAGGGATTTTCGCGCTGAGCAAGTGGGGATTACTTGGAAGGCGAGTGAGATCTTCCCTTATTTTCGGTTTTTTTATGATATAATTTTTAATATTTTCCTGAGACAATTTTTCTCTTAAATGTCGAAATATGTGCCTTTTGGTTTAAAAATATATTGTTGCATACTTTTAGACACGTTTAAAAGTGATTTCAAAAACCCAGCATCCACAATAATATTTTATAAGTTAGAATTTTTCAATTAAAATTCCTAATTCAGTAATTTATCCCTTATTTATGGTTTTTTTTTAATGATATAATTTTTAATATTTTCCTGAGCCAAAAAGTATGCAGTAAAAAAAAGATAGTGGTCTTTCTGTATGAATTCATATTACTTTGGGCTTGAAAATATATTGTTGCATACTTTTAGACACCCATTTTAACATTTTGAAGTGATTTCACCCACAATAATATTTTATAACTTAGAATTTATAAAAAAAATCCCTAATTCATTAATTAATCGGTTCAAGAAAGTGTTTTTGGGTTTTTTTTAATCAATTAAAACCTATACTATAACATATTCTAAAACAATTCACTAACTCAAGCGTTTAGAAAATACCCTAACATTCTGACAGTTTAATTTCCCAGTTGACCGAAAACCGACAAAGTCGCCTCTTAGCGCAGCTCACTAATGTTAATTTAACATTTTGGCCTAATCAAAGGCCATTTTTAATTAGCCGCCGTCCATTTGCACGCTTTTCTGCGTGGATTTAGCCGCTAACCTCAAATGCTGATGAAGAAATGCCATGACAGAGTTGCATTTCCGATGGCAACCCCTTTTGGAAAACGAAACGGGGCCATCGTGCATTCATTAGCGAGTCGTTTGGATCTGCTCTCCACTCTTGCTTCTTCGGAAAAGCCGGGAAAGTGTAGGGAAAAAGGAAAATCAGTGGCAACCGGACCGCGATAGAGTTATCAAACGTAGCCGCAGCGAACTATTAATGAAGGTGGTGGTGATGGTGGTGTTGGGGGAAATGTAGGAAATGCTGCTGGGAAAATGGGTGAAAAATGTGGGGGGTGGGGTGGGGGCCCTTGGGTTTCACTTTACGTGCCACTGCACACATTGTGGCAGAAAGAGAGGGCGAGAGATGCGAGAGAGGGAGAAGGATAGATTTGAAGCGCTAATTACGTGGTCATTAATTGCGCTAATTATTTTTCGTTTTGCCCCATTCACCCCCTCTTTTCTTCCCCCCTGGTTTTCAATTTCCATCCATTTCCATTTTTGCGTCATTTGCATTCCGTTTGTTCCTTGTCTCCAGATTCTCCCATTTGTTGTCCTGTTTTTTTACGCCTTGGTATTTTCAATTTGCAGCCAGTTATTCCCATTTCCAAAGGGTGGAAAAATGTACAAAAAAAAGAAGAAAAACTAAGAGGAAAAAGGGAAATGCAGGCCAGGTGACTTTTCCTCCGTTCCATTCCATTGCATTTCTCGCTTTATCTCATTTTTTGCTCCACTTGGCTTCACTTCTTCAATGTTGTTGTCCCTGCAGAAAAATATTTTCAGTTTGTATTTTTAGGAAATATTTTGCTTCAATTTTGTAATATTTCAAGAAATGATTCTCATTTGTTTAATTCTCAACTATTATTATTATCAAATTAAATTTATAATTTCCCTTTCAGTTTTTCTACATTTTTGTAAAATTCAAAATTTAACATTTAGTTTATTGACCTTCCCAAAAAATTCTAATGCATAAATAATTGTTATGTTTTCTCTCTCTCTCGGAAAATCCCATTAATTTCATTTGAATATTTTAAAATAAATTGTTTCATTTCCGTTGAATTCCCATCAGATATTTTTACTTCCACTATTTTCCTCCCGCTTTTCCTTTCCTTTTTTTCTACCCCCCACCTCCAACCACATTTTCCCCATTTTTCGTGTTGTTGTTATTCAGATTTTTTCATTACGTCCATTTTCTTATGCACATTTCTGTAATAAGAAAATGCGCATGAGGTAATTTTCCTGGCTATTTGCAGCATTCTACAAATTGGGCACACCGAAGTGGTGGAAGGGGGGGATGAAAAAGGGGGTGGTAGGTGGTAGGTGGGTGGTGGGGAGGCAAGTGGATGGCTTGGGGTAAGCCGCAAGTGACCGACATTTTGTGTCATCGTCGACCAGAAATGAAAATGGCTAAAACCGGTGGCAACGGAAAAGATGAACACGCTGCTGCTGCTGCTGCTGCTTAGGGGGCGTGGTGGAAGAGCTGGGGGCGTGGCATCCGCCGAGGGACGGGGAAAAGCGGGGTAAAGCGCCTGGGAATCGGTTGTGTCGTCGGTGTCACTGGTAATTTGATGAAAATGATGCCACCGCTGCTCCATTTTACACTTGGCGCTAATTGAAAGTTTCATCAGGGGCTGAGGAAAATCGGGGGCGTGGCATTTGGAAAATAGAAAGTGAGGCAAAAGCCAGAGTAAAAGAAAAAAAATAGAAACGGAATAAAACCAGAGCAACGAGCATGGGATTTCCTTTGAATGCCAGTTGATCAAAGGGGATAATTGAAGGAGATTAAAGCGGATTAATTAGATGATGAGATAATGAAGAGTTAAGGTGACTTGCAGATTCCGCAAATCAACTGGGATTTGATGAGCTAAATATGACAAAAACTAATGATTTCAATTAGTGAGCGTGGAATTGCGGAATTAATTCTCGGGCAGGTAGGGGTTAATTGGTGCTTGGAGATTTTTTTCAGGTAAAATGATTAATATAAATAATCCTTGGTCTTGAGAATTCGCGTTTTGAGATTAATATTTTATTCGTGATTTTTACTGTATAAATTAAATAATTTAAATCATTGGACTTATGAATTCGCGTTTTGATATTCCAATAGAATATTGTGGAGTTAATTTCTGAATGAATGAATTAATTTTCTCTTGGTGATGTTTAATTTAAAAATGCAATTAATACTTGTACTTAGGAATTCGCGCTTTTAGATTTTATTAAAAAATTGTGGAATTAACCTGGGGCTATTTTCGTGCCTTTTCCCTTAGAAATAGTTTAAATACTGCTTAGACTTAAGAATTCGCGTTTTGAGTTTGCAGGATATAAGGTTATAAATGAGACACATTTTCCCCCTGGAAACTTTATTTTTTTTTTGTTTTAGACAAATTACCGGAGTGGGACACTCGAGCACATATGTTTCCAAAGTCATTTTCTTGGGCAACCATTTAGGGTCTTTAGTTATCCGCAAAAGTTTTTGCCTCGGGATTCCGGTTTGTCTAATGAAATAAATGCGAACTAATTATTTATTTAGATCTCGCTCCCTCGCTCGCTCAGTTTGCTCAGCTATTCAGTGAAGAGGGGTGAAAACTTTTCATTCAACTGTCGGCGCAAAAAGGCCAGCGGAAAAGCGGAAAATTTTCGGGGCACACATAAGAGGGCATCATCACCGAGTGCTTCAACAGTTTACACAAAACTTGAAATTAATCAGTCAGTCCAAACTGCAATTTGCAGTTTTTGCGGGCCGCCAAGTTGAGGGCTTCTGATGGCTTCTCCACTGTTATGATGACCAAAGGATAATAATCTGTGACACACACAACCCCCTTTCATCCCTTTTTCCCTCGCCGCCTTTGTTTGTTTAAAGCCCAAACAATCGAGAGAAGTCTTTGGATTTGGTGTCCCGATGTCCTGGACTTTTGGGTGGGCACGTATCTAATTTATGCCATCTAAACAAAATACAAACAACAAAGGACCAACACAAAAGTTTTCCCCACCATGTGTGTGTGTGTGCGCTTTGCTATCTATAAAACGCTTTTCCACCACGTCTACGTCTCCTCGGAAAAGTGTTTTGTCTAACTTTTGTCTTTCTTGTCGGCTTTCGGCTTTATGAATTGTATCTTTTACGGTTCTGGTTTCTGGTCTCTGATTTCTGCCGTAAATAGCCCGATATGATTGTTTGTCTGTCTCCCGATATTAAATACAAATATATATATATCTCTATATATATTATATATCTATGGGGAAGACGAAACAGAGACATAAACGGACAGTTGAGAATTATTGGCGATAAAGTTGGAAGATTGTAAGGGCCTTCGACTCCAAGGGACTTGGACAGATTGAGCATGTCGCCGCTTTTCCGCTTTTCCTCTCTGCCGGAAAAGCCGGCAAAACTGTTACGCTCCAATGTCCTTTATATATACTGGATTTTATTTATTTTCCCCAAGTTTTCCTCTTCGGCTGCTGGTGAGGCGTGTAATTTGAAACTTGGCACTCGACGGCGCACCGACTTCCTTATTAGAGAAAAGCAAAGGGGTAGAATGCTAATTCCCCCGGGGAACTCTGTGGACTATAGAGGTATATATTTCCAGCTTCAAGTGGCCATATTTTCTACTTTTTTGGTTATATTGTTGCAGATTTGGCAAATAGTTCTTAGTTTTATATTTTTGGATTTTAACAAATATTAGGGAAAGTTACTCAGAATATATCAAAATCTTTTTTTTTAAACGAAAACCGGTTAAAAAAATATGAATGGCTTAAAATATTAAAACGATTTGTATGTCATGTATTTTAATTCATTTTAAATGTAAAGATTCAAGAAAAGATTTAGAAAATCTAAATAAAAGCATATAAATTTAAAAAAATACCAGCCGAAAGCCGCAGCAGCTATGGCTGTCATTTATAACGGTAGCTTAATTTTTGTAATAAGCCTACCCGGTACAAATAAATAAATAAAAAATAAATTCAAATTGAAAGAATCTAGTAAAACTGTTATTAAAAAATTTAATTTAAAGCTTTAAATAATTTTAAAATATTACATTATATTTTTATTCATTTTAAGTTCCAAGGATTCAAAGAAATAATAGTACATTTATCCAAGTAAATCATATGCCTTAATATTATTGCATTTTAACAAATATTTTAGAATGATAAATGTTCACGAAACTTATTATATTATTTTTTAATCAAAAAGAAAAATATTTAAACCTTAAAAAAAGAAAATACTTGTATATTACTTATTTCCAATCATTCTAAACTGCAAGATTCAAGGAAAATATCCAAATTTTCAGCTAGTAAATCCCAAGATCCCCTCAACAGCTTCTGTTCTGTTCTGCCTGATGTTCTCGTGTCTCGTATGTTTCCCTGACATTTTCGGAAGACTTATGGATTTGCCACACTTTCAACTTTCAACTTTTTGGACCACACACTTTGCGTTTTATTCCAGCGGAACTGAGCTCCTTGGCCACACATACAATATCCAATATCCTGCATATTTCCCCTGTGTGTCTGTGTGGCTGGGTAAATATTATTTGACAACATTTGGCTTTGCAAAAAGCCAAATGGCAAACGGGAGCAGATGTGGAAAACGCCTTATCCTCGTGTGTGTGTGCTTAAGCATGTGTCAAGTGGCCGCCATTGTCGAAAAAAGGAAATGCAAAAAAGGTGCAAGGAAAGGAAAAATGAAGGAAAAAGTGCAGGAAAAAGTCAACGCAAACTTTGCATATTCGACTGCTGCTTGCATTAATCAAAATGTTAAATAAGAAATTGGAATTGGAATTGATTTGCAGGCAAAAAGGGGAAGTCCTCAATATTATTCCCTGTTTTTTTCCCATTTTTTTGCCCTCAAGTGGCAGCTGCAACATCATTTATATATAGGGCGTGGCAACACCTGACAAAGGGACACTTTTTCTAGCCATCCCCGACTTCTTCTGCTTTTTTTTGGACATGGTCCAAGGACTCCATTCGGCAGGAAGTTTGCAACAGCAATCGTTTATCGGCCCTATGCGAACATTGATTGGCAAGTTGACTTCGCATTTGGCCTCCTTGGCTTTCTCTATTTTCACCTTTTCAACTTTTACCCTTGGTAATGGAGTGCACTTCTATTAGCCCAAAAAAGTGTGAGAAAACGTTGGGGAAATGCAAATGATTAGAAATTAGCAAAAGGCATTTAGATAAATAAGGATCGATAAACGATGATCGATAAATAATGATCGATATATTTATACAAATTTAAAGATTTAAAATTGGCACTAGTAAATGATGATAAATAACAGTGAGATAGTTGTAAATGTTTCGATATTAGAAAATGGATTTGCGATAAATAATGACTGATAAACTTATACAAACTGAAATATTTAATCTTGACCCTAAAACTGATTCTTAAACTATAAAAAGTTTAATCAATTTATTCTTAAAATAATTATTCAATCTCCGTTGACTCTTAAAAAAATATTTAGAAATTAGCAAATGGCTGTGCGTTAAATGATTATCGATAAATAATGATCCATAAATTTGTAAAAATACAAAAATTTAAACTATTTATTGAGGCTCTAGTAAATTATGATAATAAATACCTGAAGGTAATAAATTTCTAGATTTTTACACTGAAAAATACTGCAACTGCATTCCTAGAATCCCAGAAAGTTCCAACTTGTCTGCAACGCTATGTGCTCCCCGTGTTTTCATATCGTTTATACATCTGGCCATAAAAAAATTGGTGTCGAGAGCCTGGGTTTGTCGATTGTCGAGAGGTTCGTACCCCCCTTTCGTCTCCTTTTCGCTGGTAATGCGCTAATTAAAATGCCTGAGCTGTAGGAAAAACCCGAGCATTTTCCTGGCTCTCGGCTGCAATGGAATGCAACTTGCCACTCGAGTGTAGGCAAGTGTATGTGTGTGTGGGAAATGGGAAATGGGTGGAAAAGTGCGACGGTACGGGGCTTGGGGTCCAGGGGATAAGCTTTTTGACTTGCCACTTATTAACTTGCCAAGCAATTATGGCCTGAAGATGGAGCCGAGAAAAGATTTCAGGTCGTTGGACCTTTTCCTTTTAGCCTGCTTTCGCCTGGCTTCGCTATCCTTATCCTTATCCTTATCCTGCCGATGCTTTCTCTGTAATTGCTCGGTGCCCGGAGAACATCCAAGGGACAGGACACGAGGACAGGACTACAGGTGGAGCAGCAGGAAGTCCTCCCTCATGTGTGTGTGTTCCTAATAGGTAACAAGTTTCCAAAAGACCATCTCCATGGATCCCACTCCTTTGCCGCTTTTTTCCTCTGACTGACTGACTGTCATTATCTGCATCAGCACGCGTAAACTTCGTTTGCACCAAAAACAAAAAAATAAGAAAAGAAAATAGAAAAAAAACATTTATAGGGACGAAGAAATAGAGACTCTTGAAAAATGGGTGAGAAAAGCTGGAAAAGAGGTAACTGCTGGCGGAACAAGAAGTCATTTCTTTTAAGCTCAGCGGAGGCACTTTGCCAGGTGCATTTTGAACTCACTGTGGGACAAAAGTAGAAAAAAAAAATACAAATAAAATAGCATGAATACAGAAATACAAAGAAAAATACTTTTTTGGCATTATAAAATTTATTTTTATTTTATTTTAAGCTGTAAGTAATATTTAAAAACTAAATTCATCACAATTCCCTGCCACCAAAACATTTGCATGGTCACACTGTCCGTTTCCACACCAAAAAGTGTGACCAGCTGAATACAAACAGCAAAATCATTATAATTTTGTGCTTTAATATTTTATATTTCATTTTGTGTATACATTAGAGACCAGGGTGTACTTTATATCTTTATTTTACTCTATTTTCCTAGCTATTCTTTAATTTCCTGCAGTTTCTTAAAACTCCCCCTCCTTCGCCACTAAAAAATTCGTTTAATTTTCGTTCCCTCAAGTTTAATCTTTTTTATTCCTTACATTATTTGCTGCTGCCTCTTGCCATTTTTTTCGGTTATTTATTTATGCATGTAACATACCATACACTTACCTACTTACCCTCCTCGGAGTCCGCCTTTCGTTTCATTTTTGGTTTCATTTCATTTCCTCGGCTTACTTTCTTCCTTCCTTCATGATGCGTTTTCCCTTACCTCCCCCGCCCCCTTTCCGCGCGCCCCTGGCGCAATTCTAATGGGAATTTACAATTTTTCACCAAAAAGCGAGCTTTTCCTCCTGCCTTCCGCCAGCGTTGTTTCTTGCATAAAATGAAATTGTATTGCATTTTTTTCCCCCCCATTTTTTTGTGTTCGCTGCTTTATGGCTGGACACAGAATTGCTGCCTCAGCAGCAGTAGAGCAGCACTGAAAAAAAATAATTGCCATTAAAAGTAAGTTTGGTTGGGCTGGAAAAGTCATCTTACCATTTGTGGTTTAGTTTTTTTATAACAACTTTGACTTATTGAACATTTGCATGGTCACATTACTCGTAAGTGTGACCAACTGCATACAAACTGCAAAATCATAATATTTCAATGCTTAAATATTTTATTTGTTATTTTTATTTGGTAATTCTTAATAATCACAGTTTTTCTCCCTGTGCATCCAGCAGCAACTCCAGTTACTACTACTCCAGTTGAAAGTTGCCGCTGTCTTGGGCTTGGCTTTTTATGTCCATTGCTCGCCACTCTCCAGTGGAGCACAATAGAAAATCGCGAGAGCAACATGAAAATTTATGATGCATTTCTTTTGCTGCCCATTTCCCCTTTTCCATTTTCCATTTCTTTTTTTTTTTTTGCTCCACAGTACAGTACTCCCTCGCTTAACTCGTTTCTGTCGCATCTCAGGCTTTCAAATTATTGCAAACTTAAGTGAAATTTATATAATTGTAATGGAATTTATATTAGATTTTTTTTCTTCGCTTTTTTTTTTTGCCTTTGCTCCACTAAGGGCAACTGAGAAATGGAGGGAGGAGACAGGCCCACTCTGTGGGGAATACCATTGTCAACGGCTTCATCTCGTACTCTCGCAGCCATTCTCTTATTTATTGTGTTTACATTTTGCTTGGCCAGATGGCAGAAAATCTGTGACACAGATTCCGTTTTATTTATTTCGATTACTTAAGCTCAAGAATCATAAAAATAGTTTGAGTGAGCCAAGGAGTGGAGAAAGAGACAGAAATTAGCTGGGGCTTTAGCTGCTCGGACAAATGAAAGAAATTGAAAGGATGTGAAAGGGCGAAAGGAAGTCTCAACTTTCAACAGCAAACTTATTTGATTGAGAGCAGTGCAAAATTGACATTTATTGTGGAGGGAACGACAAATAAGTGGGGAAGTGGGAGCTTGAGAAGTCAAATGAAGACGTTGAAAGTGAGCTTAAGTGGCAGCGAATGTAAATGGTCAAGAAGTAACTAAAGTCTTAACTTTGGCTTATTATGTTCATCAGGCAAATTTAAATTGGGCGTGATAGTCAGTGGATTAAGGATATTTCTTAGCACGCAAGGTCATACTGCGGTTTTAGTATGGCCAGTTGATTAAATTAATGGATTGTACAATGAACAAAATAGTTCCAAGAAATCTTATATTCAAATCACTCTATAGAGCAAAACATGTTTTCAAAACCGGATATAAAAGGCAAATCTGCAACCTTTTTCGCCTGCCTGAACAATCCTCAAATATGATGAGAGTTATAGATTGATAGATAAGAAAACCAAGGACAGAAAAAGAAAGAAACAGAAAGGATACAAAGGGCGACCGGGAATCACAAGTGAGGAGTAGGCTTTCAGACGTTTTCCTTTTTTGTTGCCGTTGTTTGTGGATGGGGAGTGTGGAAAAATGCGAGCAAATAGTTTTCCGCTTGCCGCCGCATACAATGGATTTTGCGAGGGTGGATTAAGGTCGGCGGCGTGTTCTTTATCAATTTTATCTGTGAAATATATTTCCGAAACATTTGCCATTATATTTGCATTAGTAGCCACAGCTTCCTTTGCTTTTACTATGAGATGTGGCTCAATTCCGAAGCCTTGCCATCTTTTTTTTTGGTCCAAAGTAAGTTTGCTGCTGGCATCCCTGCACTCAGAGAAACCACTCACCTAATTATGATATTTGTACGAATTTGTTAAAAATTGTAAATACTTAGATCAGTATTATCAGTATTAAGTAAAATACCCTTAATTCGAACGCATGGTCACACTATACAAATGTGACCAGCTTAATTACAAATTGTGAATAATTCATGACTTTAAAGTGGATTTTTATGAAATATTATACAAAATAATATTATATATTTTTCCAAGTGCCGGCTTGTCGTGTTGGACAGTTCGACGCCAATGAAAAGAAAAAGGGCGAAGCCTAGGCATTCAAAGAACTATCTTTGCACACCATGCCACATACATATCCCCACCATATATACATATATTCATGTGTGGTCTATTCCCTGGCGGAAACTGCTTATCACACATTTCCACACAGCCACGCAAAATCACACACACACTCAAACCGAAACCAAATACAATACAGGAATGCCAAAAAAAAGGAAGAAATATACTATATAGTGGGGAAAAGGGGAGTGGACTAGTAGAGTAATAGCACAAAGAATGATGCGTAGACATGATTTCCGTGCGGTTGATTTCGCTCCCTGTCTCCCTTTTTACCGGCACACTGCTTTCGATGCAAGGCGGAAATTGTTAAATGGGAATTTCCATAAATTTCGAACAGCATGGGGTGGCTGGCAGGCCAACGAATCGGTTTCAAAAGAGGAACTCAAGCTGCAAATTAGGTTACGTTTGGTTACGTGTGCCTTTAAGATGCAGTTACACTTTTGCAGTGGTATTTGGTGAGATCTAGAATGTAGATCTTATAAATAATAGGCTGAATTAAATAAAAATATGCTAAATTTGCCTCTGTTAAATGTAGCATGGTCACACCACTAAACTAGTGTGACCAACAGCACTAAAAATGCACCTAATTAGTGAATTGTGTATATTTTCTTTAAATTATTTAAGCAAGCATTACTTGCACTTCCTATTTAAAGCACACTCTTTGCATTTCAACGAAAAGTATTTGTAAGGTTTTTTCTACTCGCGATTCTTCTCCTTTGTGTTCGTTCTTCTCCTCTATTTTCTTTCTTCCCTGAGCTTCTATTTCTTTCATTTTTTTTTTGTTGTTTTGCCATTTTTCTTAGTGCTCAAGTTCCACTGTTTTTAAAGGCACTTCCTGCTGCGAAACTATGCGCTGGGGGATTTAGTTTCTGGTACCTTTTTGTGCGTTATCTGCATGATTTTGCATGCCCAGGGAGAAGAGTCCTTCCAGGAGCAGCAGCTGTAGATGGATGTGTAGGTGGAGGTGGAGGCTGCCTGAAGTAGCATGTAATTCATCTTATTCCCCAAAGACAACCACACCAGCGACAAAGGAGACACGGACGCTTGAGCTTACAATTCCGGCGGGTAAATTGCTCGCGCAGGAGGAAAGGAAAGGAAAATCCGGAGGAGGAAAACAGGGGGCAGGAGACAGGAGACAGGAGACAGTCGAAGGCGTTGCTGTCGTCGCGTTTTGTGCGTGTCTCCATTGGGACATAAATGCCATTTGTGGAATGGGGCAGGTTCAGACCAGGCACGCGCCTCATTACGTGCCACCCACCTCCCATCTCCCATCTCCCACCCCCAAATCCACAATCCCCAATCTCCTTTTGACGCATAAAATGCGTAATGAATTTTAGATTTCATTCCAATGGCTCACACAGAAGGAAAGTTATGGCCACAGGCGCTCGAGGATTTGGTTTTTCCTTCGGACATAACGCCTCCGCTTTTCCTGCTTTTCCGCCGCCCACCGGCAACTTTTATTTGCCCGTTAAGTGCGTGAAGAGCAGCCGCCAAAGTGTTTAGCCCAATGGTCTGCAAATAGTTTTAGGTGATTCCCCAACTGGGTGTCGCGAAAAGTGCCGGGAATAAAAAATCCAACGGCCCACAAGCGTTTAGGGGAAGCGATTGGCATTTACCCCTTACTTTTAGCTAAGAGTAGCGCAAAAGGTGACCCAAAACTGGGAATTTTCAACACAAAACTTTGCCAATTGAAAAGATATTATGGCAAACCTCTTAATTCTTGTAATTTCAAGATGCGGTACGTTTATGGTAACAATTTTTCAATGTTTTGTAGAATGGTGACCCCGATCAATGATCAATTTATTGCTATAAATTCCCTTTTAAATGCCGGATTTTAGTATTAAATAGGCTGAGACGTTGAAGGTTAAATATTCTGTGATTTGGTGGCTAAATTCTTGAGTTTAACTAACAAATTATTATTATTAGAAGGAAAATAAACATATCATAATAATAATAATAAGCTCTGAACTTTGTAGACAACTGAACAATTATGTTAAATTACTTTTTGGCGAAATTACTAAAGCAAGAAAACCCACTTTGTCACCTCAAATTTCGTCTGTGCCTTGCACTTGAACCCCGGCCACGCCCTCTTTCCGCCTGCCGAGGGCGGAAAAGCGGGGAAAACTATTCAAACAGCATAGAGCATAATTTTTCATTCAGGGTCGTTGGCTGGGCTCTCTTTTCGCATTTTCGACTCGCTGCGGCTTCTTTTTTATTATCTGCTGCAGCGCAGACAAAACCCCACTTTTTTTCTTCCCGACCGCAAACATAATTTTTCTTGCTTCTAATGCCAGATAAACGCAGACAAGAAGTAAAATACACGAGGCCAACAGAAGAAGAAAAAAAATAGTGGAAAAATAAAAAGTTGCTGGGTTTGGGGAAAACCGAAAGCCAAGAAAACGAAAACGAAGCTGGCAAAAAGTTCCTTAACCCCACAGCAGCCATCATATTATTTTCAACATTTATTTGCCATGCGTAAATAAAAAAAAAATATATATATACATATATACATAGCAGTAGGGCGGATTTTTTGTGCAATTTTCAAAGGCAAAAGTGGTAAAGTAAAATGGAAAATGGGAAATGGTTTTTCCAAGCCACCCACTCTACCAATAATAAATGCAAAACTGCAACGGGCAGGGAGAATTGCATTTTAGGTAAACATAGAGCTCGCAAAAGGCAAAGGAGCTGCTGTGGGATTTGGGTGGCAAAATGGGGGTTAAGTGGGTGGGAAGGGGGCACTGCGGGGTTAAGGCGTGTCCTGGCGCTTGTCCAATTGACGTAAATCGTGCACAAGTTTTGGCAGCCAAAATGACTGCGGCTAAAGCTGGAGACGAGACAGCCAGAGAAAGAGAGGGGCAGACGCGGAGGGAAAGAGACGGGCAGACAGGCGTAGAAAGAGAGGGAATAGAGCGAGAGGAGAGGAATGGAAAGGGCAAGAGGTCAGCAGCCTCAAAGCACCCATCGATTCAGATATTTCATCAGTTTAATTTTAAATTAAATAAAAGTCTTTAAAAACTATATTTATAATATTATTAATACTATTATAAAGAGACGGGCAGACAGGCGTAGAAAGAGAGGGAATATTTCATCAGTTCAAGTTTAAATTAAATAAATGTCTTTGAAAACTTTGTTTATAATATGATTAATATTATTACAATAATATATTCCCCAAAGAAACTAAAAATATCTAAGCTAGTGATGAGAAAAACTTCATCTGCTGTTTAGTTCCCATAGAACTTTTTTTTACAAATCGCTTCATAAACAGAAAACCAATTTCGGAACGAGTTTATTTTTAAAAGTCTCAAAAATTTCGTAGCGTGTTTTTTTCTTTTTTTTCTTGTTACCCATGGATCAGCCGAAGGCCAAGTTATCGACTATCGATGGCGAGACGACGGAGAACAGAGGCTCATTGAAGGTGACGACGACCGATTCGGGATTCAATTCGGCCGATTGCACCGATTCCGCAGATCAAGTGGCCCTGGCCACGCCCCCCAGCCTGCTGCGCCTTCGATTGGCGGCACAATCGGAGCAGCCGACGACGGCGACGACGCCCAGCAGAAGGCGCGTCGGCTTCCATGCCGGCGTTATCGATAACGAGCACATGAATCGCCGCAAATCGAAGTGCTGCTGCATCTATCGAAGGCCGCATCCCTTCGGCGAGAGCTCCTCCTCGACGGACGACGAGTGCGAGCACTGTTTCGGCCATCCCGAGGTGAGAGCTCGCAATCGGTTGGAGAAGCTGGAGAAGCGAAGGCAGGCAGAGCAGAACTGTGGCTGTGGCTGTCAATGTAGTCATCACCGCCATAATCGCCACATTAATCGGAATAATCGGCTGCCTATCGGGGAGATTGCGGCGGAAAAGGACAATAATCGGGATGAAGGGGAGCCAAAAGCGGTGATCAGGAATCAAAATATGTCGAATGGCGAAATTAAAAAAGTTTAGATAGGCAGAAACGCCACATTAATCGGAATAATCGGCTGCCTATCGGGGAGATCGATAATCGGGATGAAGGGGAGTTAAAAGCGGTGATCAAGAATCGAAATAAATCGAATGGCGAGGAAATTAAAAATGTGTAGAAATATGTGGAATGAAAAAAAATTGGTAATAATAATAAAGTTTGGGTGTAATATATTATAAATATTTTTTTTTTATCAGCTTTAAAGAGTTCTGAAAATATGAAGCACTCTTAGATGATCTTTATAGACCATGTTCTCTCTTAATTAATTTTTTACGCCACATCTTTCACTGCTCCTCTAGCCAGTTTCAGGCAAAGAAAAGCCGAAGAAAACCCGGAGAAAACCCGCTTAGAAAATGCTATCCTGTTCCTGTCACTCAGCGGGCAGAAAACCGCAAAAAAACTGTCACACGCCCCCCGCCTCCTTCAGCAGTCACGCCTACCTATGCACAGGGGCGTGGGGTTGACAGGGGGGCTACAGCATGTTTTCGCCCCAGAATTCCCAGACCCTCCCCCCTCCAAAAACCCCATCGTGTGTCTATTGATTGATTATGCGAACTGTCTGCGCGAACTTGTAACTAGATTAATGAACTTTTTGCCGTGGCTGCAGTGCATCGCAGATGCTTGTGGAAAGTCCACCCCCTTTCTCCACTTTCTCCCCGCCGACATGCGAAATCCCTCTTGAAAGCACCGCTCTATTTGAACTCCGTCCCTGCTTTCAAAGGGGGGGTGAAAAAATTTAAGTTGCCAGCGAAGCGAATGTGGAACTCGATGAAGCGGGCGGCGAATGGGAAATGTGAAATGGAAAATGGAAAATGGGAGCTCGGCTGCTGTGCTGATGGCTTTGTGGTTGTCGCCCTGTCATCCTAATCCCTAATTCCAGTTGCCTTTGCAGCTCCAGTTTAAATTGAAATATCAGATGCAGATCTATCGCAAAAGCGTACAAATTTTAACTTTAATTATTCACTATAAATTCTTTTGAAAATAATATTTAAATAAATATTTATTTGCCATTCTGGGTAGATTATTATATTATTTTAGAATTAGCATTGATTTTCCTATAAAAAAAATGGGTAATAATTTAATTACCAATTTTACCTGATTTTATTTAATTCTCTTAACTATCAAATGATCTTAAACTTTGGAAATTAACTACTCTTATGAGAATAGTATTTTAAAAAATATTTTTTAGTGGTTATTTATCTTATGATTTGAACTTTGAATTACCTTTTTCTTGAAAACAAAATCGATTATAATTAAATTACTTATTTTGTCAATTTGATCTGATTAAATTTGTGCTGTTTTTCTTTTGCTTCTCCAACTGCTCGTCTAGTTTCAATTCCCCCGTTTAATCTGTGGGAATTTTCAGTTGCCAAATGAAGCTGTGGCTCTGCACAGGGGCGTGGTGCAGCCCCCCCTTCCCCAAAAAAAAGGGGGGTTATGCAATCCCGGGCACATGGCATGACACAATTTTTGTGGGAAGAAAATATTAAAAAAAAAATAAAAAAGAAAACCACGTACAAAAAAATGGAGCGAAATATTTCTGTTTTGGTTTTTGCGTTCCTTCTGCCAAACTTTGAACCCTTATGTGTGTGAGTGTGTGTGTGTGTGTGTGGCATTAAGCCACAACTCAATATGTGCGCCAGTGTTGGTTAGTATCTGTGTGTGGGCCATAGTCGCGTTAGTCGTTTTTTATGAGGTCTCTTGGCGCTTGATTCCGCGGCCCCAAACCGCATTTGAAGTGCCTCCGCAGCAAAAGGAGAAAATATATATATGATATATATATATGTGATATATATGATACATGTATGGTTTGCATAACTCACACATGTATACATATATGCCACATAGCTCTAGCCTTTTTAACTTGGTCAATGGGTCGCCGTCAACGAAGCTGAATGCTTCCTCTTTTCACATTATTTATTTTCCCTCTTCTGTTTGCTGTTTTCTGTGCTCAGTGCTCTGTGCTCTGCCTTTTTTTGAGTTTTTAGGCAGGACGAAGGATCTGTGCCAGGCAAATTATTCCTTCTCCTTCAATGATTAAGTTGATGAGGCCGCGGATGACATCAAAAAAATGCTCGCTTTGAACATGACACAAATACAAAAGGGGAAACAAAAAAAAAAGGGGACGGAAATTATAAGCACTGCTGTGGGGAAGGGAAAAGCAAAGAAAGAGGCTCTTGCGATTTAAATTGCAAACTGATTTCAAGCTGAATTTGGGGAAAAAATCTAAGCATAATGTTTGGTCACACTGAAATGCAAAATATAGCGAGTTGGTCACACTGTGCTGTTTATATTTTTGCATTTTATTGGAAAACAAAAGCAAAGTGAAATATGAATAAATTTAATTAATTAATAATTCATTTAATACATTTAAATTTAAGTGTATATAAACATAATTTATGGCTCACAAAAGCGATTCCCTGGCCGTCGAAGATGAACAACAAGTTAAGGCCTTAAACTCTAAGCTCTAATTTGATTCACTAATTGCCATTAAAATTAATCTGGCCCCCGAAGCTGTGCAGCTCAGAGCAGAGGTCGGGAAATTCTCGGAAAATGCCTGGGAAAATGGACAAAATGATGGCCAACACCTTGTCTCTCCGTTGGCCATAATCCCCAAATAGCTTTGAGGTCGGCAATAAACAATTTGCGAGCAATTCCACAAAAATATTGTGGTCAAATGTGGGGAAATGTAGGAAAATTCAGGAAAATGTAGGAAATGTGCCACAAGCCAAAAGGGACCGAAAACTCAAAAGACTCGGAAAATGAACCACAATTAAAGGGGGGTGGCGTTCGGGGGGGTTTCTCTGTTTTGGGGCCCGCTTTTCCGCCGCTTTCCCTTGACCAGATACAAATAATGAGGCAGACCACAACAATTACAGCAAACAAACAAACGGAGCGCAGCAAAAAAATAAAAATAAATCTGGAAAAAATAAAAAAGCAATTGAGGCAAAGGAAAGCTGGAAAAACACTTAATGTGTGTGTGTGAGTGTGTTTGTGTGTGTGCCAAAGTGAATAATTTCTTTTTAATTTCCACTTAAGTGACTTTTAAATGCTTCACACACACAAAAACGAGAGGGGAACTCGTCGAGGGGCGGGACAAGCAAGGAAGTCAAGGAAAAGGGGGGAAAAGCGAAGGGAAGGCGGGAAAATCAGGAAAATCAGGAAAATCAGGAAAAGCCAGCCAGACGACACGTCACTTTGACGCCCTCTGGTGTTGAAAATTGGCAGGCAAATGGGATGCTCGGCAGGGGGGCGGCGGTAGAAGGGGGCGTGGCAGGTGTTGAATGGCGGCTGACCCTCTGTTTGATTTTCCCCCAAGTCACTTTTCCTACTCCTGCATTTTCCCGCCTTACTTCCGCCTTCTTGGCGACTTAATTTTCAATTTTCCCACCAATTAATTTAATTAAAATATTTAATACTTTTTATTTATTGAACTTACTTGAATTTTTATAAATAAAATACAAAATCTGTTTAAATTCAGTTTCCACCATTTAGAAAATTTCCATTCCCCAGCTTTTCTATCTATTTTTTTGCTCCAACATTTTTAATTTTCCCACCAAATAATTGATTTATAATATTTAAATTTTCAAATTTATTTAGTTACATGAATCTTTAAATAAAATAAATAAACTTTTACATACTTTTCATTATATTAAAATCCACTTTCCACATTATTTTTTCCTCCCATTGAGAAAATTTCCATTTAAATGCAATTATAACCTTTCATCTTGAATTATTCCCCAGCTTTTCCATCTGACACTTTTATTGATATTTTCTTATTCAAAGCTTTTTCTTCCTGGCATTATTTGTCCACCTCATGTCTCCCATATTTTATTTTCCCCTGCCGTTTATGTAATTGACTTCATTGCCAACAATCGATTCAAGTACAAAAGCAGCCTTCTTTCTTTCTTTTTCTACCCATCACTTGGGCTTTCTTGCGCCCTTGTTATTTATGGCTCACAATTTGAAGGCTTTTGAGCAATTTTTGAGTATCGAAATGAATCCCACTTGAGAGCACACAAAAAAATTCGTGAATGTGATATGCAAATGGGGTCGAAAGTGGTGGCTTTGGAGGGGGCGAACATTGACAGCTGAGTCAGCGGCAAGAACAACAAATGAAAAGCAGTGAAAATGCTGCATAAACGGTAAAATGATTGGGAGGGGGGAAAATGTTGAAGAGGGCTGCAAACTAAAATCGTGGGTGTGTGCTTTATAATTGTTTGACAATTCATTGTTCTTGGCAGAACAAACCATGTAAATTGCAATTTAAATAAGAGCTGGTTATAAATTTAAAGGTACCATGTATTATAAGGATAGCAATATTTAAGAAACTTTGATGTTATATTTTAGTGAAAAACAAACATTAAATTACGCATACGCCGTGTTAAAAATTACGTATACGCATGAACATAAAATAAAATCACTAACTAACCATAAAATAAAATAATTATATATTTTTTTGTATTATTATTTAAGTAAAAGAATGTTGTAAATTTAAAAGTTCTGTATATTATTATTTACAGCAATATTTTAGCAATATTTTAGAAATTTTAATTTTATAAATAACACATTAAATTACGTATACGCCATGGTAAAAATTACGTAACCAGTTAATTTGCTAAAATAATTGTATATATTTTTTTTATATATGTATACTCATAAAATGCTTAGAAATTAAAATTATATTTTCTTTGTTTCAAAAACCACTGAATTCTTCTCAGACCGCAACTACCAATATTACGTATACGCCTCGTACATCAGCAGGGGCAAACAATGGCAAAGGGCAAACCGTAAACATAAATAAATAATAATAAACAACAATAAAAATTGACTCCTCCTGGCCTTTTTGACCAACACAAATCATGCGAGGCAAATCATGCGAAGCACCAGAAACACACACATTCGGCACTTGGAGTCTGGGGTCATTTCTACGCTGATGTCTATGACATTATCAGCAGAATTTATTAAATGACAGACACATAAATATATAATATATTAGGCCATAAACAGGGGGGCCTTAGATAGCCGTTGGTTATGCGATAAAAGTAGACCGGCCAAATACCCTGGAGAAGTGAATGAGAAGTGCCAGCTACATGCGCGATAAATAAATTACTTTGGAAAAAAAACAAGGAAAACCCCAACATGACAGGAAAAAAATGCATATAAATACATAAAACGAATTACAATATTTTAATTTGATGTTATTATTATCGCGCACACATGCTACACTTTCTCCTTCCTCTCCTTATATTTTTTTATATACGCTTTTTTCTGCCTTTGCAGATATTTTATTTATTTTCTAATGGGTTCGGGGGAGTGCGAAAATAATGGCACCCACACGCACACACATGTGTATTTTTGTCGTGGGTGTGCGAATTATTATTGACATCCAAATTAGGAGAATTTTGGAGCCGCAGACTTTCCCATTTCGTTGGCCTCGCTTTCGCTTAATTTCGGTTTCATTCCGTTTGATGTTAATGCCGCCGATTGGCGGTGTTCCTTAAATGCAAATAAATCTTCATTTAAGTCAAACATGGCGTGAATTGGCTTTTAAGCGAAGAGCAGTTTATTTTTTGTCTCATTTGTTGTCACTGCTCTTTTAAAATTGCTTTAAATCTATGAAATTATTTTAAAAATTTTAATTTTAATTTCAAAAATACGAAATATATACTTTTTACCTTTTTTTATTTACATTTCCTTTAAATCTATGAAATTATTTACAAATTTTAATTTTATACGAACTTTATAAATTCTTTTTAAATCCATAAAATTGTTTTAAAATTTTGATTTTAATTTCAAAAATACAAAATAAATGTATTTTTTATTTGCTTTTTTAATAAATTTTATAATACAAATTTTTAAAAATTGTTTTTCATATTTTTTTGTACTTGTTTATTTATTAAAACATGGCTAGAGATTTTACTTTAATTTTATTTTAAAAATACCTAAGAATTCTACTAAATGGTTACTTTATTTTTGAATCGTTTCCATATTTTTGAGAGGCCCAAGAAATGATGACAAAATCCCCTGAGCCACGCCCATGTTACTTCCCTTCGCCTTCTCTTTCCCCCCTTTTTTGGCGGGTATGTGAGGCGCTTATGTCTTTGTTTGCTACGTGGCCTGCTTTGCCCGAACCCAAACCCCCTTCTCTACCCCCCGACACCATTTGGCTTGCCCCCCTCCCCGTTGCGCCCCTGCTCACTCCTTACAATCAGTTACAGTCTCAGCTGTCAATAGATTGTTGACATTTTTTCCTTTATACTTTCGCTTCGGCGAAGGAGAAAGAGAAAGAGACAGCAACACGGGCGAGGGAAAGAGAGGGACAAAGTGTTGTTTGGGCCATGTTTTGTTGGCCGTTTTTTTTGTTTACTGCTTAAATCTGCCAATTTACTCGTTTACGTTTAGGCTTTGTGAGTATGTGAGTATATGTGTGCGAAGGAAAAGCGGAAAAGCGGGCACATGTGTGCGGAAAATTAATATCTGTGTCATTTTTTGGGTTAATAAGGCCAAATTGAGTATATGTGCGAGACACACTTAATTATCATCATATTTATGGCCGTCACGGGGGCGACACTTTTTTTCGGGTCCTGCCATGTCCTGCCATTTCCCACGCTTTTCCTTGGCTTTTCCCTCGTTTTTTATGCCCGTTTATTATGATTACGGGTAATTATATCTAATTTTTAATAGAGCCAAATGTTATCGGCGAAACCAGCTGCAGAGGAGATTTCCATGGCATTTTAAGAACTTATTTTGGGGGAATTTAACTGAAAACTAGAAAAAAATATTTATAGTATTATTATTATGGATTTTTATTTAACAAAAAGTTGATTGATTTAAAATATTTGTTTTTAAATACATAGAAATGAGTTTTCCTATAAACAAATTAGGAAAAAAATTATTTTTGATATTTTATTCAATATAATTTAATTTTAAGGTATTGATTTCATTTAATTTGATTATTTTATGATTTTAGATACATAGAAAGGAGTTTTCTTATATACAAATTATTAAAACATACTTTTAATATTTTATTTAATATAATTTAATTTTATTTGTAGCTTTAAAATTAGGAAAATTCTTTCTATTGTTTAAAGCCCTAATTCGAACTCCCCTTATCTCTTTAAAAATTGTTTCTTAGTTTTTCCACCACTTTTCCTAAGGCTCTCCCGTTTATTTCCTGGTGTCGATGATAAAGTGGATTAGGGGCAATTTAGTATTCGTCGGAAAATGAAAATGACTGTTGAGAAGCCATCGACAGATGTCTGTCGTCGCATATATATATTCCCCTCTCTATATATATATATGTATTTCCTTCTATATATACGATATGGCCGATGTCTCAGGTCAGTGCGAGTGTCTAATCTCCCGGCTGACTGTCTAATCGCATTTGATGATGACTCGACTTGACTTCGAATTCGATTCAATGCGACTTGACTTTTCCCCCCGCATTTTCCTCGGAAAATCCCAGGCCTTAATCAATCATTGGCCCTCCTCTTTCGCTTCCTGAACTTATCTATTCGGTTTCAATTAATTTGCCAGCTTTTATGCCAGCTGCATTGGCCACAAAATTTTGTTTGGCCCAGAGAGTTAGGGTTTGATTGGGGAATCCCCCCCCTCCACCACTCCTCTGCTGAACTTTGAACTGTCCGAAAGCCCAGGCAATTGAAAGTTTGTCAAGTGTTTTGGGGGCAAAAGTTTGGAAGTGACCTGAAAAGTATGTTTTTGGGGGAAATTTGATTCGATTAGATGGGATTTTTACTCCTGATGTTTTCTATTTTTTTGTGGTTTTTTTTCCTGTTTTTCGGACCTTTGTTGAACAATATTCTGCGGAGCAATGTAAAGTTTTTCCCTGGGCTTTTCTTATGACGGGCAGCGCACAGGTGCAAACGGAAAGTAAAACAACAGCGGAGCAGCAGCCTCAGAATTTACATAAAAAAGTTTGTCATGCCCGAGGAAAAGCGAGTGGGAAAGCCGGGGAAAAGCGGGGAAAAGCCAGCACATGCATGTTTTTGTGTATATTAAAAATGAAAATGCTGCAAACGCTTGAGCGTTCAGGCAAAGAAAAGCCTCCTCGTCTCCGGGTTCAACGTTACTGTCTCGACTTTTCCATTTTCCCTTCAGGTGTGCGCATAAAAAAATAAAAAAAAATACATATATATATATATCTTATATATATGCATGATCATGTCTGGATTAGCTTAATGAAAGCAAAGACTCCGGCGAACAACAGCTGATGGGAAAAGCGGGAAAGCGGGAAAGCTGGCAGTGCCAAGAAAATGCCGTCATGAAAAGCGCTAAGACGCTGACAATGTGCGTTTTTCCCGGGGCTCTTTGGAAATTTGGTTAGTCAGGTGAAAATTCGGTGGAAGTATTTATATTTAAAGATTTTTAAAAATTTTGTAGATTTCCTACACTTTTTATTACTTTACATCCACAGAATTACATATAATTTCAGTAAAATATTTTATGAAAATTCCTTCTCTTTTTACAAACCTGAAAATTATTTTTTTTTATATTGTTTTTTTTTTAATATTTTCTTTTTAAATTTCCACTTCGAAAAATGATTACTTTTATTCAAAGCTTTTTCCTGATATTTTCTTTCCCTAAATATATTTAATTTAATTTTAAATTTGCCCTAAAGTCGGAGATAATAAATATGGTTTTTCAGTTAAATTTTTTCTTTAAATTCCTTCTCTTTTTACAAACCTTAAAAATGTTTTTTTTATAATATTTTATAAAATGTGGCAGAATATTATTTTCCCATTAACAAAAATTACAAAAAGTGCTTACATTTATTCAAAGCTTTATTCTGATATTTTTTTCCCCCAAAATATATGATATTTAATTTTGAATTTGCCTTAAAATCAGGGCTAATAAATATGGATTTTTCGGCCCTCTGAAAGGGCATTAAGAAGTCGACTTTGGCTGCCTGTCCCTCAACAACATGTGCTTACATGTGTGTAAGCGCATTTTCCAACGTGTTGGGGGCTCTGACATGCTGACGGCAACATGCAACACAACAGCAGCAACACAGACGTGCACGGCAGCAACTACAAAGGGGAAAATGGGTAAAATGGGAAAACCTCACCTACCAGCCATGAAAATCCTTCAGAGTCGCGTCGAAACATCCGCGTGACGACGTCATCGTCATCGTCATCGTCCTTGTCTTCCATTGTTGTTGCTGCCATCATTGTTGTTGCTAGTTGCTGCTGCTGCTGTTGGTGTTGCTGCCGCTGGCAGACATTGCTGCAAAGATTTACGGAAAGTTTACAGCCTCAGACATTTGTTGTGGCTTTTATAAATTGTGTCTGTGCGTGGGTGCCAAGGTGTATTTATTTTTTGTACCTACCTGGTTGTCTTTGTTGCATTGCAGTTGCAGCTGCAACAGCAACAGCAACATCAGCAACACGGAACACGTTAAGCGCATTGCCATTTGTGCCACATCATGGCAAAAGCAGGTGGGAAAGAAAAACTCCTTCCATGTCTCATGGGAATCCCCGCAGCTGCCAGCAAAAGTTGTTCAATTCACCAAACAAAACAAAGCAAAGAATATATATCGTCTAAATAAAAAATAGCAAAATATCTATATATATAGAGAGAAAGGTGAAAATAAAAGAGGAGAAATTGAATGCCTTTGTGCAACCGAATGGCTTAAGCGGGATTTATCGGCATGCCGAAAGGTGAATTCGATTGATGGCTCGATAAAGATGAGCGATGATTTGGCCCATTATTAGGGGCGAAAATATATGAAGTCCATCGCTGGGTTAACTCTGCAATTAATCAGTGCTCAAGGGAAAATTACTTACTCAAATTAAGTACTGTCAATATATTTACTTGTATTTATTTATATTTATTTGTTCCTTTTACCTTTAAAATAATTGTGTATTTATTTATATTAATATTTAAATTCTTTATTTATATATATCTATAATTACTTATATTTATTTATATTAATTTATATTTATTTGTACTTATTTATATTTATTTATATTAATTTATATTTATTTGTATTTATTTATATTTATTTAAAGATATTTATATTTACTTATATTTACCTTTATTATTAATTGTGTATTTATTTCCAGAACTGCCATCTCATATGGTAAATTATATTATGAGTAAATTATTTACTTAGTTTTATCATTTGCTTAAATCTTTCATTTCAAAGGCAGCCTCCATCTATAGCCATTCGGCATTCGTCAGTCGAGCTTCCATCAGCCATCAATTTTTCACATTTATCGATTACGATTACGGTTATTAATCATTCCCTTTCAGTTTTCAGTGCGATTCGGTGCACCTTTGTCGACTTATTCGATGCTGAATGCCGAATCCTTCGGCTTAAGCGCTTTCAGCTTGTTAAATGCGTTGCTGGCAAATTGCATTCCCCATTTCCCAGCCATTTTCCCATTTCCCTGTCAGTTTCCCCACCCAATTTCCCAGCCCACTTCCTGACAGGACACAGATGTTGCCGCGGCGGTGCGAGTGAGATGGATAGCCCAACTCGCGTTGTAATTAACATTAATTTCGTATAAACTTTGGCACATTGCGTATACGCCATGTGTGTCTGCATGGCCTTTTCAATTGTCTGTCACTCGCAGTAATATTATCGTACAGCCTGCGCTGAGCGTAAATTTCTTCAATTTCATATCATTAATATATTAAAAACATGAAAATTATTATTTATATATTTTATACCAGAGAAATATACTAGAAAAGTACCAGAAATATAAATATAAAGTTTAAATTGCTCAAAATATTATTTTATTATTTTTTATTACTCTCTCATTAGTACCTTAAAATTATTATAAAGTTTAAATTGTTGAAAATATTATTTTTTTATTTTGTATTACTCTACCAGTTGTTCGCTCAGTGCAGAGGTGATACTAGATTGTCGTAGCACACAAATTGACTGCGAGCCCAATTGTTTTACACATTGATGTCTGGGTTGTTGTTAAGACAGCAGCAACAGCAGGGAAATGGTAAATGGAAATGGGGAATCTTTATGCTGTGGATATGAGCTCTGTGCACCTGATGCTTAACCCCCTGGTGCCCTAAGGGGTTTTCTGTGCGTGTGCAAAGTCAAAGTTTAATTTTTCTCAATTAGCCTTTCAAAATCCATGTCTTATTTGACTCCCTGACTAATATGTCTTTCTTCTTTTCGTTTCAGGTGAGTTTTGCCACCGATGATGGGTTAATTTCCCCCAGCTGGCTGTCAAATTGTGAAAACTCAATTAAAGCAAAGGGGTAAAGGTAAAGGTAAGCAATGGCAATCCGTCTTAAAGATGTCAGCAAATCCAAGGGATACAAGGGCTTTGCCTTGTTTGCTATTTGCGGTTGGCTGCACTCTCAACTGACAATTGCAGCTCAAAAGCTCGCAAAAGGAAAAGCAACAGACGATAGACGATAGAGGAGATAGAGGAAATGCAGGGAAAACCTGGGGAAATTTGGGAGAGAGGAAGGTGCAATTTTCCTCTCCAAACTAATAAGTGAAGGCAAAGTAAAAGGGAGAAAGCCATAAACAAATGGCGCATGCACGTGACTCAACTCGTTTCTTTTATTGCACACTGGTATTAAATTTAAATATTTTAAGTTTAAAGCCATTTTTATTTATTTTAAATATGAAAATTTTTCACAAAACATGGTATTTTTATCTAAAATACCAATTTTCCGCCTTCAAAAATCAGTTTTTTAACCAAAATTGTGCTTAAAAAAGGTCTAAATATGGAATGTCATACCTCTCTGAGCTCGAAATTAAATCCCCAATTGATTGGCATTCAAATCTGAAACTTTTTATTTTTGGCCATTTTTTGCAAAAAATCATGATGTAACCCCTTATGAAAAATGCCAAATTTGGTTAAAAAATATATTTCCCCGAAAGTGGTGGGGATCGTTAGCTTAGGTTGTTAGATGCCTAGAACAATGGTTCTTTTAGCTGTGGGACTTGAT
This sequence comes from Drosophila lutescens, assembly GCA_037075285.1. Classification (NCBI taxonomy): domain Eukaryota; kingdom Metazoa; phylum Arthropoda; class Insecta; order Diptera; family Drosophilidae; genus Drosophila; species Drosophila lutescens. Next base: position 4,387,361 of record JBAMCF010000413.1, on the reverse strand, counting down.
TTGATCAAATTGCGATTGAAAAACCTTCAAAAAAAGAGATTTTTTGACCCAAAATCCTAATTCCTATTTTCTAGCCTCAAAAATTAGTTTTTTCTAGCCAAAATGGTGCCTAAATAAGATCCAAGTATGGAGTGTCATACCTCTCTGAACTCGGAATTAAATCCCCAATCGATTGTCTTTAAAATCTGAAACTTTAAATTTTTTGCCATTTTTCGCAAAAAAATCATGATCAAAAAACAATCGTTATTTTAGCTGTGGGACTTGATTTGACCGAATTACGATTGAAAAACCTCACAAAATGTACAAAAAAATTCTTAAAAATATTATATAATTTGGCCAGATCCTTGTTTATTTTATAAAATTAAACGAAATTTTTTTATTTCATTTAATAAAAATATTCTCTGAACTTTACAATTTAATTGTTTTAATGCAGATATATATGTACATATGGTGATTTAACTCCGATTCTACTGCCATAGACCGCACATCCTCTGCCGATTTGGGCGGCAAATGGAAAGGGGGCGTGGCCGCAGGGAGTTCATACTCTATCTATCTCTCTCTCTCTCTGCTCTCCCTCTACCCTTTAGTTTTTCTTTCCCCTTAGTTGCTTTGCAGAGGGAACTTGAGTTTTGTTTGTATTTTGCTTTGTCTTGTATGTTGACACATTTTCCTTTCGCATTTTCTTTTTGCACTATATATATATGTGTGTGCGTGTGTGTGAAACCGGAAATTACAAATGCAACAAAATGTTATTGTCTCAGTTGCAGACTAGAAAAAAAATATATATATATTTAAAATATATTACATAATTTAAAAGCAACCTGGGTGATTTAAGTCTATAAATCATACGAACCCCTTCTCATAAGTCAACACCAGTATCATTTCATTTTGAGAGTCGAACACATCGAGTCGAGCACTTAAATTCCTAGCAATTCTAAATTTTTCGAAAAATATCCTATAACACAAAGATGGAGAGCGTCGAAGGCGTGGGTGAGCGCCCATCCACATCGGGGGCCTCATCATCGATGGGTAAACAGGACGGATGCCTGGGCTCTGCCCAGTCGGAGTTCTCGCTGGACACCCATGGATCGTCCCTGAATCATCGTCTTCGCCTGGAGAGCGAGAACGATGGCAATGCCACCGACGAGGAGGTCGAGATCTGCATAACCCGGCTGAACTTCCTGCCCGATCGGGCCAGACGCCTCTATATGGACTGCAAGCTCTCGCTGCCGCTAGGGGGCGGCAGTGTGCCAATGCGCGGCGGGGCGGAGGCGGCCACTTCCGTTTCCGCCGTTTCCGGCGAGAGCAACAGTTCGCCGGAAGTGCGCTACGAGCGGCTGAGGAATACGGCAGCCGAGGTCCAGAAGTACTGGCGCCTCCAGAAGCTGGCTTTCGCCTGTCCCCTGGGCGCCAGCTGCTGCTGCGATGTGGTCCACAATCCGGGGAATCTCCTGAGTCACTGCTTGACCGCCCACGAAGATATAATCACCATGGAATTGAAGGGCAGGGAGGCAAAGCTCTTCAAGATCATGGGGAAGTCCCTACCGGAAATGCGAAGGGATAGAAGCCAGTGCGTGGGCCTGCTGATCTACGAGAGTGGCCGCCAGGTGGCGCTCAACTCGCATCTGCCGCGAATCTACTCGGACTGGGAGTGCCGCCTGCCCGTCCTACTGATGCTGTGGAAGACCTCGTGGGACTCGATGCCCGGCGGACCTCGGGTCACCGATCTCTACATCCTTTGGCTGCTCTGCCCGCAGGCTCAGCCTGCTTTGAAAGTCAGCGTTGAAACGGCTGCTGACCTGCCAGGTCTGCCACGTCGCCAGGCTATTCACACCTGTTCCAATCCGGAGATTATCGAAAAGTGCGATCTGCTGTCCGACAGTCCGCTATTCATGCGATTCACCCATCGCGAAATGAAGGAGCACTCGGGGGATTACACGCAGGACATCGAGCTGCAGTTCACCATTCACGAGGACGAGACGACGACCAGTTTGCCGGAATTACCACTGCAAGAGAAGGACGCCGAGGATCCAGAAGAAACCACACTGGAAATCGAAGTGATTGCCGACTTTGAGGTGCTGCAAAGTGATGAGACGTCCAAGGAGGAGTTTTCCATAGAGAAAACCGAAGATCCAGAGGAATTAACCGAACAGAACAACTGAAAATTCGCTTGATTTTTCCAAATTTTTCGTCTTAACTTGATTGTCAACAATAATTTTAAACCCATTTTACTCTTGAGAACTTGTCGATTTTAAATTAAACCCAAAATTAATTCAGTATGCCAAAATAAAGTGGTATTTATATTTTATTTATTTATTTTTTAATTAACATAATTTAAATAATTTAATCTGTTAATTCGATAAAAATCGGTTCAGTCGTTATGGAGTTATAGCTTTTCAAAGATTTTCGCCCGAAAAACTCTGCCTAATTATGGGGTGGCAACCCTACAGGCGACAACCCTCAAAAAACAAAAAATACCCAATGCCCTTTCATTTATTAAATTACTTTATAATTAATTAGTCAAATTTCTTAAATTCGGTCACTATCGCTAAAATTCCGGTCCTCCACGCCGGATACCACCATAAATTCCATAAATTAATTAATATACATCTTTTTAACTAAAAAATACTTTGTGCCAGGGCTGATAAATTCAATTAAAAAGAAAATTCCATAGACTGCTATTAATTTAAAAAGTTCTCTCTAAACAACGGTTGACTTGTCCAATTATTTAGTTAAAAATTGTTTGCAAAATGCCATTAAATCAGCTCTTTGAGCGGCACACAAACTTCTTGTGCATTTTAAAAATACCTTCCAAAAAGTGCAACAAAAATCAACTATAATTTTGTGTAATTTTTAGTAAATTCTCTCCACCGACAGACTGACAGCTTAATTTAATTATTCTTGAACACAAATGTGTTGTGGCAAACTCGCCCACTTAACCCACTGTGTGTTTGCTTGGCCAAAAAGCTGTTCTGTTCGCTGGGAAATTTTTCGCTTACGCCGCAGAGTATGCAACATGTTTGCCAAGGGGCGTCGACTGAGAGGGGGTTGGGGGGTTCTTGGTGTCCAGGTCGTTGGCAGCCATTAGCACAAATGTCGTCGCAAAAAGGGGGTGTGGCGTGGGCAGTGGGCAGTAACTGCATCAACAACTTTTTAACCAACTTGCCAGCCCAGACTAACAAGACCGCAGAAGTTGTGGCCAGGGGCGTAGAAAGGGGGATTAGGAAAGGGGGCGGCGGCAAACTAACTAACTCGATGCTTTCGCCTGCCACTTGTAATGTACCGTTATTGTTGCAACAACATGGGCGGTGGTAGCAGAGGGGGCAGAAGGGGGGCAGGAGATTTTTGGCTGCTTTGTCCGCGAAATATTTTTTTTCGGTTGCACAAAAAAAATGTAAGCTCAACTTCAGCTGCAGAGATTTTTCGGTCAGCGTTAATGCAGCAGTGTTAACCCCTAAAAGCCCCCCCCCCCCTCGCTATCGCCTATATATCCTCTAAAGGACGCTGAACGCTTTATGGCCAAAGCAGTCAGACACTGAAAAAAAATCACTACATAATTATACCTACAAAAAAAAAGATTGTGTTTAAAAGCCACTTCTATGGGATGTTTTAACGGATAGTATTTTTAGGCATAATAGAAAAAAAAATTGTATAATATTTAAAAATATATCATATGAATATAAAATTTTAAGTGAGAAATATCATAAAAACTTGTGTATTTTATTTTTGGAAAATTATAATTAAATATATTAGGTTTTATAGAAAATCGAAGTGGATAGAGAAATACCTACTGTGAACAGTATATACTGAAAACCCGATCGTGTTGAAAAACTTATTCTTTTGGTATATTTAGTATATACTGAAAACAGAAAGTATTGAAAACCCCCTTCTTTTGGTAGTACTAGGTATGTAGTAAAACCCGAACGTATGGAAACCCCCCTTCATTTGGTAGTGCTACCGGATAGTATTTTTTGTACTCAAAAATAACGTGTGCAGAACATTATAATTAATTTATTTCTATGTATTATTCAACTCCATTTTGCACTTAAAACAAACCTATAATCGCACTCGAATTTTCCCGACGACCCCTTTTTTCGGCCAGTGTAGCCCCGCGGTCAGTTCCATTGCGGTCTGCTCATCTGTGTCCGTGTCTGCCAAGTTTTCGGTGCAAAATAGTTGGGAACTTTTTGTGTATGTACCACATAACACAGGGTTCCCCGACGGACACTTTAAATTGCACACAAATTGGCAGAAATGCTTGTTGGCCAGAGTTCCATTTTTGGCCCGTTGCCGTTGCCTTTGACAAGTTTTTTTTTGCCCCGCAAAGTTGCTTTTTTCCAAACAAAAATAATAAAAAAAAAGGAACGCATTTTAATAAAACTAAGACAATAACGACTTTGTGTCTCCCCTTTGTTCGTTGGCTTTCTCTACTCTCCATTTTTTCGATTTTTTATTTTTATTTTTATTCCTTTTTGTCTGGCAAAGTCAAGAACTTGGAGAATTAAGTGCTGTGGCCAGCCGCAAAATAAGTGGCAATTGAACATTTGATTGCACAGCTAGTCGGAATAAGTTATTATTATTCAACACTCAAATTGGAGGGCTTTAATTATAATATCTGCTTAATTTGTATATTTGTTTACCCGTTTATCTGCCAACTTAACTGGCACAACATTCGGCTATAATTGTTGTACAAATTGTAATTTGTTCGGCTGTCTTGCTGTCTTGCTGTTGCCCCTAACAATTAATCATACAATGGCATTCAATTTATGTTTATTTGTTTTCATGGCTTGTTTTGTTGTTTTTCGTTTCGAAAACAGGCCAACTAACCAATTAAATAATGTAATTTCAATTTGCATTGACAGAAGAAACGGGGAATGAAAATGTGCACCAAATATGTTGCCTACTTTTTGGGGCTTGCCTTTGGTGATGGGGCGCTTACATAAAATGTTTAATATTTTTGTTAAAATCAATATTAGGCTAGCGATTTCAATTACTGATTGGCGAAGTAAATAATGGACAATACAAATAAATCGGAAACTCTAAATAAAATACTTAATTTCAGTCTGTGAAATGTGAATTTCATTGCTAGAAGTTCTAAAATATTTTATTTAAATATTTAAAAATATTTTGTTGATTTTTGAATTGAATTAAAAAATATTCCATATATTTTACTTCACTTATTTTTATTTTTAGTAATAGTTTGGGTTATTTCATTATTTATTTAATATTTAATTATGCAACATTTTCCTTGGGCCTCGTGACTTTTTCACCAAAGTAATGCCTTAAAATCCATCAAATATATGATGGCAACTGGTAATTTCTGGGTCACTTGCCCGGCCACGTTTCTCTTCTATCCGCAGAGGCAGGAGCAGTAGCAGGATCAGGACAATAAACGCCAGCAGTCACCCTTTGTCCCGGGTCCCGGGTCCTGCGTCCTGCGTCCTTCGTCCTGAGTCCTGCAGGCTGCATGAATTACGAGGTTAATTAGAAGTTTGACACGAGGCATGGGGCACTTACAATATGTACATGGAATAAATATATATGCGCACACAGGCTCCCAAAGTGGAGGCTGCAGGATCCTGGTTCCCTGTGTCCTGGAACAGGAGCAGCTGTCGTTGCAGTTCGAGTCACGTACGTGGCGCACACACACACACGCACACCGTGTATGCATAAATAATGCAAGAGTGTGAAAAGGCACACACACACACACATGCACAACATTTGCTTAGCTTTGCAGGCAGCAGCAGTTTTCAATATCAGCCTAGCAACTGAACTGGGAAATGGGAAATGGAAAAGCCCCCCTCCGCCCACTGCCACGCCCATTTGTTGGCCAGCTTGCACTTGTTTATCATTTATTACTGCAGTCGGAAAATCTGTTTCTGTTTCTGTTTCCCAGCTCCTTCTACATTTCACATTGTTTGTCTTGCCCAATGTTTTCCCAGCATTTTCCAGCTTTCCAAGAGAGTTTTTCTAGATTTTCCCCTGCTGACATTTTTGCTGGCTGCTGAAAATGTTAAATTGAATGTGGCAAAAAGGTATTTTTTGCTTTTCTGTTGGCACGATAAAAATAGTAAATGTCATCAGAGGTAACGAAATTGTATTTATAAATGTTGTTTGTCCTGTAATTTGGGTCGTTTAGATTTCGGTTAAATGTCCATGTCAAATAAACGGCATTAAGTTCGGGGAAAACGTGTGAGGGAAAATAACTGCAAATATCAAGTAAATGATTTGCAAAAATGTATATTCATTAATTTATGGAATTAATTGCAGTTCTTACTCGTGGATTAAGGGCTGGTGGTACCCCTGACTGCCGCTAGGCGGCGCTGTCGCGGTAATTGATATTTTAGATTCCTATTTTCTTCACCTATTTGATTAACTGAATAAATTATGAGATGCTAAGAAACTTTGAAGCTTATCAAGGGTATTTTCTGGTATTATATTGATTTATAAAATATATAAAATATATCTGAATTTAAAATATTTATATTAATTAATTAATAGAATTAAGCTAAATGTTAGGAAACTTAATTTGAAAATTAAGTTATATTTTAAGATATATTTTCTAGATTTTTTAATTCATTTTATTTATGATTAAATTTTATTATTATGATTAAATGTTGATGCTTTTCCATCTTAATTAAATTTTAAATTTGCGAAACCCCTTAATTTAATTTAATAAATATATAACCAGAAGTGGAGGGCACACGTAGACGGGACACTAACACACACGCACAATTATAGGTGCAATTGCATCTGCATCTGTGCATGCGAATGTATGTGTATGCGTGGATGGCTGCGTGTAGGTGTAGGTGTATGGGTGTGCAACTCGTTTCTTGTTCGGTTGATAAAGTTCATTTACCTTTTGGCGTTTATCTAAATGCCCTCGCTCCCTCTCTTTCTGGCTGCCTCGCGCCATCTCCCTCTTGCAGTGGCAAAAGTGTAATTGTCTATCTTATGCTTTACATTTGCACACAGATACACACGTGCAGAGAGAGAAAATGCTATTAGTTTGTATTAATTACTTTTTTTCTTCCATTAAAATCTTTTTTTACCTTTTTTATTCCAAAACATTTTTTAAAAATATTTTTAAAAATATATATGCATTTACCCATTTATTTTATATTTTTATATTAATCAATTTATTTATTTTAAGTGCACAGAAGACAGCTTTAAGTTTGTTTGTTTATTTGTTTTCATTTGTCAAGTCTGCAGACAGCCTTTATTGTTTTCTCTCAGTGTTCTTCCTTCTGCCTGTGTGTGAGTGTGTGCTCTTGAGCATGTGTATGTGTGTGTGCTTGAGTGTGTGACATTAGTTTTTCTGCAGCTGGCATTTTCGCGCAATTTGAACTTGGTTTTTATTTTTATAAGCGAAGCCAAAGTCAAAATTAAGCAAAACTCCTCGGATAGGTAAAGTTTTTAATTTTCGGACTTTAGTTGGAAACATTTGAAGTTGAAACTTGGGTTTCAACTGCTTTAAATTTTCCCCTTAACATTTAATTATTTTAGTATTATTTTATTCGAAATATTATGAAATAAATGTGACAAATGAAGCAAACAATTTTGGAATACCTTTGGTTTAGCTTTAATTATTTTATACATGCAAAAGGGAAAGGGAAAAAATGGGAAATGAAAAAACCAATGAAATGACAAACTTAATAAAGGCTTTCATAAATATGTGGAATATCCCTTGCAATTAACCCATTTGGAATTTAATTTCGAGTTTGTTTCGCTTTCGATTCAATTTCCCATTTCCATTTGCCATTTGCAATTTGATGCAATTAGCTGAAGTTCTGTGCAGAAAGCGAGCCCAATAAATTGAATTTAATTTGCCGCTTTCCCGTTTTCCCACTTTTCCATTTTATGCCGCCTCAAAGGTATATATTCGCCTATATATATATATATATATTCGCACAAATATCGGGCATTGTGCGGTTGTTGCAGTTAACATTTATTGCCTTTTTTATACCTTCGCGCTGTTAAATGAAATGTTTTATTTCCCATTTGTGCAAAATCCTCCCGCACTTCGCCGATTCGCTTTCGGGGGGCCATGGAAACCAAAACCCTCTTGGCATTCCATTTCAATTTCACTTGAAAATGCACTTCGAATCGCACACAAACACATCGAATCGCGAGCCACTCGGAAATCAGAGAAATCAGAGGAGCGCGGCCAAACGCAATTACACGGTCCCCGCTGCCATGGGTTAAGGGCGGGGGCGTCGTGGGGTTAAGGGGGTTGCAGGGGCAGCTGCTCCATATAAAGCATTGGCAAAACTTCATTACTAATTCCATTTCGAGCACAAATTCACCCACATATGCTCGCAAATGCCATTGCAAATTGTACGCAATTTATTTTTGAAATCTCATCTGCAGGATTGGAAGGACGAGAGGGTCCTGCGGTGAGCTAGAGTTCAATTTGGGGATAATCAAAGGGAAAATTGCCAGCAAGTGCAGGAGGAAAATGAAGAAATAAAGATGGGGGAATTTTAAGATTTTTATTTTTTTTATTTCACTTCATTTATTATTTAAATAAGTAGCGAAATACTTTTATTTATTTCCAAAAGATAAAGTGAAATATTTTTATTTATTTTTCTAATGATTCTAAAATTTGATTATGTTTTTTTTATTAATTATTTAAATTTATTTTATTATATTATGATTATATGATTTATATTATATTATTTAAATGACGAATGTGAAATATTTTTATTTATTTCTCTAATGATTCTAAAATTCGTTTATGTTTTTTTATTAATTAATTTAATTTATTTCGGTTATTGCACTAATTAACCTTAATAACTCATCTGCTTTTCAGCATTTTCTCTTCGCTGCCCGAAGGGCTTGCTCGTCCTTAAGTTCAAGTGGAAAATGGAAAACGGTTCGCGAATTTATTCACCAATTTGTATTCCCATTCCGCGGTTCAATCAATTGTTGCCGGTCTCTCTATTTCTCTAGCCGACTTTTTCCCTGGCAATATCTCCTCTATCGCTTCTGCCGCTTTTCCCCTTTCCACAGCTTTTACCCACTTTTTCCATTGCTTTTCCTTTTGCTGCTCACGATTTGGTGCACCCAATCGACCCATAAACCCAGTTATTTACTTAGAAGCGCCTTTTAACATTTTTTTTTATTTTGCCACTGCTGCCGCTTCTTCTTCTTCTTCTGCTGTTGCTGCTGCTGCTGCTGTTGCAACGATTTAATGGCAACTTGGCGTCGCTGTTGCAGTCGCAGTCGACGGCAGTCGGCTTTTTGCATTAAATCAACGCGCGACCACCGCCAACAATAATCAACAAAACAGAGCGCACAGAGAAAACTTTGGCCGCAATAAAAGCCGGCTCCACCCAGCACCACCCACCCAACTTGCCAGGATTTTCCACATCCCACACTGTAGAAAAATCAAGATCTGAAGACAATATCAATATGAGATTGGTTTAATGTTTAAGTGAAATTATAAATATTTTCATATTTTATTTTTTTAGATTTTTAAAATATATTTTATATATATTTAAGGCAATTTTTATTTATCTATTTTTTTCGTTCAGTGTATATAGCCCACTATGCAGTGCAACCAATCTCAATTGCAATTCGAACTCCAGTACGAGAATTCGTTTCAATTTGTTGGTCACCCAACATCCAACGACCCCCCCCCCCCCCCCTGTTTTTTTTTTGTACGGAACCAACCGCAATCGTGGGGTATTTCTGATTGGGGGGATGGTTGGCTTTTGGAAGTGCACCCACTACCATCCTGCCAAGAATTGATTCGCGCCGAGTCGCGCCGCATGCAAATAAGGTCAACGTGCGCTGGCCAAAAGCCGCCAGTCAGTCAAGGAGCGGCTGAGACGAATGCGACTGAGCCAGCGGCCCATTTAGGCGCTGCACTGAGAGAAATAATATTCGTATATTATAAACAATTTGGACAATTTTAAGAACTTTTATAAATTAAATTAAATTTTTTTATATAAACATACTGTTTAATAATAAATAATTATTGTGCCAATTTTATCTTGGTATTACTTTCGAATTTCGGTTTTTCTCTAGACTCCCATGTCAAGCTACTTTTGCTGCTGTAAATTATTTAACACACACTGAAAAGTTCAAACTATGGCAATTTGCGAGCTAAAAATATATTGTAGCACACTTTGTGAGAGTTGTCAAATATCAGGAGATATTCAATAGGGTATAAAATATTATTCGACTTAAGATAACAAAATTAATAATTCAAATTCAAATATGGGAATGCAATTCCAAAGTTACAGTGCCGGGAAGTATGCAACACTGCGCCAACCGCTTGACTGAATGACGGTTGATGGTTGGATGGGAGAAAAAGGGTGCTTTTCGGGTGGTTCCGGGTGGTTTGGGGGGCTAGGGGTACCTCGGTGTGGGCCCTTAGTGTCGGTTGCCTTGTCTGTGGCGCTTGTTTGCCACGTTGCCATTTGGCACATTACGAATGAGCGAACGAACGAATGAGCGTGGCCCAGAACAAGATGAACCGGCGGAAGGGGAATAGGAATTTCTCTTTGGTCTTTGCCGTTGTTGTGCAATTGCAAACATTTAGCATGGCGACCTAAAACAGTTGGCACACAAACGAACACGCTACAAAAGCGGGAAAGCGAGGAGAGGTCTTTAAAATGGCGCAAAAAGAAAGTGGGGGAAAGTGTGGTGGGGACAAAACCATAAATTCAAATCGAAATGAATAATTGAGTCAGCAGCAATGACCACCAAACTTAATGATTCTTGCTGCCAAGTACAGCTTACACAAATAATTGTTGAAAATAAAGAAAATGTCTTTAAGGTTTGGCGCCCAACGTGGGGCTTTATTTAAATTGATTTTATTTGCCAGTTTATCCATTCAAAAAACCCATACAAGTAATCAAAGAGTTATTTGAATGTTTAATATAATTCTTAAAACACAGACAAGCATTTCGCATCGATATTTTCGTTTTTCCATTGAGCTCGCCATTTAATTAAAGCCATGTGTCATTTATAAATTGCATAATCACCTAGAGCCATTCACAAATTGCTGTGAATTGAATGAATAAATGAACGGGGGCCGAGGACCATCTTCATTTCCCTTCTTTTCATACAAATACATGTAGATATTTTCGCATTTATTCAGGCTCAGGCTGTGAATAACATTTACCCACCCACTGGGATGGAATTCACAAATCAACAAATTTGAGATTTAAATTCAGTTTACCCACCACACAAACTCCCCTCCCCACCCCCAATTTCCATTTCCCGCTCCCCTTATCCGCAACCTGTTAATGGCTTGCATTTTCATTCATACAAATCTCATAATGGATAGTGCGAAAGAGATAGCCAGCGTGTGAGCGAGAGGGATGGGGAGGGAGAGAGTGTGACAGGTGGATTGGCGGCGAGAGACAGAGAGGGAAAATTGAATTCTAATGAAAAGCATTTAAGACAAAATCAACAACAGAATTGGCCAAAAAATGCAAACAAATCCAGAGTGGCAGCAGGTGGGAAAGTTCGGTGGATTTTAGGCTGCGATGAGTTGTTTTCGGTGGCTTATTTGGGGAGTTTTCTGAGTGCACTGTTTTAGTCTTTGCTGTCCCAATCGATGAACTCGTTCCCTCCGGCCACTCTATACCCTCTTTGCTCGTGATCCCTGAATTATCTATCTACTTAATATTTTTATTAACTTATCTACTCCTTTCGACTGCAATCAATATATAATTTTTTATTAAAAATTACTAAAAATGTATAATGTTCAAGTTGCGCCCTGAAAAATCCGTTTTTTTGGCCGAAATGTTGTACAATAACTTCCAAATATGGAATGTCATACCTCGTTGAGCTCGTAATTTGATTTCCAATCGATTGACATTCAAATCTGGACATTTTAAATTTTGGCCATTTTTCGCAAAAAATCATGAAAATGCAAAATTTGGTCAAAAATTAAATTTTTCCGAAAGTAATGCGGATCGTTAGTTTGGGTTGTTAGCTGCTCAAAACAGTCGTTATTTTAGCTGTGGGTCTTGATTTGGGCAAATTACGATTGAAAACCCTAAGAAAAAGAGATATTTTAACCCAAAATCCTAATTCCAATTTTCCATCCTCAAAAATTAGTTTTAAGCCAGCATTGTGTCCAAATAAGGCCCAATTATGGAGTGTCATACCTTGTTGAGCTCGTAATTTAATCCCCAATCGACTGGCAACGAAATCTGGATCTTTTTATTTTTGGTCATTTTTTGCAAAAAATCATGATGTAACCCCTTATAAAAAATGCGAAATTTGGTCAAAAATTAAATTAAAGTGATGGGGATCGTTAGCTTAGGTTGTTACCTGCTCAAAACAGTTTTTGCTTTAGTTGTAGACCTCGGTTTAACGAAACTACGGTTAAAAACCCAAACAAAAAATTTAATTTTGTGGAAAATACTAATCCCTCGAAGTTCACATTAATTTGCCTTTATCGCAACAACACTTTCATTCAGCTGGATAAAAATCCAAACGTTTCTTTATTTTAAAGTTCGATTTGAAAAATCTTGACTCCCAATTGCAAAGGGTATTCCAAATGGTTGGCTCACGGAAAACGAACTTTATTTTCCATTCGTTGCCACAGTACGTGAAATGGATCAAAATGCGCTCTATTTGGCAACAACAATGGGCGCGGGCAGGAATCTGTTGAGAGGGGGGTTGGGAAAGTGGAAAGTGGAAAAGTGGGGGCTTGTTAAGCCCTGTAAGTGGAACACCAAAAGCGGGGGAAAGCAGAAAGGCGGGGAGAACTCTCGCTTCGTTTCAATCAATTAAGCGCCAATAATTAATTCAATTGATTTCATTTCAACCGGGAAGCCCCCCCCACCCCCCCACCTCGGTTTTCCATCCCCCTTGGAGCGCCATAATGTCGCTGAGGGTGGAAATGGAAAATTCGACGGGGATTGGAGAAGGGGAAGCTGCCAAATGTCTAAGGCCATTTGAATCTCGAGCGCCATTAATTCATTTTAAAATTGATGGCTTACAAAATATGCGTCGTTTTGAGATTTTGCAATTCTGCGATGTAAAAATCTAAATATATATATGAATACATGCCCAAAGTTTCAAGACTAGTTGTAGCATAAATCCTTTTTCCCAAGTCCGAATTATAGGCATTTATAATGCCAGCACTGGTGGTCCACCCTAAAAACGTATATAAATTATTGCCGATTTATGTTTTTGGGTCTCTGCGGTAATTTAATGGCTTCGACAGCTGCTTTGGGATTTTAATTTTAATGGCATGGATTTTGGGGGGACCGAGAGCTACTGAATTCATGAAATCTGCTTCATCTGACATATGAATCTGGCTCAACATCATCTACATACTTGTCAGCATTTAATATGAAATAATTTCTATTTGTTTGCCCTGCTTTTTTCAAGTCTTTTCGGCCAACAACTTCATAAATTCTCCTCTCTTGTCGTTGCAGGTAAATTCCCACAGCCGAGACTTTTGTTGAATGTAAGCCAAAAATCCATTTACATAATAAGATACCAGGCAAATTCGGGCAAAACAAGGCAAAGAGGCAGAAAGACAAATGTGGACAGTGAACTCGACTCAGTTCGACTAATGCCGCATAAGTCATGCATATGTGACTCACTCTCGGAGTTTTGGCAAGAAAATTAACAAAACATAAATCGTGCCAAGGCACTTTACATGATAGAGAAAGACACACAAGTGCTCCTATATATATAAAATATATATAAATAAAAATAGAGGAAAGGAATGAGTAATACTTTCCTTGGCCATTTCTTCAATTCCATTTGAATGCTTTAAGTTTTCCCCGAAAATTTCCATACTAGAAATTGAGAAATTGGAAATAGAGTTTAATATTTATTTGATTTGCTATCAAAGCCCCCCTTTGGGCGCCAAAACTTTAAGACATTTTAAAATCTAGTGAAACATTTATTTGCTTGTCTGTGTTTCAAGAAATTTATTGAACATTCAAATAACTCTTTGATTACTTGTATGGTTGTTTTTTTAAAGGATAAACTAGCAATAAAACAAAATTTAATTGTTTTGGGTAGCAAAGCCCCTCGTTGGGCGCCAAAACTTTAAGACAATTAAAAAATCTAGTGAAACATTAATTTGAAGCCCAACTTTAATTTGTAAAATTCCTAAGAGCCGCATTCTTAAGCCCAAAAGTTTCCGAAATAACCCAGTTTTCGGGAAGATATATGTATGTATAGGCCCTTCGTTTTCATCATTTATTCGAACACTCTTCAGGCTGCAAACGAAACTTTGACTCTCAGACGCAGCCATTACTCTTTCGAGTAACCCCTCCCAGCCGACGCCCCTGCCCACCGCACACACTTGAGCCCCTCGCCGCTGGGGGGCGCCACTTTAAAAAGGCAAAACGAAGGAAGAGAAAAAAATTCACACTATAAAATCATAAATTACGCCATTTAAGTGGGTCAAATGGAGGCATTTGTGCGGAAGACACCCCGCTAAGGGGTTTCGTCCAGGGGCGGGGGTGCGAAAGGGGGTCCGGGGGTTTGGCAGGACTAAGAGGATACAACGACTGCGGCGTTTTCCATGTTACTGGGTCACTGCAGGCACACACAAATTGCGGTGAAGGGGGTTTAGTATGGAAGGGGTGGGGGGTGAAAAGCCCCCTTTCGATATAAATGAGCAATGTTAGGCCTGCCGAATACCACAACCCCCCTCCGGACGCCACTGGGTTGTTGTTAAGTAAAAGAAGCCGCAATAAAACAAACGAAAAATGGAAAGCGAACGGAAAAGCGGCAAATGGGAAATGGGAAATGGAAAACCGAACGCGGACGACGTCATCGTTCGCCATTGTTGATGTTCTTGTTGTTGCTGCTGCTGCGCCGCAGTGGCAATTATTGCAAAACAAGAAGGAGCCCCCGCCCCCCTTCCCCTCTTCACCGGCGCCCCTGCGCTGCATCGACCTTGTCAGCATTTTTCGTCTTCTGCTGCAGTCACGTTGACAATTTTTCCAATTGCAGTTTTCCACAGCGAGCAGCAAAAACTTCGCCTTCAGCAGTAATCAGTTAACGGAGGGGGGTTTTTCAGGGGGGTTCAGGAAAAATGAAAACTGAAAAAAGAGGAAAATGGCAACTGACGACCAAGAGGCCTAATCAATAATGTTGGCTCTGCTCTTTATTAGTTCTTTTTTATATCCAATGCTCTCCAAAAAAATGGGAATGAAGGTTTTAAGGTAAAATACTGCTTCAGGGATTTTTAATGAATTTATAAATATTTTTTTAAAATAATATTTGATACAAAAAAAGGTGGCTCATTAGCAACCAAATCTTAGAGGATATACAAAAATATTTGTAATTTATTTACAATGTTATTTTTAAATACCAAAACTCTAATTCTGTTTTAAAAAAATTAATATTAATTTTAAATAATATTTTTATAATTTTTTTTTTTTAAATATTATATACAATACAAAAAATCTATTTAATAGATCTTCCTTTTGGGACGGGACAGCCCTTTAACAATACATACCATCCAAGTTTACTCCTTATTTACCATAGGTAAAAAAACAAACATTTGTCAAGTGAATCGAGAAAGAAGGTCGAAGGGTATTTTAAAGCTTCTTCCCTTCACATTTGTTTTTGGCCCGCCGCAGTTGGAATTTCATTAGCCCAAGTTGGGTGAAGCAAAAAAGTTGGGACCCGAAGGGGAAACAGAGGCCTCACTTGATTCGCTTTCATGTTCAGGGGCTGTCCTGCCCCCTAACCCCCTTTGAACCCCCTTTTTCGTGTGTCATGTCACGGCTGACTGAAGGGAGTTGCGAGTGTCGAGGGTTATGGCTCATATGTCGCTGGCTTTACATTATTTTCCCAGCGATGCCCCCCTCCGTCGCGCCCTTGACCCCAATTGATGGTAATTTCAGCTCACTTTTTGTCCCTAGCTCTTTTCCTTATCCCATTTCTTTTTTTGCTGCCTGATGAGCGGGTTTTCCCTCCGGTGGAAAAGTGACAGGAGAGCTGAGATATTTGCATGCCACACGGTTTTCGGCTGGGATGTGGGGAAATTCGGAAGGAAATTCTCGGAAGAATGTTCGGGAAAACAAGGTCTATCGATCTGAATTGAATTCGTTTTTCTTTCTTTTACTTAAAAATATTTATTTTAAATGGATTTAATAATAGATTTATTTACTTAACTTTACTTTACTTATTCCACAATATAATTTAATTTAATTTAAATAACCATTCTCTTGGTTATTTAACAATAGTTATTTAAATAGATTAATTTACTTAACTTTACTTTATTTAACAATATAATTAAATTAAATTTAAATAACCATATTATCATGGATATTTAACATTAGTTTTTTAGATTTTATAATAGATTAATTTATTCAACTTTACCTTATTTATTTCACAATCTAAATTCATTTAATTTGTGATATTCTTAGACCCTCTTTTCTCATTATTTTGTATTACATTTGTTTCACTTAAATTAGCCACTTCTGAATTATCCAGCAATTTATTAAGCTTTCCATTCAGTGCTTTCCATTTTGAAGCGTTTAATGCGGCTTAAATTTCGCATCGAGTTATCGGCCATCTTTGTCTAACTATGCAAATGATATATACGTATATATCCGTGTGTGTGTTGGTGTGTGGCCATATACCACTGATATCTGGCTCACTAATCTTAGATACAAACAATATATTCAAAAAGCGACCTAGATCCTTGCTTAACGTTCGAACAACGGCAACAACAGCAACAAAACCAACAAGGATGGCGATAATAATAACAATGCTAAAAGTGAAAGAGAGGGAACTAGTTGCTAGAGGGAGAGGCAAGTAGGCGCTGCGAAAGAGAGGGCCTCTGTATTTCACAAATTACACTCGAAATGAAATGTGGCCCACAATTGTTTGGCTCACTCTTTCCATTTCCATTTTTTGTTTTCCGGAAAAGCGGGCAAAGAAAGTGGGCAAATGTCAGTGCAAAGTGCAAGGGGAATAAGTGGGCGGCGCTGCTGGGGGCGTGGCACACAAATGAAGGGTCCCAAAAAAACCGCAAAATAACTGGGGCTTCAGAAATTGCAGGACGCGAAAAGAAATCGAATCCTTTGAGAACTTTGAGTAGCTTTTAGTGAAATGTCATCGCTGTAATCCGTTGTAAATCCATCAAAATATTTATCTGAAATTTTTAAAACCTGTATTACATATTATAATTTGCTTTCCGAATTTATTTACAATTTTTGTGTCAATTTTTATATTGTTTCTATTAGAAAATCTATATTTAATACACAAATAGACTGTTTAAAATCATCAAAACTTTAAAGTATAAATTATCCACTAAATTTTTAAAATATCATTGTAATTATCAGTTAAAAATCTGTAAAAATATTTATCTCACATTTTTAAAAATTGTAATGCATATTAGTGATAAAGAAAAAATACTGATGATTTGCTTGTAACTTTTTAAAATATTTATATTTATATATATATTATTTATCCATTGAAAAATCTATTTGATTTGATTTCTTTTACAGAATTACTCCCTTTAATTTGTTCAAAATTATCAGAGCTTCAAATGTATTTTATCATGATTTAAGATTTCCTCAAATGTTGACCTATATCTTCTGAACTCACTCTGCGGAGTTAACCAACTTATCTCGGCGATAACCACCCCCATTCGGTGGCCCGAAAATAAACTTGGCTCTGGCACTCCATTCGCATAATTCCGGCACTCGAAACCGCGAGTGAGAACATTAAATTAATTTGAGTGGCTCACTTGCTGGCATCCCGGCAATTGTCAGTGCATTAATGCCAAGTACATCAGACGAATAGTGCTCCCATCCAAAGATGGTTTCCAAACGGCAAACGGAAACGGGCGAGAATCCATTTTTCGGGTTTTCGGGGATTGCAAAAAAGGGAAAAAGAAAAAGAAAACAGAAGCATAAAATCAAATTACAAACTAATATTACTCACAGTGCGTTTACTTTTCCGTATCGTTAGTTTTCACTGTCAATTGACAAAAGAACCAAAATGAAATGGTATGTTTTTCCTTCTTTTTTTGGGAGTTATGGGGGAGGGAGGTCGGTAGGGGTGGGGGTTGGAAACTGCAGCAGTGGCGGAAATATAAAGCAAGACAAAGGAAAGGCCAAAAGGGGGGTGGGGGCAAACAAAAATACAAAAATACACAAAGGAAGAAACAAACATGAAACAGCAAGAAAGCCAGTTATGCATGTGTTGTGCGGTGGAGGGGGCTTTTCCGGGGTTTTCCGGGCTTTTCCAACGGGGGTGCGGCCTCAAACAATGCCAGAAATAATGTAACGAAAATTGTGTCGACGTCATCGATACGCAAAAATGACGTGGAAGCCCTCAAACAACCACAAATAGTGGGTGATGTTCTTCGATGAGAAGATATAATATTATATACAGGGTGTAATATAGCTTATACATTTACAACTTAAAAGCTGGAAAGCTACTTTCACTACTTTCTGCTTTCTTTTACCAATAAAACCATATTTTTTACTTTTACTTCTTCTATATTATTTTTCATTAAGAAATTATTATCGGTTTTAATGGAGAGTTATTTCTTTATTTATAAATATTTTAATTTGTAAATAATTATTTTTAACTTTTACTTCTTCTATTTTATTTTAGACTAAATTAATTATTATTATGGATTTTAATAGAGAGAAATACAGTTATTTATAAATACATTTTTTAATTTTTAAATTATTAGTTTTAACTGTTATTTTTTCTATATTTTTTTTTTAAATCAAACAATTATCGCTTTAATTGGAAGTTTAATTCTTATAGAAATTTAAAATTGTTTTAAAATAACAAATTGTTGGTTTTAATGGAAGGAAATATTTTACAAAAAAAAACCTGAAGTATAAAATATATGATAAATTATCTTGTCATTTTTTAAGCTTTTCCCATAGAAAATCATACAGGG
Source organism: Drosophila lutescens (assembly GCA_037075285.1). Lineage (NCBI taxonomy): Eukaryota > Metazoa > Arthropoda > Insecta > Diptera > Drosophilidae > Drosophila > Drosophila lutescens. Next base: position 4,368,487 of record JBAMCF010000413.1, on the reverse strand, counting down.
TATTCGCTTGATTGGCCTTCTTCGATCTTTATTCTCTGTTTGGTTTGCTTGTTGGTTTGTTGGTTGTTCTTCCTTCCCTCTCCCTCCACTCACACCCTTACACACACATATATTTATGGGCATGTGTACGTATACATTATGGAATCGGGGCCAGCAGGCATCAAAAAATCACGTATACGTCAGCGCGGCCAGCGGCGTCGTTGGAGCTTATCTGGTTTTCTGTTCGGTTCGGTTCTGTTGTGTTGTGTTGTTGCCACTGCTGCTCCCATAATCGCACAGGCCATAAAAAACGCATTGTTTATGCGACGTAATTGGACACCATCGAATCGGCAAAACCGCCCACCATCCGCCGCCCACTGGCATTTGGTCATCATTGGATCTTCGGTGCGACCATTTTCAATGCCATTAAAAGCGGCCATTGGGCGCGTGTCGGCACAAAGGGGGTGGGGCCACGCCCCCTGCCTCCGCCCACTCCCCAGAGACAGCCCCTTGTTCGTTCGCTAATCCTTCGCGTACTTTATGCCGTTCACTTGGCTTGGCAGAGCTCCCAAAAACCCACAAGAAAAATGAAACATCCCCAGGAGTCCGGCGATTTGCAGCCTCGATTTCTAGCCATTTCTGACCTGAACAACAATAACGAAGCACGCGGGTGGGGAATTAAACTTTTCACGACACAAACAACAAAAAACAGAGAAAAAGAGTGGGAAATCTAATGTAAAGAATGCCAAAATCGGGCGATTACAAAACAGTGCGTTTCGATGTAGGCCGGAAAATGATGGGGAAAGGTATAAAATGATAAAGCAAAATTAAAGCCATCGGTGGGATTAATTGTACTTAGCCTTGAAGATAAGAATATTAAATAATATTTAAATACATTAGAAAAAACCTTGAATATCATTTTTCTAGTAATAGATAAATATTTAAATTAATATTTCAATTATTGTCAAAAATCCGAATCCCTATTTTCTACCCTCAATAATCAGTTGTTTAACTAAAATTGTGCCTTTATAAGGTCCAATTATAGAATGTAATACCTCGTTGAGCTCGTAATTTGATACCCAATCGATTGACATAAGAATCTGGAACTTTTAAATTTTGACCATTTTTCGCAAAAAATGTAACCCCTTTTAAAAAATGCGAAATTTGGTAAAAAAAATTATTTTTCTTCAAAGTATAGGGATTGTTAGCTTAGGTTGTTGGCAGCTCAAAACAGTCGTTCTTTTATCTGTGAGCCTTGATTTGTCCAAATTACAATTGAAAAACCGCAAAAAAAAATAAAAATATTTTTAAAAAAATTTCAAAATTAAATATATTAAATAGAAAGTCTGCAAATAGGTGAAACTTTCATAATTTCAGGTGCATTCTCCCTCATTTGCCGCCTGGCCTGACACGGCTGAAACGCACTGTAGCCGGCGAGTGTGGCCGAAAAAGATCCTTCTGCAATTTCGGTTTCAGTTTCGGCTTATGTAAATGGCTCATGGCGAGCGAAAGAGAGGGCTGCTGTTGGCCGGAAGGCGGGAAAGAGATGGACAACTTGGCAAACAAGTTTTGAAGCGATTTTCGCTTTAGTTTATGTTGGCACATAATTTCTTCTTCCTCTCGCTTTTCCTGCTCCTCTCTTTTTTTTTCGTCTTTATTTTTTCTCCTTTTTTTTGCATAATTTTTCGTTTTTGGCAAATATTTTGCCAGGCAGCCAAACTTTCTGGCCACACACACACACACGAACACACACACACTCACGCACCGAACTCGTCGAAAATTTCAAATTAAAATTCTGCAAAGTTTGCCATGTTCTCTCGCATAAGTGTGTGTGTGTGTGTGCCAGTGTTAGTGTGTTTGTGTTTGGGCAAACACTGCGCATAATTTTGCTCAAATCTTTGACAAATATTTTCACATGCTAATTTCACGTGAGCGAGAGAACGGCCCAAATACCAAAAAGGCACACGGAACTTTTGGTAGCCCCGCCCCCTTTTTCACCGCCTCGAAGGTCCTTGAGACCACGCCCACCGCCCACTGCCCGCCGAATGGACCAAAGGATTTATTGTTGCATAATCAAATTCCTGGGGATAAAACAAGCCAAGAAAATTGTCAGCGTTCCTCAACTTTTAACGCTCTCTGTTGCTCTCTCTCTCCCGCTCTCTCCCCCTCTCTCTCTCTCTTTAGAATTTTTGGTTTGGGGGGGCGAAAAAGCGGCTGAACTATTCACAAAGTTGGCAAGAAAATAGCTGAGATACTTTAGTTGCGTTTTCCGTCTTGGAATTAAGTGCTAAGCAAATGAAAATGTTTGAAGGCATTTAGCCGCAAGTACAGTGATATTTTCGGGATATTTTAGATGATCTCCTCTTTTAAAGACCAAAAAATTCCCATTTCCCGTTGCGCGGCTTTAATTACAGCTGGCTTTTCCGAGTTTCCCGGGTGGGTGGATGGGAAAAGCATTCCCAAAGACCACCTAAATTCCGCTTTTCCCCCCCCTTCGCACGTAGTTAAAAAACTTTTCGTTTGCAATTTTTCTTGAGCTGGCAGAGCCATTATTTCTGGCATTTGCCCTCTGAGTCCCGAAAACCCCACTACCGAATCCCGAATCCCGCACCCTTAACCCCCTGAAGTCGCATGTGCAACGTGCAGCGATTCAATTCCCCGAGTCGAGGGTAAATTTAAATGCGGCTTCGTTGGCTTTTTTTCGCTTTCTGCACTATTTTCGGGGAATTAATGTGGAAACTTGTGCTGAAAAAAAAAAAAACATCTGTCAGGGTTAAAACCATGTCTGTGCCTGGGAGAGGGTTAAAGTGGGGGTGAAAAAAACGTATAAGTAAGCTGGAAGCCCCCAGAGAAAGCTGACAAATCTAAAGGAATTGCCCCCGAAAACTTTCGGATTTGTGTCAGCAAATCTCTACCTCTCTAGCCGTCTCTCTCTGACCCACAGTAGCCATCTCTTTCTCGCCCACTCGCATGTGAGTTTAATTTTTGCTTTCAAAAACAAGACTGGTCGCAGAACGCATCAATCAACGGACAGAGATTGATGTGTGTCCACAGGCGGGTTAACAATCCCCTCCCCTTCCCCACTTAATTAGTCAGAAAGAGAGGGGGAGAGAGGGCGAGAAAGAGAGGGGGCGAAAAGGCAAATCAAATCCTTGGCCAAAAGAGCAGAATCATTCTCGATTTCCAGGCAATTCTATTACCAATAATTGAAACTTAAGCATGCCATTAGCTTTTGCTTTAGTTGGCTCCCAGGACATATAATTCCTACCCCCGCTTACACACACACACACACAGATATAGTAATGGGATCAGGATAGCGAGGGAAAGTTAAAGCCCAGACAAACATTAGCATGTATTTTTATCATTTATATGCATGGCAGGCACATGAAAGTCATCTTTATTTTATATACCCAACTTGCTGGAAAGTTATGCGAAGCCAAGGGAAAATTAAGCGGCGGTATTAGCAGCCACAATACCCTTCATAAAAATATTTAGACAAAATCCTTAAGAAGTTTTGGAGAAAAAATAAAAAAGGAAAATAATTGGGAAATAAAGAATATTATATTCCCTAAGATTAAGATGTTCTTTAAAAAATCAATTTTTATTGAATAAAAATAGAAAAATAATTGGGAAATAAAGAATATTATATTCTCTAAGATTGAGATTTATTTAAACATTAATTAATTATAATATTTCACTTGGCAAATTCACACTTGATCTTTTACAAAGTTAGGGTATCCGAACTGCACTTTATTAGGTGAGAAGGGACTGGGGGTCCTGAAGTCCTGGAGTCCTCGAGTCCCGGAGTCCTCAAGTCCTCAAGTCCTGGACTCCACTGAGTTACGACCGCTGCGACAATAAACCGACGCTCGACGCCGTGACGTAATAGATTTTACGCGCCCATAAACATTCATAAAACATTCTTGACCGTAACTCACATAATCGTGTAATCTGGCTGCCTGCGCTCTCGGTTTTGTGTTTCATTAAATAATTCATTTAATTTGATTTCGGTTTTTGGCGCTCCTCTCGTTATTTTTATTCTTTTTTTTTATTCGCGCCAGCAAATCGATTAGGAATTCACATCCATATATGCGATATATGTACGATATATGTACAATATATATATTTGTGTCGGGAGAGTCCAGTGGCTTTTATGTGCGCCCCTATCGAAATTTATTTGGCAGCGAATCCAATGGAAACTCACTCTGGATGAGCAACACTCTGGATTACCCCACCTACGGAAAATGCCATGGCAACCGTACACTCGGAAATAAATAAAGAAAAGCCCACAGTTATGAAAGATAAGACCATTGAAGTAATAGCTAGTGAAAATAAAGAGTAATCTTAATATTACCAACAAAATTTCCTAATAAAAACCATTTAAAATAAAGAAAATGCATAACCTTTTCATTATTTTACGCATTTAAGATCCCAACTCCATAGTTTTGGCTATCGATATTATCGATACTTTCGGAAATTAGAGAAAATAATAAAAAATTGAATAAATAAAACATTTCGGAAAAATTAATAAAAATTTTAGTGCGATTTAAGTGAAAGAAGTTCAATTTTTAACCATGTTTTAAAAAATATACTAAAATTACTTTTTGTATCTAAAAAATACCACAAAATCTCATGTAAAATTAAATTATCGATAAAGGGCCCAAAACATCAGTGTTTTCTAACTTTTAAAACCATCGATAGTATCGATAGGCATTATTTTTGTATAATATCAATAATATTTTCGTCGAGTGAACTGCATATATCTGCGGATATTCTCCCCTCATATCTGTTTGTTTTGCCTCTAAATGGCTATTTGGTTCTCGTTTGCTTTTCGCTCGGCTGGCTCGTGTTGCCTTGAATAACTTAAAACTGATTTAGTTGTTTTGGGATTTGCGATATTTTTATGGACTCCGAGCACGCTTTTTGCTTGCTTTTTGCAGTGGCTCTCTAATCGGTTATTAAGCGAGATCTCTGCGAACTTTTTTTCCATGGAAACTGGAAACTAGTTAAGTCACCTTTTCTGCTTGAATTTTGCCGGAATGCCAGCAGTTTGCCGTCCATCTTGATTAGCAATTGACATTGAATTGATTAGGCCATAACCAATTTGGCAGAGCAAACCCTTTCGCAAAGGCCCCTTGATTATTCGATGGCTCTTCGTTGGCTTCCGAAGGTCGTTCCAAGCTGGGGCTTAATTAGAAAAAAGGCAGTGTGACTTTTGAGAGGCCCACACTTTTGTTAGCATACTTTCCGAGATTTCCCCTTGAGGTGAGGAGCACTACTAGTCAGTGGAGAACATCAATCAATTGGCTGGGACTTGTCTCAAGGTACAGCTGCTCCACCTTGATCTCGCTGTGAACCTCTGCGGAAAATCGGAAAGGCAAGAAAAATCCGGAAAATAGAAAAAGGCGAGCTCAGCAGAAAATAAAGATTCTCTTTTGATGTCGCTGCATGAAAATGAGATGGGAACGTGTTTATCTAGTCGCAGGGCCGCTCTAATCAGCTGATGATGAGCGATGGGCGATGAGCTCGGCATTGTCCTCGGTGCCCGGTGTTGATTTAACCCCAGGGTGCCGGCTGCCCAAACCTTAACCCGTACGTACATCCTTGCGGGACACTTTGACTAATTAGTGCGCCAGCGGAAAATGATCAATTTGCATTTCACAGACGATGGCCAATTACGATGGCCTAAATAAACTTTGGGGCCCCAACAAAGGGCGAAAAAGGGTTAAGGGATTTTCTTCCTCTGCTTTTTTCTTTCCCTCCCTTAACCCAAACAAATCGTAAATGGCCAAAGGTGAGGTGGCACATTTGAAGAAATTGAATTTTCAATTTATGGTTTCACTATCTTTGGTCTCTCTCTCTCTCTCTCTTTCTTTTTTCGGTTAACTGCTCGTGTAAGCTAAAAATTTTATCACTTGACAAAAACATAAATTTGCCCTTAGCAACACCCCCTTTTAACCCACGAACGCCCCCGAATTTTATGGCTTTGACGAGGTGAGTCGAGGGGCAGTGCTACTTCATATTCAAGTCCCGAAAGGCTAATAAAGCATAATTTAATGAAGCATATATGGCATACGCTGGCCCAGGACTTCCGCTTTGTGTAAACAATAGTTTATAATTCTCGCACACACACACACACACGTGCATGGGGGCAATAAAAGTGGCCCTGCAAAAGGGTTAAACACGACGAGACTGAAATGAGCAGGGAAAACAGGAAAGCAGGCCCACTGGGGGCGGGGAAGGGTTAAGGAAAGGCTAAACATTTTCCCTGATTGCGGCAAATACCCTTTCGCCTCGAACAAATTGAGAGGAATATGAAATATGCCTAAAATTTAAGTCAAAAACTCTAAAATCATAATCTACTAATACTATAAAAGCAGGCACATTAAAAACTGCAAGTTGAGACTGCAGCCAAAGCCCTTTGACATAGAGATCTGGAAAAAACCCCGAAACTCGAAAAAAATTCGGAAAGAAAAATGAGTAACAATTTAAGTATAATTTTTAATTTTTTTTTATTAATTTTTTAAAAAATACTAAGTACCATTTAGTAGTGAGAATACCCAAACTGGGTAGTTGGTTCACGGGTTAAAGGTTTAAAGTGTCCGTCTAAAATATGTTCTGTGCCCCTGTGTGCGTGTGTGTGTGTTGGCCCATGTTTCCATGCGTGTGTGTGTGTGTTAGCCCGACTGTCGCTCGCTTGAGCACGCCTACGTGCCTAAATCAAAGCCGGGGAAGGGGCCACAGCGGTTGGGGCTCCTCTGAATAGGCCGCAAAAGGTCGTGATAAGGCCAGCACAGCGCAGCACAGCCAGGTGAATGAGATGAGGGCCCCAAGATGAGTGCCACAATTGAAAAGCCTCCTCCTCCGAGTGGAAAGCGGGGGAAAATGCCGGGGAAATGGGGAAAAAAGAAAGGCAGGCAGCACTACTGACCACTTTGCATTAAGTATGATTGCACTTGGTCGAGATCTGGCAATTATAGATATGCAATGTGAATGTGTCTGGCCTGCTAATTACTGTGATGGGGATTATGGGGCTGGGAAAAAGGACTACTTTTCACAAAAGAACATTAAAACTAGTAATGAAATATGGTTTTCATTGCTCGACTATTTAGGAAATTTAAAACAATTTGCTTGGTATTTGTTATTATCTTGGAAAGAATGAGTTGTTGTTAAAACATATTTTTATTAACTGAGAATTAGTTTCTTTACTTTCTAATATTTATTAATATAACAAGAGAGAACTCTATACTCAGGAAGTGCGAGAGAGATGGCATCATGCATGCAGTAAATCGACTGCTTGCACTGCTTTCATTTCATTATTTGCTCATAACTTTTTAATGAATGGACCAATTTGAAAAAATTTCTGCTACATTTCGTTAGGTATTAATAAAAAGAACAAAAAAGCATTTATACTTTTTCGAAATCTTTAAGAACTCCCTTGAAGTCGCCTTAAAGTCGGCTTTCTGTTCGCTGTCATCGTGATCTCGCTGCCCCCTGGCTTCCCACCTGACGGACATGCTGCGAAGGTCCCGAGCTAACCCAATCTGTCCACTGTCACCTGTTTCACCTGTCCGCTGACCTCTCGAATGAAAAAAACCAGAAAAAATGTAGAAAGAAAACAAAGGCAAACTGAAAAAAAAGGTAAAAATCCACTCAAACCCCAATCGTTTTTTCTTGCGGCATTTAATTTTGCCACAGTCATGGGCGGCGGTGGGAAGAGGGTCTCTTTCGGGGGGTCCGATCGTAAAAACCAGAAGGGGAAAAATACCCCAAAAAAAAAGGGAAGCCCAGAAGAAGCGCAAACACACACATACAAGCCGCAAAACGAGCAGCGACACAATATGCTAAGGCTTTCCCTTTACCCCTTTCCCTTTTTTCCGATTTCCCCCTCCATTTTCCTGACCGGAGTCTGTCCTTTACATTTTAAATTTTATTATTTTTTATCGCTGCGCACATTTTTCGATGCCCTTTCAAGGGGCATAAGGGTTTTTGAATGGTTTAATTTTTATGAAATAAAATAAATATAAATTTAAATAATCCTGAATTTCTTCTATTGAATTCCCTATAAATTTTACCAGCAATAATTCATTGTTTTTTAATTTTTATGAAATAAATCTAATATGAATTTAAAAAAAACCTGAATTTCTATTATTATATTCCCAGTTAATTTTCATAAATTTTTCTAGTATTAATTTCTTATTTTTTAATTATTTTGGCTTAGAATATAGAGCGTTTCCATGTCTCTTCGCCTGAAATAAAACTTTAACCGGCTTTTTGTCTTATTTTCCCGCCTTATGGATGCCTAACCCTTTCGCTCGGCTGGCTGAAAACAGCAAAATATGCTTTTTTTTCGGAGCAACACCTTTGTGGAACTCAGCAGGTTTACTGCCGCCCTTTGTCTTTGGCTCCTTCGGTTATGTCCTTTGGTTCCACTCCTTTCTTTTTCCCTTCCGCCGGACACCTTTTCGACTTTCTGGCCACATTGTGTTGATTTTTGCGTCAGGACTCGAAGCCAGATAGAAGAAAGGAGTCCCTTCTCTCCTTTTTATCCTTCTGTTTGAGTTCCTTGCGTGGCGCTGACAGGTAACTCAGATTACCCGAGAAAGTTAAACAACTCGAATAAATTCATGCATGAGTGTGCAAGAGGAAGGGTGTAATATTTACTTAATTATTTTCTAAGGCGAACGCACTATGGGTAATTTGACCACTTTTTGTGGCATTAATTAATAACTCGAAAACGAAGCAACATTTTTGGGCTCTGTTTTTAGAATTAAGTTAATAATAATGAAATCTATTCATTTTATCTAAAATGGGCGTGGTCGGCCTTTTTTTTAATTTTTTTTTTATTTTTTATTTTTTAATATTAAATTAAAAAATTTTTTTTTTGTTTAGTAAGAATAACTGTAATATAATATTATTTTATAAAAAAAAAAAGTGGTCCTACCTTTTTTTTTTACACGAAATCTAATTTTGTTTATTTTTTGTGCGCGCTTCCGAGCAGCTGCGCTTGCAGCTTGAATTAATAAACTAGCATTGCCTGCCTTAAATGATGCTAGATCGGAAGCTTCTTTTCTCTGGGCTCTTTCCTTTTTTGATAGGTAAGACAGAGCTGGCCGTCCAACAGGTCCTATTCGTTTTTGAATGGGTACAACTGTATGGGAGCTTAGCCAAGAAGAATGACATCGCTTGAATTGCTTTAAGTTTCTTTTAGCCTTTAGCCAGTAATCTCATATTTTATAAAAAATGATTTTACTTCTGGCTTCTAAAAGTTTCTCATCGTGACTAGTACAAGGTCCACATATAGCCGATCTCATATAATTGAATATTGGAATTTCCTTGAAACTCTTCTTCGCCTCTGACATCCAGCTTTCAAACAGCGCGCTGTTTGCAAAAGTTAGGTTGGTACCTAAAAAGTTAAATATCAGAGAAAGTGCGCAAAAGTGCACTTTTATACTAACTGAGTATAATAAGAATTGACTACTCTACAACATAAAACAAGTTTTAGAGCTGGAAAGAGCTGGACTCACTTTGTAGCTCTATTTAAAGATTATAATTTACTACATGTTTTAAGTTTTTTAAGGTTAGAACTTACACCAGATTATAGGGACACCACAATCAAAATCTACAATTCACGATCACAAACACATATTACAAACCCCTCTGAATGGACTGCATTTCAAAAACAGCACTTAAATTGATCAATTTCACACTTTTTTTAACTTTTAAGTTTTAAGGAAAATTTGCGTTGTACCAGCGCTGCCACCTCGTTCGAACAACGGCTGGCTTTCACAGCTGATTACTTAACAGTGGTGCGCTCTGTTAAATTTTTCTGTTAGTAACATTTTAGATTGATGTTATCCTAATACATTGTGATTAAAAAAAGCAATTTCTAACGACTTTTGAAAAATGGGTTTTGGCCAAAAAAAGTGGTCAAATTACCCATAGTGGAACGTGGGGCGATGTGTTAGGAAATTTCTGTTGCCTACATTTCCGGGCGAAGGCAGGGAAAATTGGAGGAAAATTTATCGAGTTACCTGTTGGTTGTTTTAGCTCTTGGTAATTAAATAATAATTATGAGAAGAATATAATAAAATGCTTGTAATTGTTATTCATTTAAAAGAATCAGTTAAATACTTGAAAATACATAAAGATTTTTGAAAATAAAAATATTGAGAAATTAAATAAATAAATTCATCAAAATACTTTTAAATATTTTTAAATTCAAATTTCAAATAAATTTAATTTTAATAAAGTTGTAATTAAATTGTTTACTATTTTAATATTTAGGAATTTTATTTGTAGATTTTTAAAAGGGCTAAAATAACTATTTTTAAAGCCCGTTCCACAGGCTCTGAATTCAATTGGATCGCAGGCGAAAAAAGGGTTCACGAGTGCAGGGATATCCTTTGGATTCAATCTGTTTTGCATATTGAATCAATAAGAGATTTAAGCCGAGATGCAACGGAAGATGACCACTTCCTATACCTCTCCTTCTCCGTCTCCCTCTCTCTCTTCGTCCTTCGTCCTTTTCCACATTTCCATTTGCGGTGCCTGCAGCTTTTTATGGATAATCGATGCTTAAAGTCGAGACGCACTCAAAGAAAAGCGGGTGGAAAAGCGGGGGTAAGGACGAAGGACGAAAGGCGAACAGAAACCTAACGACAGCTTAATCCTTTTAAAACTGAGACCACATAAAAGCTGCAGAAACAACAACAACAGCAGCAAACAGAGAAATAAACCGCAAAGCGGCAGCAAAAAAATAAAGAAGAAAACAGTAAGAAAAGCCGGGGAAAGCGAGGAAAACTGAAGAAATCGACGACGATGGATGATGGGCGATGAGAACAATAAGGTGCTTGAGCGAAACACCCATTTTCCACCCGCTTTTCCCGCCCCTTTCCCCGCTTTCCCACCTATTTTCCCAATTCCGAGGCAAAGAGTTGAAGCGACAGCGTGACACAATAAAGACAACCCACCCACGCCAAAGGCAGGGTGTAATAACTATAAAAATAAACCGATGGCAAAAAAAATAGAAGGAGGAAAAAACCAGGGGGAAAAGCCAAAAACAGACTGCGGAAAAGTAAGCCGGGAAAGGGGATTAAGTGGGGAAAAGGGGGAGAAAAGGGGGGCGGCAGCAATAATACCTAGGAAAAAAACGGAAGGCCCCCCGTTGGTGAAAAACATTTTGTCCATGAATTTCCTTAACTTTCGCTGCGGAAAAGAGCCACAAAAAATTCGGCTGAAACAAATCTGCTCTTTTCGCGAATTTACAATTTGTTCTTTTTGGCCAAAACAAAAAAAAAATGCGGATAACGAGCCTTAAAAGTAAGCCGTTGTTAACCCAAAAGAAAAATTTACATAAACAAGTCATATTATCATTTGAATAAAGAGAAGTATAACCTACTGATTTATTTAAATATATTAAAATATAATTAATAATGAAATATTCCGCATTTATATAAGCAATAAAGCTTTCTTTAAAAAATCTGTAGTGAAAGAAATTACATGTTTATTTAAATATATTTAAAAGAACTTGATTTAATTCTTAAAATATTAAAAAATAAATGTACCTGTAATTTTTAAGATAGTAATAAACAATGAAATATCTCAGCAATTATTTTAGCTTTATATTTTTGTCTTTACCTTTAATAAAACTGTAATAAAATATATAAATATGTATATATATTATATATAGATATATATATATATTAAATAATCAATGTATCGATAATTTATAAGACAGTAATTAAAACTGAAATATTTCCGCATTTATTTGAACAAAGCTCTTGCTCTGTATTTTTGGCAGCAGCCTCTTTGTGTTTTCCCTTAATAAATCTATAGTGAAAATCGGCCGACCTACTTCTTCTTCGACTCGCCTTTATTTATTTTCCCTTTGTCTCAAATTAGATTTCCAGTCTGAGGAGTGAAGAACTCATCTGGCACTTATTTGTTTTTCCTGGCAACCATTAAATATTGAGCAACACTTGAAGTGCAGGTCCTTGGTCCTTGGTCCTTGGCTCCTTAGCTGCTTTGCTGGGCCATAAAGCGTAGCAAATTTGTTGCTCTTAAGATGCTCATAATCGGTTTTGCCAGGATACAGGATACACTCACTCACACACACACAGCACACACTTGATGGCCTTAAAGCCAGCTCTTTTGGCCAAGATTTTCCACCTAAATTGATTATTAGACGACGGGAAAAAGTGATGGCGAAACTTTGTAAATTTCAACACGTACACAAATCCCATAACAAAGCCTTTTAATGGCCTTAGCAGCCGGGAGGAACTAACAAACCACATTAGCAGAGGGATTGGATTGGCTGCTGGATGTTGGGTGTTCCAAGGGGAACTTCAACCAACTTCAACCACGCATATTTGCCGAGATTTGCTGCACAACAGGAAGACATAACACACATCCTGCCAGCCAGCGGACAAATCCAATAATAAATCCAGGACACTTAACGCCTCGGCCGCAGCCACCATGACCCACAAACTAGCTGAGGGATTGGCCCTTTTCGGAGGGGGATGGTATGGGGAATGGTATAGGGGCAAATTGGAGTTGGCCAAGTTGCCCGAACGAGGGATGCAAATCGCCGAAAACCCAACGAAGCGTCAAGGAGCGAAGGACTCTTGGGGAAAAGTGGCGGGAAAAATGGGGGGAAAATGAGGAAATGGGAGGCAGATTTGGGATAGTGCCACAAATCCGTATCACCCATTTTCGGGGCACACTGAATTTTCCTTGGCTTATTTCGGTTCAATTGACTGGCCCATAAGCCGGGAATAAAGTTGTTAACAACACTTCAATCGATCCGCATCACATAAATTGCAAGTACTGGAAATCTCTGCAGTGCATTGCCATTTAATAATAAATCTTATACAATTTTCATAATGAAATTAGATGTATTTTGTATGTATTTATGTATTTTTTTTGTTTATTTATTGATTTATTTATTTTTATTTTTTTTTTATTTATTGATTTATTTATTTCTTCATTTGTTTAAATTTATAAGAATTCCTGATGCAACCAACATTTTTATTTTAGGTTTTACAATTCACATATTTAATTTCCAAAATCCAAAATTTGTTGCATGTTTTAAAATAATATATAAATCAGTTAACTTATTAATTTATCTGATTTTAAATATTAAAAAACTTTTAAAAGCTGCAACTTAATAGCAATGCGCTAAATATTAAATCTTAATTAATTTCCCAAATATTTTTTAATAAAATTAAAATATTTATAATCTGATTTTAAATACAAGATGTAACTTTAATATTTGTAATAAACATTAGAGGGTATCTGCTCGCCCATTGAATTCCCGGTCCCAGCCAGCTGTCCTCTCTGGATTTTCGGTAATTTAATTGAGCTTGCGGTCACAGCGCCGAGGAATCATGGCAAATTACTTGATTCTGATTTGATTTGTCCGGATAACAAGTCGCTCGATTTTCCTGCCCGCCCCCTCCGGGATTTTCCGCCCCCTTTCTGCTGGCGCCAGAAGAAGATGATTTCCTTTTGTTTCAAGTGGCCGCAAACACTTTTGGCCAGAAGGGCGCATCCTTTTTTCCCGACTCGATTCGTTTCGATTCGTTTCGTTGCCTTGGCAATGGCTAAATGATTGGGCCAAAATGGTATTGCGATTGGCAGTAGGCTCGTCTTTCGACTCGTCTCTTCTCTCGTCTGATTGCCCAAAACTAATTTGAATTTTATTGATTCGATTCGCGGGAGCCTTTGTGAAAATCCCTGGCAAAAGGATTGTGTCCCTTTGATCCTTTCAGCTTCTTTTTCTCCTTTTAATATGGCAAATTGTCTTTTAATGTGATAAACGCATATGCTCATTGAAATCGCATTATCGACGCATCACTTTTTGGGGAATTTGCATGCATTTATAGCATTTGGTGCCCATTTATACTCGTTTATACCCGTAAGTAGCTTAAGTCGATGTGACAAATTTCTGGGTTCTGCTTTGGGTTTTGGTATGGGATATTTGTTGACAAAAGCCTGTCGTTTTTTGGGCTGCTCGGTGTGTGTGGGTGTTTTTACAAGGACTTAGGCTAGTTTCGAGCGGGATTATCGGGGTTTTTGGGATCTGAAGTCTGGGTTTCGTGTGCTCTACCTCAGCTTAAACTTTTCAGACACTTTTTGACATGCTTTGCGGCCATAATCTCACGAATAATTACCCACGAGAGAATGAAATTTGATTAATTCAATATTTGCACTCGCTTTTCCCGTTTTTCCGCCCCTTGAAACGTGCTGGAGCAAAAGTTGCCCCACTGGTTGTGAATTTCCATGTTTGCTTTGCTAATAAATTCCGAGAGCAAAAGTAATCAAATAATTGCAGAATATACAGAAACAGAAACAGAAACACGCACCCACATACTACACATGTTTTTGGGCCTTGTTTTATTGCCATTTTATTTCATAAAATTTACGAGCCACAAAAAGTTTGCCACTGCCACCGGAAAAAGGAAGAAGAAAGGCCCAAACGCAGAAGATATAGTGAAAGTGGAAGCAGTTTGCCAAGAATAATAAAGTTGAACAAAGAGCTCTACGAGTCTATCAGTCAAAAGTGGAAATGTGGAAAAGCGGAAATCGTGTTGTTTTCTCAGCTTTTTTCTCTCTCTGTTCGTTGCTGGTAACTTAATATTGATGACGCTGCTTAGGACGCGAATAAAAACCCCAATAATCCTGACAAATCGCGGTTAGTTAGTTGTCGGGGCAACCAAGTGACATTCGCCTTATGACGCGCACTTTATGCTGCAGCAATTGAGACGAGACAACTTACAACTTTGTTATATCGTTTATAGGTATACTTTTTGGCTGCGAGGAAATGGGCGATTATTCAGTGAAGTACTCGAAAAATCAGTCATGCGAATTTGTAAAAGACTCGTAAATTGAAATCCATAAAATAAAATCGCTGGGATTTGGAAATCACTTATAAGGACGCCCAAAAGTATGCTCTGATTATTTCTCAATAAATTGTTGCATTCTTTTAGACGCTAAATTAAATTAAATTAAAATCCATATTGTATCATTTTTGGATGCTTTAGGATTTGAAAATCACTTATAAAGGGGCCTAAAAGTATGCTCGTGATTATTTCTAAATAAATTGTTGTATACTTTTTGACGCAAAATTAGATTAAATTAAAATCTTAAACTCATATAGGATTATAAATAAATTGTTGTCTACTTTTAGACGCTTTTTAAAGTGATTTCTGCGATCATCTGTGAATTAAAGAAACCTATTTGCTATTTATACACTTGGCTTGATTTTCATTCACTGGCGAAAGGATTCGAGTTATTTCCCATACAATTCCTTTCCCATTCCACCAGTCGCGCTGTCGTTTTGCGATGTCTGAAATTTCATTTCGTACGACTCGTGCATATCGAATTCGCCCCGCTTTCTTTTTTAGGGTTACTGGGTTTGGGCATGGGTTTAGGGTTCTGGAGTCTCCCAAGGAGCCAAGGAGCCGAGGGGGCCACCCACATTGTCACTTTTGTGTGCCTTCTACGTGCGGTTGATTGATGGATTCGCTTGTTTACTTGTCAAGCCGCAACAAGAATGTACTTTTGGGTTTGGGAATGGAAAGGGGAAAATGCGGGCGGGAAAAGCCCGGAAAAGCGGCGGCTGGGGAACGGATTTCAAAATAAGCAATAGTCAGCAGTAATCGTGATATATCATATCGCAAACCGTAGGGGAACAGCAGCAGCCGCATGATATGGGTCTTTTTCTGCCACGATTTCATTTCTCCCTTCTCCCTTTATTTATTTATATTTTTTTTCTTTCCCCCCTTTTTTTCTGACAGCTGCCGCGGGGCATTTGGAGAATAAATTTTAAAGCCCGAGCAAATGTAAATTCCTTCTCAGGCGGAGGGACATAAATCATAGCAATTCATTGCCCTCGAGCACGCACTCCCGGGCAATTGACGCCAAGACAAAGCGCTTCCTGATGGGGTTAAATTGGCCAAGGACACGGGGGAGTCGGCCCTTGAACAAGGCTCAAAACCAGCAAGTGACACTCACGTTTTGCAGGCGTTTTAAATGCGATTTTGTTAAAATTGCTTGGATGTAATAAGTTATTTTCTTAGTACAATGCGAAAATGCATAAGTGAACCTTGAAGCTTTGCAACTATTTCTTCTATAATAATTGTGTGAAATTAAACAAGCCAGCCACTTGACTCTCAAATAATACTCAGGTAAATTACAATTAAACATTGAATTTTCTTTGTGCTTTTAGGTAAAATATTGAATTGAAATGTGAGTCATTTTCATTAACTAAAGTACTTGAAAAAGAATTTATAATTTAAATGGTGTAAATAAAGAATAGATATTTATTATTAATATTAGTATTTATTGATTTTTATTACTAATAAATATTTATTATTTTTTGTATTACTATTTATTGATATTTATATTTTTTCAAAAAGTCTAAAAAAAGAATAAGTATTTTTAATTAATATTAATAAATCTAAATAAAGACTAGATATTTATTATCAATATTTTTATTTATTGATATTTATATTATTAAAAAGTCTGGATGAAGAATAAATATGAATTACTATTTATTAATATTATTATTTACTGATATTTATGGATATTTATATTCTTAGTCTAAATAAAGAATAAATATTTATTATAAATAGTAGTATTTATTTATATTTATTTTTCTTGAATATAGCATGTTTCACATTTAATTTAAATTGCGGTCTCTCCAATTTGGCTGCATTCTTCCCAGTTGTGGATAAAGTTTTTAGGAAACATGAGAGACTTCCTCTTTTTTTCCCCCACACAATCTTTAATAATTTGCGCCCGGACACATTCCGAGATGATCTAATAAACTTGCCTGAATGCCTGCAAAATCCCATTTGTAGTGGCTCAGAATGGCGCTTTTCTGTCTCGCATTTCCATTTCTGTGCGTGTTGCTTGAATCTCATTACAATTTCAAGGGAAAGCGAGGGGAGGGGCGAAGAAAAGCCCCGCAGCCGACTGGCTTTCTCCTTGAGGCCAAGAATACGCATTTCATTTGCAAGAAGCCAACGGCACTAGTTTGCCATTTCCCATTTCCCGACCCATCCCGAACTAGCCGGGGAAAACTCAGAAAAGCCATCTAAAAGTTAATTACAATTGCCTCAGCCAGCGCTGCTGCAACTTTAACTGCCGCAACGAGTTCGCATTAAGCAGAAACGAGGCGAGCGAAAAAAGGAGCACGTGAAAAAGTGCGGGAAATGTGGCTAGCGATAGGGGAAATACCCTGGAAAATATGAGAATTTAATTTGATAAAAAAACAAAGGAAATTCAATGATAAAGTGAGCTAACATAAGTTAAACCATCATACATTTATCTATTATTATACAAAAATATATATAAATAATATATAACAAAAATAAATATATAATAAAAATATTTATAAAAGTTAACAAAATAAAAACTTAATTTAACAATGAAAATATATTAATCAAACTTAAAAATATCAATTTATCTTATTTTGCAACTAAATTTCCATATTTTAAATTATTTTACATAACTCATAAAAAATATCAGAATATCATTATAAATAAATAACGAAATAAAATAGAATGAATAATTTGGCAAAAGGCAATAATATTAATAATAATATATTATTTAATCGTAAAAATATCAGAGAAATAAGAAATAAATAATAGTGAGTAAAAAGAACTAGAACCATAAATTTGTCCAACAGGATCTCCTCGACTTTGGCATCCTGCTACTACAGGGTATCCCAAAAAAAGCCAGCCCGCCACGAACTTCGAGCCGTAAGCAGTGCCAGTAATATCAGAAGTAACTGGCATTTCCAGTATCTAACTGCTGCAGTTTTTCGCTGCGAGGCGGCGTATAAATATTAAAAAGAAAATCTGCTACATGGCTACGTGCGACGCATTTCAACGCAGCCAACGCGACCCAAGTGAACTCCTGCCCCACCCACTTTTCCGCCCATTTTCCCACACACACACACACACACACACGAACAGGGAAAAAGGTTACAAAGCTGTGGAGAAGAAAAAAGTGAAGAGAAATTTACTTTGACATATTTTTGTGCTTAGCAAAGCAAATACTTTCATTATTTTTGCTGTTGGGCACAAAATTTGCCTCATTCGACCCGCAGGAAAAGCGGGAAAATGCCAAGGGGCGCTGCATTTGAGTGGCTAAAAACATTCTGCGGTCCACGCCCCCAAAGCTTGAGTGGAAAATGACGGAAAATGTGAGGGTGTAATGATGACCCAAACGTGGACAGCATCTCTGTGGTAATTTGGCAACATTTTTCGCCTCTTCAACGCAGCTGATTTTAGATTTTAGATAGGTCACGGAAAGCCACCAAAAAAAAAACAGAAAGCAGAGTGCGATTAGAAATTTTCATATTTATCGATTATTTGTGCGCTGGCATCGTAAAAACGCCAAGGAAATTTACAAAATTATCAATCCAAGACGAGGGACAAACCATCCATTTCGGAAAGTTAGCTAAAAATTGATTCTTATAAAGTTGACGGCAACATTTTGCATTTTGCGGGAAACTTTTCCTAAAAATGTTTATAAAATGGGCTCATTTTAAGGCTTACAATTTTATAAATACAAATTAATACCGATGGTCTAAAAACATATGAACAAATCTCTTAACTGATGAAAAATAAATAAGAAGTGAAATATTTCACCATAAGATATCAGCTTTTTAATCAACTCGGAGGCTAGATAAGGTCCAAATATAAAGTGAAATACCTTGATGAGCTGATAATTTAATCCCCAATCAATTGGCATTCAAATTTGGAACTTTTAAATTTTCGTCATTTTTTGCAAAAAATCATGATGTAACCCCTTATCAAAAATGTGAAAATTGGGTCAAAAATTATATTTTCTAAATCAGACGGAAAGTTTACTGATATTAATTATTAGGTTGTTAGCTGCTCAAAACGGTACGCCTTTTTGACTTGGGACCATTTTTGCCCAAGTTACAGCAAAAAATCGATTGAGAAAAATTTCAAATTTCTACAAAAAATCAAAATCCTGATTTTCCACCCAAAAAATATAGTATTTTTGTCATAACTATGGAAATAATGATCCAAATATGGAATGCCATACCTCGTTGAACTTGTAATAAAAGCTCCAATCGATTTGCATTTCAATCTGGAAATTTTCAATTTTTGCCATTTTTTGCAAAAAATCATGATGTAACCCCTTATCAAAAATGTGAAAATTTGGTCAAATATTTATTTTTTTAAATCGGACGGAAAGTTTACTGATATTAATTGTTATGTTGTTAGCTGCTCAAAACGGTACGCCTTTTTGATTTGGGACCATTTTTGTCTTAGTTACAGCAAAAAATCGATTAAAAAAAACTTCATATTTCTACCAAAAATCAAAATCATGATTTTCCACACAAAAAAATGTAGTATTTTGCACATAATAATGGAAATAATGATCCGAATATGGAATGCCATACCTCGTTGAACTCGTAATAAAATCTCCAATCGATTGGCATTTCAACCTGGAAATTTTTAATTTTTGCCATTTTTCGCAAAAAATCATGATGTAACCCCTTATCAAAAATGTGAAAATTTGGTCAAATATTTATTTTTTTAAATCGGACGGAAAGTTTACTGATTTTAATTATTAGGTTGTTAGCTGCTCAAAACGGTACGCCTTTTTGACTTGGGACCATTTTTGCCCAAGTTACAGCAAAAAATCGATTGAGAAAAATTTCAAATTTCTACAAAAAATCAAAATCCTGATTTTCCACCCAAAAAATATAGTATTTTTGTCATAACTATGGAAATAATGATCCAAATATGGAATGCCATACCTCGTTGAACTTGTAATAAAAGCTCCAATCGATTTGCATTTCAATCTGGAAATTTTCAATTTTTGCCTTTTTTTGCAAAAAATCATGATGTAACCCCTTATCAAAAATGTGAAAATTTGGTCAAATATTTATTTTTTTAAATCAGACGGAAAGTTTACTGATATTAATTATTAGGTTGTAAGCTGCCCAAAACGGTACGCCTTTTTGATTTGGGACCATTTTTGTCCAAGTTACGATTGAAAATCCACAAAAACAGGGTTTTTTTTTCAATATCATATCCCTATTTTCCAGCCTCAAAAATCGAGTTTTTAGCCGGAACGGTGTTAAACTTAACCCACTAACTTATCAAGTAAACTAAAGCATTCTCTTTATTCCCCTCTACTTTTCTTGCAGATCGTCAAGTGTCTATGAGGACAGCTGAAAGAATTTTGTTTTTTTTTTTTGGGCCGTGGCTCCAACTGCCCACAGGAGCAAGTGAGACGGCAGTAGACCGAGTGCGACAGAGAGAGAGGGCGATACAGATGTGCGAGCGGCGGATTCCGGACTCCGGGGGGTTGAGACGGTGAAGGTGAGCAGGCGTAGGACGCCCAGAAGGACGCAGGACGACGAAGAGGACCATGGATTGGACCCGGTGGCAAATGGCCAGAGAAAGAGCTGGCAACCCTGGACAAGTCAGGAACAACCCTGGGCGCAAGGATTGCGATCGCGAGACCCGATTGGAGTGTTTGCCCATTTGATTCGTTGCGGCTTCACACGTAGGTTCTATCAGTCAGCCAGTCAATCAATCAGTCAGTCAGTCACCCACTCAATAAATCAATCGTGCCACAGTGCTCGATTGTCGTTGCCCCCTCAAATCATCATCAGTTGAAAACAGAAATACAATAGCAAGCGATCAAGACATGCACATTACTGTAAATACTCAAAACTAGTTTCATAAACAAAAAAAACCAAGGAAATATACAAAAACCCGAAAACCAAAAATCAAATATATAAAAAAGTGCAGTGTTCAGTGTTCGACGACAAAGGAAAATCGAGTGGGGAAAAACCGAAAAGTGAGAGGGCGGCCGAGGGCTGCCCCGCAACAACTGAAAAACCAAAAAAAAAAACATCGACAACCTACAAATCAACAATAACAACAAACAACAACAGCATAACGCCCCCAACACTGCCAATGCCATTGCCATTATCAAGAACAACGTTCGTTCATCATCGTTCGTTTAGATTTGACACAAGTGAGTCTAGCCTATATCATTATCATACTGTCTATCTACCTATCTCTATAAATCTATCTAGAAAAGCCAGCGGGAAATTAAAACTCCCATTTTTAGCCCGAAAGTAGGCCACACTTACCTACTTTGGCTCTAAGAATATGGGGTTTTAACTTCCCGCTCACTTTAAGATGCATTTTCTAAACATTCTTAGTCCTAAGAACTGTAAATATACTCCCTCTTCAACCAACTAGTCCTCATAATCTTGCTGTATTTAAAAATCTACCTTTTGAAAGCCTAAAAGTAGGCAACGATTTTAAGATTTGCAATCTGCGGGCTTTCAATCGACTCTTCTCCATTTATAAACCATTGTAAATATTTTCCCCTGTCTTAAAAATAGTTTTCATGCATAAAATATTACGAATCTCTATAAACTTATTGTGAGCAAAGCTTGTAAATTCAATTTTATTTAGATTTCGAGTTAGATAATCAGTTGCGGCCACTTTTTATGTGGCATGTTGGCCGCTGCAAGGAAATCCTGATGAGTGAATTATTAATTAGAACTAAACACGTTAGCTGGCTGAGTTTCGTGATTTAAAGCTATTAATTAGGGTGTTGCCGTGAGTAATTCAATTTATTCGCTTAACCTGTTGAGGAAAATGTTAGCTTGAAGTGCTTCTTGCATTTTCACACAATCAAGTAATGAGAATTAATGATTCAGAGCAGCTTAAAAGTACATTCTTAACAGAAAAAGGAGTTTGGAGTTTTCAAATCACCAAAAAAGGTGTCTAAAAGTATGCAATAATATTTTCCAAAATTTTAATTTTTCACTGCCAGCTTTTAAAGCGTTTTTAGAAACTAAAAAGCAAAAGTGATTACCACTAAGTGACTATCGCCACTGAGAAGGTGATTTCGGGATCTCAGCGAGTTGCTCATTAGCGCGTCGGGCTGATTAGCGAATAGCCCTTAGTGATTAGCGACTAGTGTCAAGTGCCATCAATCAGAGTTGCTTTCGATGAATCACTTAGCCGACAGCTGCCGCGAGTGCACCCAATGGGCGACGCTGCGTTGCAGTTTGCCATCCATCAATTAGTTGTGCACCACCCACCACCCAGTTGCCCAGTTGTCCAGTTGCCCACCCACTTTGCATATTCGTTTAGTCGGGCGCAACTCCCGCGTGTCCACTCCCAATCGCAATGGCAATCTGAAATCTGACAAATCAAATCTTGTATGCAAAGCAGCACAGCAAAGCACAGCGAAGCACAGCACAGCAAAAGCAATTTGTCCAAGCACTTGTGCCAACAAAACGCCGACACGCAGGCAAGCAGGAAAGCAGAGTGGCAAGACACGCAAGGGAAAGCGAGACAGAGCAAAGCATAAGCAGACACCGAGCAGAAAAGAAGGCGCAAAGCAAAAGAAGTGTAAAGCAAAGAAGCAAGCTGGCAAACTAGTTTGCAATCCCGGAGAATGGAGAAGCAGACAAGCAAGTTAGCAAATTAAGTGGAAAAGCATGCTTTACTTAAGAAAAGGCGGGAAAAAGCTGTAGAAAAGCATAAAAGCAAAATTGAAGGAAATAGAAGAAAGCAAGCAGAAACTAAAGCAAAAACAGAAACAGCAAAGCAAGAAAGCAAATCTGCTGAGCAAAAAGCAAGTTAGCAAAGCAGGAAAGCAGCTGTTAAGAAAGCAGGAAAGCAGAGCAGCTAAGCAGGAAGGCAAAAAGGAGGAGGAGACGACGCCCAAATAGTTGCGTGACCTGCGCGTTTTGCACAATAAACAGGGTAATTGCTCATAAAGCGACTGCTGCTGCTGCTGCTGCCGGACTAACCGACCGTTTAGGCAATTACAAGGAGTGGGAGGAGTGCGAGGAGGTGACAAGCGATTAGGCGGGCGGCAGGGGGGTCGAATGCGACCCCCTTCAACCCCGGATGTATAAGCCGGACACGCTAACGCGCCGCGGCAGCCTGAGATCCCTGCGCAGCGCCCCGCTCCTGAGCACCGTGCTCGAGAGCACGCTATCGCTGACCCGCATCCACCCGATCGCCTCCTTGGAGCTGCCCGGCCTCGACTATGCGGTCCACTCGCAGTCCGCGTTCGGCGCCTACGGGCTGGCCCACCCCCGGGATCTAGCCACCTGCACCTCGTTGCGCAGCGGCCTAGCGGCGATCACCGCGGCCTCCGCCTCCGCCGCCGGCGGCGTCTCCCAGTCGCAGAGCGCCCTCCTCGGGCGGTACGGGCCCAACGCCTCGATTCGCCACGGCGAGCGAAAGATTGTCCAGCCGAAACGGTAGGTGGATAGCTTGGTATAAGGTCACCTAGAGTCCCGCCAACGGAGACTAGAGTCATGTGTCATCGAAGGTATATCACATCTATATATATAATATGGGAACCTGATCCCAGCTATCATGAAAATATGGTTTACCTATCATATAAGCTCACCTGGTAGAGTTATTAACTATTTCATATGGGAAAACCCATCACCTTTCCAATATATTGCAAACCTCTTATCTTATTTTTACTTTTAAATTAATCTCAAGAATTCGCGTTAAAAAAAAAAAACATATTTTCTTATATTACTTAAAAAAGTAATGCTTAAGAATTCGCGTCTCGAAGAACAAATAAAAGAGCTAATTGTTAGAAAATGGTGAATGATTGCTTAAGAATTCGCGTATTTTTTTGTTGCCCTCTTAAATATATCGATTTATTTACTATTCTGTATTCTGTATCCAGTACTAGATCATTATAAAATTATTATTCAATATACTCAGGAGCGATTGGTGTATGCTTTTCTAAACGGCGTTATGAAATGGCTAAGTTTCAGGCTTTGAATTTCTGTTGGGGTTGATCAGGTAATCAGGTCGTCAGGTCATAAGGTCATAAGGTCATCAAGGGGTTCTATAGACTACTGCCAGTCCCTGACAGGACTCCATCGCTTGAGGTTCCCGTCCCAGGGCAGATCATCGATGTTCGCCTGGGCGGCAATGGCGGCCTTCACCCGATTCGAGAACTCCACGGGCGACTCGTCGATGCGTCGCGTGAGGGGCGGCATGTACCACACATCGCAGCAGATGCACCACGAGCTGACCACCATCAGCATGTAGCGGAGCATCGAGTAGCGGGTGCTGTCCCAGAAGGCCTCCCCGAACCGTCGGTCGTAGCGAATGGCCACCGGATAGACGATGTCGCTCACCGCAAAGCTGCCCTTCTTGAACTGCATGACGGCGGTGTTGTTGATGCAGGTGCCCTCGGGAAAGAGCAGCACCGGCGGACGGTCCTTGGAGGAGCAGTGCATTCGGAGAACCAATCCCAAAGCCTCTCTATCCGCCAGTTCCTTGCGATCGAACCACATGTGATGGGAGACCCGTGAGAGGGCCCTCTGCAGCACCCCCAGTATGCCCGTATGCACCTGACCCGTCAGCGCGTAGTTGGCATCGCACATCAGCACCAGGACGTCCAAGGGACTCGTATGATTGCACACACAGATCCCCTTGGTGGGTCTGTACTCCGTGTTGTGGAATCTCCGGATCATCGGCAGGCAGCCGGCTGTGATGCGAAAGCATTGTCGAAGGACCAACTCCACCAGCAGCTGTTTGCACTGCCAGTCGTCGGGCAGGTGACCCAGCAGGACACTCATTCCACTGATCATGAACAGACAGAGCCAGCAGGCAATGGTCCTCAGGGGAAGGAGCACGCCATAGCGAGTGAGCCAGCCCAGCAGCCAGACGAGGCGAAGGCGCCAGTTGAGGTAGCGCTTGCGCTGGCGGAGATTGCGGGTCAGGAGATTCCATTCCCCCGAAGGCGAGGGAGCGGCCACAAAGCGCTGGGTCACCTCGTCCTCCAGGACCAAGCCCAAGCCGGCGGCTATCAGGTCGCAGCACTGCTCCACCCGGATATTCAGGCGATTCTTGATGCGCGGCGATAGTAGCAGCTCCACGCCGTCACCCTTATCTCCCTGATCTCGCTTTTCAGTAGAAGAATCCAAATCGGTATCCGACTGGCCCAAACGATGACGCTCCTCGCGAGCCCGTCGCCTACGAGTGATGGCCAACTGGTCGGCGGTCCAGGCGAAGAGCAGCTCGAGGACCTCCAGGTAGCGGCACTGCAGCCAGAAGAAGGAGATCCACAGCAGGATGGTCAGGATGGCCAGTTGAATGAACATGGCTGCCGGAAGGAGAAGAGTGAAAGTGATGAGAAAGTGTGGATAAATGTGGTTAAATGTTGTTAGCAAGTATGTTAGCTCCTAGCTCCTATTCCTAGAGAAAGTGAAAATATACTGCGAGTTGGGGCAGAAATGACACTAGAAGCCAGGCTAAACGCAGTGGGGAAATGGGAAATAGAGAGGGAAAAATAAGGGTTTACTAATAGCATACTTAAAAAAAATAGTGGTTCAAGAATTCGCATAATGAACAAAACTAAATTATATTTATTACAATTTACTGTGCAATTTTATTTTTAAATCAAGGCTTTATATTAAATGGAAAATTAAATTTAAAAGTAAAAATATTTCCTATTTTATGCTATTAATAAAAAATCATTCCTTAAAATATAGTTGCTCAAGAATTCGCGTATTGAACAAAAACTAAAGAAAAATATAGTCAGTTGTCTGTGAGAACAGTTGTAAAAATATAAAAGAAAAACCACATAATTTAATTTATCTAATTTAATTTAAAAATAAAAATAAAACACAAAATAGGCCTACGCATTGGGATTATCCCCAAATCTCAAACATAAATGTAAATAATTCCGGCTGAACTGCACTAATGCCCTCAAGAGTTCACCCACAAATTTCCCAATTAAAGCCCTAATTCAATTTGGCGCCGACTTTTTGGCTTTTACTCGCATTTCCCCGTTTTTCTCACATTTTTCTTCTTTTTTTTCTGATTTTTTCTAAGCGCCCCGAAAGACTTTTGATTTATTTGGGCCGAGATGTGAGGGAAAAATAAGAAGGCGAACCAGAAACTTTGCCGTCGTCTTGCTTTCTCTTTTTTTTTTTGCCTTTTGGTCGGGTTTGAGCTTTTGGGTCTTTGGGTTCGACTTTAGCCCATTTTTTGTTTTTTCATATGGCAATAATTCAATTATGCCATAACAAGGCCGCAAAATGTTTGCCTCGGGGCGACCCGAAATCACTTAAAAACCACAGAAACTTCTGGCTTTGTTAATTCGTTAATTAAATGGGGGTTTGCTCGCTCAGCGAGGATTACGCAATGAGCGATGATGATGGTAGATGGTAGAAGGTATGTGGTATCGGGGAAGGAAGCGCCTCCTTCCTCCATTGATTACATTGGCTGGCAACAATCTTGGCTTATCAAATGCAAACAACGACGACAGGCAACGTCAACGACAACGCCAACGACGACGACAACTCATTTAGGCCCCGGCCGGGCCCTTAATTAGCATAGAATGTGTTTTAAAAAGCCACTTGAGCTAAACATTCAAAACACCTACAGGGTGTTTCGCCCCAGCCTCTCAGTCCTCAGCCCTCCTTACCTTACCTGTCGTCTCCTCGCTTTTCCTCGCTTTTCCACTTTCCCAGCGACAACGACAACGACCTTAGGCGCTTTCAGTGCGGCAAAGTATCTGCGTGGCACAGTTTGGCAAGTCTGAGGCCGGACAGATTTAAATACTCTAACTGCCAAAAGCGAGGAATTAAAAGGGCACTTGCGACTAGCTAACCCAGTTAAATCGGATTAAATTTAGGATAAGCAACCTTAAGCCATCGTTATGTAAAATACTTGAAGATTCGCAGTAGAAAAAAAATCTATTAAAAAATAATATAAAAAATTTAGAAAATATTCCCAGCTCCAAAACCCACAATTTTTTAATTTTATTTGTCATTTTATTCTTTACCTATTTATCGCTAGCCAACGATTTAAAGTTTGCCTCTAAAAGCCTCTAAATTCACTTTTCGTAATATTTTCTGATAAATTTAATCTATAAAATACTATAAAACGATGCCCATTTAAAACGGGTAGTTGAAGCTGCAGCCAAAACGGCTTGACATAGAAATCTAGAACAAAAAACCGAAATTCGGAAATAATTCAAACATGCAATTGATAAAAAAAAATAAAAAAGTCAGTTTGTAAGTTAGTAAGTCAGGTGTTCATGGGTAGGGTACACCTGCGTCGACGTCGACGTCGCAGCAGCGACTGCGGCAGCACGTGACGCTCAAGTGTTGGGATAAGCATTTCCGCTCTTCAGACGTTACACGAAAAAAGCGCCCCTCTTGTGACAAAGCGCTTGTGTTGTTGTCGCGGAAAAGCGGTGGAAAGCGCTGGGAAAGTGCGGGGAAAATGAGGAAGCACAAAATGAAATTGTGACGCTGGCGCTGCGACACGCCCACATGACGAGGCGCCGCCACGCCCACCTGCCATTCAAAAGTAATTTAGCGTTTAAAAAACATTTTTCTGCCTGACTTTTAAAAAGTTGCGCGTAATGCGAGTCGCGTGCGTGTGTGTGTGTGCAGGTGGAAAATCGGGGAAATGCGAGGAAAAGCCCGCCACTCACCTGGTTGTTGTAGCCACGTCCCGATTTCGATGTCGTCGTCTGTCTGATCCGCCCGATTGTATTTTGTTATGGCTCCGGTTAAAGGGAGAGCGGGAAAAAAAGGAGAACAAAAAACTGCCTACGAAATTTTTTACTTATTGACTTTGACGTCTCACCAAGCGGCTACGTGAGTGTATTAATCAAGGGCTGCAATTGCCGGGGAAAATCTGGGAAAATGTCTATGGAAGTGCCGCTTAGATTATGAAAAGCCTACGCTTCGGCAGAAAGAAAAAAAAGTGGGAACGCAGGATAATGAGATTAGGGAAGTTGTTAGCACTTAGGCACAGAATAAAATGCGAGCTACTTGGAAAAAAATGCAGAGAAGTAAAGATGTTAAAGATTTTCTTAAAATATACTAATAATTTTATTTATTCTTTGGAATAAATGCAGAAAATAAAATTTAAAATAAATAGGTACTAAAAAATATTATTTTCAATACTCAAAATATTCAAGAATAAATCAGCTTAGTTAATTTAAATCATAAATGCATAGGCACAAAGAAATTGAAAGTAAAAATCAAGGAAAAGCCGTAAGGCTTCTCAGCGGGAAATAAAGTAAACAATCAAGTGGAATCATGACAATGGGAAAACATTCACCCCCCAACCCCCCTGCATTAGCATAATTTTTGGGTAATTATTTCCATAAGCCTGCGATTTTTTCCAACCATCCCCAGTGGAAGTTTTTAAGCGGCTATTTCGCTGGCAAGTTAATTAAAAAAGTGTTGCCGTTTTGACCCTCGTGATCGCACAACTCAAATCCCTTTGACACTCGATGAGGAAAGCCCGCCCGCATTTTCCCAAAATTGGTTTATGCCATTTTCCATTTCCCATTCGTTGTTTACGCGGTGCCAACATTTGCATAATGAAAGCTGGGAATCAAATACAAGAAATGTGATTTATAATTTTTCTGTTGTCTGTTGGCGGGCATTTTAATTAGGAGCCATCGCCTAATTATGTGGGGCGATGCTTCTTGAGCTTAGCTTTACCATCATTATTTAATATAAGCTTTTGATAAATTATTTCCGCCTGATGGACGCTACGTGACGAGAGTTGTCAGAGGAAAGCGGGAAAAGCAAAAGGCAGAAAGGCTTCTTCTTGGTCTCTTATGTATTTTTGATTTGCGGCCGCATCGAGCAGTTTGCCAATCATCCATCCTCGAGGCCTCGTTTATTTGCGGCAATTAATCAATTTGTGCGAGCGGAGCGGAGTGGAGCAGCTTATCCCCCGAATAAGTGATAAAGATTTATCACTCAGCCGCCCCGTTGCCCCGAAGTCCTTAAAGCGATTTAAAGCCGGACTCTCGGCGTTCATTGAACCAAACATTTTGACTTTTGCGTCTGAACGCACATGAAAAGCATTCGGGAAAATGGAAAATGCGAGGGGGCGTTTATTTTGACTAAGAACCGAACAAAACTGCAGGCGTAATAAGTAGCGAATGGCAGCCAGGTCGCACCAAAAAGTGTACTTTATAATATTTAAAAATATTTTAAATATCTAAAAAAGTTGACAAAAGATCAGAATGATATGTGCTGGTCAATTTTATATTTTTTAAAGATCATTTTGATATGAACTAAGATTATGTTTACCTTATTTTACATTATTTGTTCAAAAAATACTAAGTTTATTTATATGATATGTCAAAATATCAAGTTGAGATGTTGATCCATAAATTTGAATTAAATTAATAAATATTAATAAATTTTTTATGGCTCTAAAATATTTTTAGATATTTTCCTAAAATAATATAAATTACTTTTATTTAACTAACCAGGCCGGAAAAGCAGGAAAATGCTTAGGGCATTCAAACATAAATCTTTAAAAGTGAAGAGCAGCGGATATACATATACACTCTGCTCTGTCCGACCCCCAATTTCCCGCCCCTCCATTCCCGCCATCATTTAGCCGGCTGCATTTTCGTCCTTATTTTTTTTTTTATTTAAGCGGCTTCATGTGGGAGAGAAACGGGGGTCAATGCACCCGGAAAATGCAGGGAAGGAGGGGTGAAAAAGGGGGAGGAAAAGCCAGACGACGACGACGACTCGTTCACGATGTTTACGTTTTGAGCCGCGCTTTTCGGGGCTTGTCAACGCCATCCTCCCAACTTATTACTGAAAATTCCGGCCAGGAGAATTTCTTAGGTGCAAAAAGTTGCACTTCACCCGTGGCTGGGTGGTTGGGTGGTTCAGAATGGGCGGTGGGTGGTACTTTGGCGTCGTGCTAAGTGAAGTGTAGGCGCAAAGGCGAAACACGCGAAACTTGTCGGTGCAATGTAATAAATTTCGAAAACGTCCAAACGCTCGGCCCATAACGAATGGCTTGCCCAATGCACATGGACAGAAGCCACCCAAGCCACCCACTTTCCTGCACCACCCACCTTGCACCACCTTGTTAGGCCGCCTGCAATAAGTCTTTTATGGCTTAGAGAGCTGAAAAACTGGAAAACCGAAAGAGAGCTGAAAACTTTTATCATTAAAGTTGAAAGGTAAAATTCGGCCATAAAAAGTGCGCGGAAAATGGGGGAAAATCGGTGAGAGAGTGTGGATAGGAAAGTGGAAAAGAAAAACTCGCGAAACGTGACTCACAAAATCCGCTCACGTGACCAAGTCAATAAAGTGTGCAAAAGATTTTCGAGTAAATGAATTTCCCCCTCTTAATGGTTCGTGTCGCTGCTATTTTACTCGCTTCCCAACACTGCTGCCCAGATTAAGTTGCGCCTTACCAACACTGTTGAAAAATAAATGTACTATGTTTGATATCTTGAAAACTAATAGCTTCTTGTTACTTTTTCCAACTCCTGGCTCTTCAGAGTTTTCTTATCCCTCTTACTTTGCATACTCCTGGTGCCAACCATATTATTTATTGACCTTTTACGTGCCGGAATGCATTTAATATCTTCGAAATGGACAAGTTCGCCCACATGTGCCAACCTAAGCCCCAAATCGATCATCGTGACCCCGGTTGTCGAACTTGACTTTGCCACTTGCCCGGCATTCGAATCGAATCGAATGCTCCATTGTGGGTTCCTTGGCAGCAATTGCTCCGATATCCGCAGGGTTTCCCTCTGCACAGCATTTCCCATTTCCCAGTCCGTTCAGGTAACTGAACTCGCACGTACATTTCCCCGGCTGCCCCCACTTTATTTCATTTCATTTCCTGCCATTTGCAATTTTCCATTTCGGGTGAGCTGCCAGTGCACATTTTATTGATTTCGAATGCAATATTTTCGGCTTGAGGGATGATGGTCTGGGTTTTAGATGGCAAATATTCGTTTATGGCTCCTTTCGTTCCGTTCCGGCAATTTGTTAATTGTATTTCATATGCAAGCGTCGCATGCATTGCAAATTTTATTAGCTGCACTGCCAGTGCAAATAGACGTTGGGCGCCACTTTTTCGAGGGAGGAGGAGCAGGAGTTCCTCCTCGAACACACAATAAATTGAAACATAAATGGAAATCAACTTAAATATGCATGACATGTAAATAAAGCGTGTGCAATCGATGCCTCCGAGGGTTAGGCGAGTGTCCTTCGTCCTTTCTGTTTAATGCTGTTAAATATTTGTGCACACTCCTTGCGTTTTTCGTTTTTCGGCCCGTCTGACAGACAGCCGAGGGCAAAGTTTCCTTGGCATTTGGATTATACACAGAAAAAAACACGCCGGGATCAAATCGATATACCGCACATCGTTTTTACCATGCAATACTGGTGAAATTGATATTAAATAATATCATTTTGCCGAATTCTCTTTCTCGGAGATTCTCTGACTTCGAAACATTTCGAGCACATCAAATTGAGATGCCGCATTTCAAGTCTAAATTGATACCACATCATATCACATTGATCAAGTTTCAATCAAAATTGTACTGATATTTTTTCCATTTAATTTGAATTTTTCTGCCACAAGATAATTTTCAATATTTAAGCTATTAAATATATTTATTTATTTTCCGCCTCAATTAGCTTGTCATTCCTTCAGTCAGCTTTAAGCCAGATTTACTTACATCCTTCAGATCCTTCAGATGCCCCTGCTATGCAAATTCCAAATATTACTTGCAAAGTAAACCCGTGAAAAACGGGGGGAAACAGAGTGAGTGAAAAGAAAACCAAACAAAAGTACACACAAAAGTTTAGCTTGGCAGAAAAAAAATAGAAAAAAAAAACAGAAAAGGAAAACACATAACTGCAAATATTTTCTTACGCTCGTATGAAATGTAAGCATGTAAATACCAGCACACACACACACAGTGATAGGTCGGAAAAACACCCACAGACATGCATAACTTTGCTGCAATCGCTGGGAAAATAAGAAAGTGGGAAGAGAGAGAGAGAGAGAGAAGGAGAGAGGCTTCTTCCCCAAGACGACGACGAGGGTCGCTTGAATAGTAGTCTAAATCAAATTTCTATTTTCTATAGCATACTTTTTGGGACTACCCAATCTAGCTGATACATATAAAAAACGTTCCATAGCTCGCTGGTTTTCCCTCTCTTCGGGCTTAAATTTTTTTTGAAATACTAATAACAAAAGAAGAATTTAAACTTTCAATGAAGAGAGTCCTTATCCCCGTCCCCTTCCTTTTATTTCGCGTGTGTGTGCGCTTCTTGTATATTGTATTTGTAAACAAATATGGAAATTGCTGCCGCTGTTTGTGCTGTTTTGAGGAGCTGAATGACAAGCAGCCCCCTGGGAGAGGGGGCGGAAAAGGGGGCGGTGGGCGGGGCCCGACATCAGCATAAATGCCAAGTTGTAGTGGAAGTGCCAGAAGTCGTCCTTGCACTTTACATTTTTGGCTTTTAAAGTGTCTCGGAAAATTCCAGAAAAACAAATTTAAGTTATTCAACTTGAAAGGATACAAAATCCCTTAATATTTATATTTACCTGAACATTTTAATTGAGTAAAAAGAAAAGACTTAAAATGGCTTAACTTTAGAGTAACGAAATATCTAACTATGCTTTCAGTTTCTTTGTTATCTTGTTATTTTAATCCCTGCCTTGAATTGCAGCCATTGTTAACAATTTTGCAAGGCAATATTTTGCTGTGAAGCTGTCAAAAGGCGACTTGAAGCGAAAATCGCCTAAAAATACAGCAAAAAACATGAGAAGCCATCAAGAAATTAATCTACTGGCCGAAAGTTGAGCCCAGCTGGATGCGACAACACTGCGGTCCCTTTGACAGCATCGATAGCTCCGATACTTAAGCGGTTTATGCCGATGGGGCGGCAACTCTGGCCGCATCGCATCGCATCGATCGATTCCGATTCATGCGCTTGCTGCACATTTCGTAATATCCTGCTGGGCATTTTAATATCGCAACGGCTTTCACTTGTTTACCGCTTTATGCAAATTTCATTGTGAGCCGAGTGGAGTCCAACTACCCCTCTGATTTGTGTGCCATATATAGGTATATGTATATATACACACTTGTCAGTTATTTACGTTCATGGGCAATAAAATAAACATTGGGGGAGCATTAAAATATTAAAAGTTTTCAAGTGGGTGGCATAAATCAATAAGGAGTATGTTAGGCAGATCTCTGGCATATCAATTGCCAGTTCAATTTGCAAAATTTCTGCATCACAGACAATGCGCAGGCACTGAAAGAAAAATATAGGTTTAAATAATATTTTTTTTAAAACTACTTTTTTTTTAAATATTTAAAGCTAGTATCCCTATCCGAGTTAGTTCCGAATTTAAGTTTTTTTTATAGATTTTTATCTCAAACCGTTCTGTGTGATTAAGGCTACTTCCCGTTTTTATCGTCCAAACTTTTATATATTAGTTTAGATTATATATTCTTTTTTTTTAACTTTCTACAAAATTCAATTGCTATTTTTTAATGCTTTTTTTTCAAGTGCCTTTTGAGGAGAAAGGCAACATTGCCTCATTACGCATACGCACTGATGGCCCGGCCGTCGGGGGCTCAATGGGAATTGAGAATTAATTATGCGCCTAAGTGAATATTGAATAAATTCATCATTTGCGGGCAGAGGTCATTCCAAGAGGGCTGCAGGCACAATTAAGAAAATTATTCACCAAAATGGTAATGCATATTTGAGAGGGTCAAAGGGGGGGGGGATGGCCAAGAGCTGGCTTAAAGCAAGTAATTCGATTGGCATCTGCTTTATTAACATGTGTGCCTGGGCCGAAGTGCTTCCTTTATTCATTTGAAGTCCGTAGTTCGAACTGGGAATTTCTCAATTGAATTTACAGCATTGAATAACGACATTCCGATTGGCTGTTATTAGTTTGGCCAGTTTAATGAGCACATTGTCGGCATATTTGCAGCTTAAATCAAAATATTTCATTAACTTTATACTGGAAAAAACCTCTGATTTGTTGGGCCAAAGGTGGAAATGCATTGGCCATTAATTCCTATGACAACTGATGCTCCTGCGATTTTCCACCAACTTCAACCCCTTTCTATTTTTCTTTTTGGCCAGGCACTTAGAGCCAAAGACCATTTGGCCATCGCAAATTGGCCCATTCAGCTGGCCGCCCAGCACTCAAAAGCTTTCCCAGGTGCAGCTTTATATATATATATATATCATCCTATATATATATATGGGTTTATGTAAGAGCAAGTGTAGGAAGGTATCCCCAATCCTTGGGCAAAGTGTAATTAAATATCCATTTAGTGTACATTACGTTTCCTTTTGGCCAGCCTGAGTCGGGTAGACACATTACCAACTTTGCAACAAAAAAAAAGAAAGAAGAAAACCCCACACACACACTCTGATGAAGGAAAACCCTCAAGAAATAGACAGAGTCGAGGAAAACCAAGGGAAAACTGGAGGAGGAAAGACACGAACCGCTTAGCCAGTTGCGAGGCAGAAGTTTAAAGAGCTGCTTATGTCTAAATTAATTTAAAAAGTTCGTTCACTTGAAAAATCGCACTGCCCCCCGCCCCCAATTTTCCTTTGGCATCCTCTTGTCGTCCATTTGCGGCCGCTTGAGAGTTTTCCCGCGGCTTTTCCATCCCAGTCCACCGACTTGCAACTTGGTTCCCTGGTGTTCACTCGTTTATTAAAGATTATGCTTATAATGACGATGACAATGACGACGACAAGCACGGGATGCTTGGGCTGGGGGTAGAGGTGGGGAAAGCGAGGAAAAGCGAGGGAAAATGAGGGAAAACGGTGAAGAGAGGAGAGCGGGAAACCCCCTTGGGCTGACGATGATGCTGCTATTTTCCAACATTTTTCTTTCGCTCTGTCTGCTTTTATTTTATTTTATTTTATTTGTATTTTTTATGCTATCCTTCTTCCTCTAAATTTATCTTTCCTTCTCGCTCTCTGAATTAAAGCTCTCTTTATATTTATTAAATTTCCCTTTAGCCAATAGTTTTTTTCTAGATAATGGATTATACAGAATGAAATATATATACATATATTTTTTATTATTCAGCTAACATTTCAAGATCTTTAAAAATCCTTAAAAATTATATTATATTCGTATGCTGACCTCCTAAGTTTTCGGTGATTTTCCCCC
The DNA here is from genome assembly GCA_037075285.1 of Drosophila lutescens. Taxonomy (NCBI): domain Eukaryota; kingdom Metazoa; phylum Arthropoda; class Insecta; order Diptera; family Drosophilidae; genus Drosophila; species Drosophila lutescens. Next base: position 4,333,472 of record JBAMCF010000413.1, on the reverse strand, counting down.
TCAGATCCTCGCTGTCCTGAATCTGTTTTTCCTCAATCCACATTTATGTGGGCCTCTCGTTTTCCCGAGGGTCTCTCTCGCCCCCGCACTTTTCCGCCTCGATTCGCAGCGACTGGGAGATTGGGAGACTGGGAAGCCCCGTGACCCATATAAATATCATATATGGGTTAGACGACTCTGGATTTGTGCCACTGTCGTCATCGCTGTCGCCGTTTGCTGTCGTCATCGTCATTGTCATCACATCGGGGCTCTATCCTTGTTCTCGGAGCCAGAGCCAAGTCATTTGGCCATTGTGTGCTGGCCCGAAACCTTTGCGGCGAGAGGTGAGAGATGGCTGCCATTGTGCTGGCTGTTCTGTGGCCCCCTATGCCACGCCCCCTGTGCCTTTTTAGCCGCCCCCGCATACCATTGGCCATTGTTTCTGCTTTCTGTTTCATTTCTATGTCATTTCCGCAGCCCCTCGGCCGCTCGCTCTTCTTCTTCGGCGGCACACTGGTCCAAAGATTGGGGAATTTCGGAGAATTAACCGATTCATTTATCGGTATTATAAAAAAAAACCATAATAATCTTGGAATAAATAAATGAAAAGGTTTTCGAGGTACTTTCAAGTGATATATATATATTTGTATATATAAATTAAAGTGTCAAACAAGACTTATCGAAATGATCGATTTTTTCGATATTTAATACAACTTGATAATGTATCAAAATGATCGAAAGTTAAATTAAAAGGTTCTTAAGGTATATATCAGTTATATTTGTATATTGGTAGACATAAATAAAAGTGTCTAGTATTATTTATCGAAAATTTGTTAATGTATCGAAATGATCGAAAGTTATATTAAAAGGTTCTTAAGTTACTTACAAGTGAGATTTATGTATCTGTTAGATAAATAAAAGTGTCTAATAATAGTTATAGAAATGATCGATTTTTTCAATATTTAATAAAATTTAGTAATTTATCAATATGATCAAAAGTTGACCATTAAAACTGCTGAAAGCAAGTTCTATGTGATCGATAGCAGCGATTACTTTTGATAGGTTTTTGTAGCAGTGTGCTCAGTGCTGGCATTTCACAGCTAATTTCAACGAGGGTTTTTTTTCTTGGATCGTGAGATTAGTGGTGCTGGTTTTCGGGGGCCTTTCAAGGGGCTTTTCCGGGGGGCCGTTCCAAAAAGAGGGCCTGGTGTTTCGGGCAGGACAACCATAAGTCATCCGACCGCTTGCCAGAGTGCGCTTATGCAAATTTGTGCCAGCTGACAAATGGGACAGCATTTGCACAATGCCGAAAAGAAGGGGAGAATCCAATGAAAGGTGGGTGGTGGTTTGTGGGTGGTGCTGGCTGGTTGTTGGGGGCGCTGGGGCGTGTCTATATAAATGTCATTTGTGTTGTTGTTTTCTTTTATTTTTTTTTTTTTTTGTATTTTTTTCGGGGGAAGGCGAGAGCTCTCCTCGCTTAGCCTGACATGATGATGATAAAGTGCACATTAAAAAATATTTTCCCATTGCCTTTTTCGTTGTTTCTCGGTTGTTGTTTGTTCTTGATTTCGTTGTTGTGTTCTATGTGTTGTTCTTGTTGACGTTGCGGCTGACTGCTCAACTCTAGTTGGGAATTATTTATGGACAGAGAGCGCGTTTTGAATTTTAAAACTATGGGGAAAAAGAAATGCGAATTTTGGGCAAGGAATGGCTTATGGAAATGGGATCAAAGCGTTGGAGTAAGGGTATATAAACTGAAACTGAAATGCAGGATTCTTAAAGAAATATAATTCTGGCCGAGAAATATATTTATTTACCGAAAATATGAAAATCATCTCATTGCTGTGTGGTTTTCCCTACTTTTTGCGCCCAGATTTCACCCACTTTCCACCCGCTGCGGGGAGTATATAATCATTATTACACATTATTATATAATATAATGCCTGGGCATATACACACACACTCGCGCACACGTGCCACGCCCCCCTCCTCGACGACCGCCTCTTATCAACATTCTGCAAGCCGCACAAATGAAGTCTTCTCTTTTAATTTTCGCAGCTCGGTCGCACAGCCGGCCATAAAATTATTTTCTTCATATAATAAGTGTAATAACTTTCATGTGTCGCCCGTTTGAGGCGGGAAAGTCGGAAAAGCGGAAAGGCGGGAGAGGGAGAGCAGTGCTGCGCTAGAATTGAAGAGCACCCCGCATATGGAAAAAGTGGGAGGGAAATCAGTGCTTCTCGGCAGTCAAAGTGAATGTGAAAGTTGGTATTGGGCTGGGGGATTTTCTAGAGGCCAGGGGAAAATGCGAAAAGTAAAGCCTTAAGGTATTTTTAAAGTTTTCTTCGTTAAACAGTGTGACCAATCCAAGGGGCATATGTAGTGTGACCATGCCACCTTCAATTAGGCTAAAATTAGTTTATTTCAAGTTAGGTTTTTGATTTCTCGTTCATTTAGGCCATCATTACCCTTGAATCAACCCTCGTACTTGGCTTTGTGTACATATAATTTGCACATGCGTGTGTGTGCAGCACTTAAATGGAATTGAGTGCGGAGTGCGTTGTCCTCATTTGAAGCTTGGCGCACAAATCCCGCGTAACACAATAAAGGGTTCCCCTTTCCTAGTTCTGAGTGCTCTTCTTAAAGCGTGATTTTAAGCCAAGAAACTAGAAACAAATAAGTACCCAAAAAGTAGAAGGACAAAAACTTGGAGCTGCATTCAATGCAACAATACTACAACCACAAGCTATTTAACCGCAAGTAGGGCAAGGTATGCATGCTAGGGGTCATCAGGTGGTTCGCTAAGAGATTGACAGGTTGTGTGGTCTAATTAACAGCAAACAAAGGGCAGAAAATTGCGCAAAATGTCGCAATCGAAATTTACGGCCGGGCAAAAGGACAGCAGAAAAGTGGAGAGCAAATACGATTTTTAAATGCCCTGTAAAAATTTTTTAAAATTAGAAAAGTACAATTTTTATTTCGAATTTAATATAAAATTATTCAAGATGCCAATGTTTTTATAATAAAAATTCCTTATAATATGTACAACTTCTTTGCCATGTGCAGTGAAAATGCGATTCCCCTCTTTGGCATTGGGGCCAGCTAAATGCTAAACGATCGCTGATTTAATATGCTAATGATGGTACCCATGCAATATGACCCTATTTTATTTTAATATATTTACCCGAACGGGGCAGATACGTTCGTAGGTAGGTGGTCAAATAAAGCGAGTGCCCGGGGCGGCTGTTGCATGTAAAATGCAAAACGGAATTATGCACAATTATTTTGGCATTGGCTTTGCTGGCCCCGCTTTCCAGGCAATTTAATTGGCGGCGGTTAACAGGAGCAATTATAGGACGACAACAAGGAGGAGGCAGTCTTGAAGGTCTCGTCGCAACAAAGGAAACGAGAGCAGGGTTGTCAAAGCGCTCAAAATAGAGCGAAGGTTGCCACGTTGCCATGTGAGGAAAGTGGGATCTTACTAAGGTTACTAATCAGGGAAATTAATAAAACGAAGTCCAATCAATAAATATTAAATAGATAAAAACCATATTACAAGGAAACGAGAGCAGGGTTGCCACGTTGACATGTGAGGCAAGTGGGGTTTTTAATGCTATTGCGTAAAAGAGGTTACTAGTCAAGCAAATTAATTAAACTAAATCAAATAAAATCAACTATCCCCTTTTTAAAATCATATTGCTTGTTAAATATTACCTAATATACGCGCTCTTTGCTCTACCTAATTAATTATACGACGACTGGATTATCTCGCAGGCTTATCTTGATTTATGTATATCATATTCCTTTGTCCACTTGACTTGCACTTGGCTCTTAATTTGCTCTCTCATTGCATGCTCAAGTGGCTTTTCTCCTTCTCCTCCACTGCATTTTCCTCCGCCATTTCCCCCCTGCTAATTGCGCTTATTACGCTGACAAGAAAATGGCAAGCGAATAAAATAAATATACGAAAAAAAAAACGAGACTAAGAGGGAGAATAAAATCTGAGCAATCCAATGGCTTTGTGGCCATATCGCATTTATGTATCTCTGTCCTTTTCGCTGTCACCGACACATGCACGAGCATATTTTATTGTTGCATACTTTGGGGCTATTTCCCTTTTTCCATTTCTCTATTTTCTATGTTTTCCTACATTTCCCCCTTATTAAGTTTTGCAACTGCGCTGCTCGTCCTTCTTCGCTGGCGGAAAATATCTGCAAGTGCACAATTATCGGTTAGTAGTCGCCGCATCGCTAGAGAATCGAGATACGCGATACCTGCGAAAATAATCCCTAAATATCTATATTAAAATCGATAGTTTGTGATAAATATTGTGGTTAAAATCAATATTTTTTTTAGTGTTACCAGTTTGCGTTTTTTTTCCGGGTGTGACCATGCCAATGATTTGGAGTTCAAATTAAGGGTATTTTAATTTGTAATATATGTTTTCTTGAAACTTCCAATAAGTTAAGAGCTCGATTTTTGCACTTTCTTGCACCTGAGCTCCAGATTAGCTGGCTTCATCAGGTAGGGGACGAAAATGGAACTTTTGGTTGGGCAGGGAAATTTGCAATTCCATTGCCTCGGCTGTCAGATGGCCAAAGTGAATTGGCTGCGGCTGTAAAATAACCAGGCAATCTCCTGTTATTCCCTGTTACCCTACATGTATTTCCCCCGGCCAGCCGATGCACCAAATTTGATTGCGACTTTATGGCAGCTTCGGATTCAGGTTCAGATTCCGATTCAGTTTCTGTAACGGCTGCTGTTCCATTCGTTGCATTATGCAGTGCCTGCAGTATGGGCAGCTTTTGAGGGGGCGATCCGCATGGAAATTTGTGACATACAAGGCAGGCAAAAATCATTTAACAGGAAAAATATTCCGTGTGTTTGTCATGCGTAAAACGAAATAAAACTGCATAATAATTTAATGAAATTAACTGTGTGTGTGTGCGTTCTGCAAATATGGTATTTAATTTGTGAAAATATGGTAGAATAAATATGGTTTATATATGGTTACTGTAAGAGACAATTTTTCTCTTCACCTTTTATTATTAATTCTCCCAATATTTAACCAATAGTTTATCAAGTGCCCAGAAATAATTTCGAAAACTCGAGTTATTTGCTCTTAATATTCATATATTTACCTTTGATAAATTAAAGAAACATTGTGCATTTTTATGACAGCACAGGAAGTACTTACCAGATAATATTGTCACTCCGCTTTCATATTCATGAATTGAGCGACACCGAAACCCTTGCCGATGCCAATCTTTAAATAACGTTTCTTCACCTTTACCTTTTTTTTTGGGTCTCCTTTTCTGCCCCAAATGAAATAAACTGTTCTTTTAACCGCCGACAAGCGATTGCAGGCGGTGGGGGAAAGTGAAAACACATTTATCTCGATTTTCACGCTGTCAGCAGCAACTCAAAAAGGCGACAGTTTGTGAAAAAAATAAGAGAAAGCTCAAAATAAATAAAACAAAGACCGAAAAAATATATAAATGTAGGTGGAAAAAGGACGAAAGCAAAACGAACCCTGCACAAAGTCAATTTCAAGATTTATTTTTCGCAATTTAACATTTCTGTTACGCCTGTCAGGCGGCAAAGCAAAACAAAAGCGGGAAAGCCGGGGAAAAACAAACCGAAATCCGAAAACCGCCGAAAAAAAAGAGGGAAAGCCAAAGGAAAAGTCCTGCGGGCCGGAAAGCAGAAGGTGAATGCGGTTAAGAAAATAATAATAAATTAAAAGCCTGTGCCCCGCCAGCCGAAAGGTCAAATAATTTCAATAACACGGGGAAAAAGGAGCAAATCTGTGTCCTTGCGCGATTCGGAATTGAAATTCGGAATGAAATGCCGAAAGGCAGTGTCAAAAAGTGAAAAAGGTAAAGCTCGAAACAATCGACTTACGAATACCAGAGAAAATTTGAATTTATTGCTTTAAATATGATTTAATTTCATTAAAATAATAATTTCCTACCACAAAATACAATTAATTCGTTTTAAGATGTGTTGATCTTTTTAAAATATTTAATAAAATCCATACATATTTATTAATATATAAAATATTTCTTTATCATATCTAAACTAAATTTCCAATCGAAATCCCATCTAAAATATTTATTAAAAACTACAAAATACAAAATATTCTTTTTAAAGTGTGTTGATAATTTTTAAAATTGATTGCAATATAAACTATTATATTTTATAATTTTTAAACTTCATTAAATTTAATTTTCCAATCAAAATTCCATCTAAAATATTAATTTAATCCCGCAAAATACAATAATACAAAAATACAAATAACTTGATCCTTTTTTAAATTAACTGCAAAATAAACTAAGCATATTTTAAAATATAAAATATATATAATATATAAAATCGAAATCCCCTCTAAAAATTCATATACCCCGTTGACCAAAAGAGAAAAAGAGGCCAGAGGACAAGTCGAGAAATTCTGTTGCCGATGCTTTTTAAGTATTTTCAATTTCGGCAGCCAAGATGGAACTTGCCACGCCCCCCTTTGACCCGCCCCCGGTTTTTGTACTCGTATTTATTTGACCCCGAGGGTCAATATGCAGAGAAGTCAAAAAGCAGCGCGAAATTAGTGTATGTTCCCCGCGAAAGTAATCAGCAAGCAGTTTTTTCCGTTTTCTTTCTTTTTTTTCATTAATAATAAATTAGGAGCACACCGGAAACGGAAATGCGCGTTGGCAGCCCGCCCAGAGCTAACTTTATTAGTTTTTTGCTTTTCGCCCGGGGAATTTGGCGGCATTAGGAAGAATTCATTTTTGCATTTTTCAAGAATTAAATTCCACAGATTCTCGGTCCCTTGGTGTTTGCTATATATATGCATGTATATATATTTCGGGTCCCCCTCTGTCTTTGTGCTCACATGGGAATCCAATTAAATGCTCTGCTAATCCACCGAAAAGTGGGGAAAATCACAGAAAATCTGCGCTCTCTGCTTTGCTGTTGCTGTCGGCTGCTTAAGTCAATAGAGTAGTAAATGAAGCCTCGGTCTTATCAGCCAACCGAATGCCAGATGTACACTGAGCAAAAAAAGGCATCTAGTATCTTAGATTAAATATTAATAATATATAATAAAATAAAATGTTAAGTAAAACATTAAAAAATATATTAAATAATAAGTTGGTATATTTAAGCCAAAGAATATAAAATTCTATTTAAGAATTAAAACTGAAATCACTTTTAAATGTTTAAAAAGTGCCTAAAAGTATGCAGTGAATAAAGAATAGTCGTCTTCCTGTAGGAATTCGCATGAAAAATATATTGTTGCATACTTTTAGACACTTATTTTCACATAGTTTTACCTTTTCCTCCTTGTGTAAATCGCAATCTCCGTTCCTCTGGTTAGTCACAGCTTAAAAGCTTGGCTAATAAAAACTGGAATTATGCGCGAGTGTGTGTAGATGGCAACTCGGATGGAAATTGAAGATGAAAACTCAGACAGAGAACATCGCTAGTGGAAATGGAGATGGGTAGCCAGCCCCCCTGTTGCTGGGGGCAATTAAACGATAAGCGTAATCTGCGCTGTCAATTCACACAAAATGCGTAAAGTCGTCAGTCGAGAGGGATTTCAATTAGCCGGCACAAAAATTCCAACCATCCAACTATCCTCTGCGCATATTTCATGGCCCACTCAGCCACACACACACTCACACATATATTTATTCTATATAGTGGAGAGTCGGAAAAGCGGAAAAGTGGGCGGGCCACTAAGTGCGGCCAATTAGCACAAAGACTGGGGAAAGTGTTTCCGTTTAGCAGATGAGAAAGGCGAGCACCTCTCGAGTGACAATTTGCTTAGCGCTTCAATTTGGATGCGAGGGCCGAGGGCCAAGTGGTGAGGTGGAAAAGTGTGGGTGGGGGGCTTGGAAAAGCGGTGACCTCGGCCAAGAATAACCCACATACAAAGGCGACAAAATATGCGTGCCAACTTTTTAATTTTTTATATTTCAGTACGTACCAAAAAGGAAAAAAAATCCAGAATTTTAATCAGTTTTTTAGCCAACATTGTGCCTAAATAAGGTCCAAATATGAAGTGTCATACCTCGCTGAGCTCGTAATTAAATCCCCAATCGATTGGCATTAAAATCTGAAACTTTCAAGTTTTGACCATTTTTCGCAAAAAATCATGATGTTACCCCTTATGAAAAATGCGAAATTTGGTCAAAAAATTAATTCCCGGGAAAGTGAAGGGAATCGTTAGCTTATGTTGCCAGCTACCCAAAACAGCCGCTCTTTTGAATGTGGGGCATGATTTGACCAAATTACGATTGAAAACCCTAAGAAAAATAGATATTTTGACCAAAATCCTAATTCCTATTTTCCATCCTCAAAAATCAGTTTTTTAGGCAAAATGGTGCCTAAAAAAGGTCTAAATATGGAGAGTCATACCTCGCTGAGCTGGTAATTTCATCCCCAATCGATTAACATTAAAATCTGGAACTTTCAAATTTTCACCATTTTTTGCAAAAAATCATGATGTTGCCCCTTATGAAAAATGCGAAATTTTGTCAAAAAATTAATTATCGGGAAAGTGATGGGAATCGTTAGATATTATTGTCAGCTGCTCAAAACAGTCGTTCTTAAAGCTGTAGGACTTGATTTGACCAAATTACGATTAAAAAACCGCGAAAACGGGGTATTTACAGAGTAAAGGGTATACTTTATTCGATCATTTAGCTAAACTAAGGTCTTATCTTTATTTACACACATATCTCCCCCGTTCATTGCGATTTCTTGCCAACACACCTGACCAATCCGTCTCCTTGCAGGGTACTATCACGCAAACTAAAGCCACATCTTGTTGCGGACACCGTTAAGCAGTATATAAGTCGGGCCCAACGCACAACCAAAAAGGGTTCTCAAGAGCAGCAAAATATGGAGTTTTTACGCGGCGTCTATGCGTTTATGCAAGTGAGTAGATCATCGGTGAGTGTCCACTTCCTTTATAACAACCGTACTAATCCATGTGAACTTGCTCTACTTTTATACCGCCTTTGGTTGATTGATTGATTATACCATACCATACTCTCTACTCTACTACTACAACTCAACTCGAACTCAAAATCAAATCAATTATATCTCTCAAAAAACCAAAAATATCGATTTGAGAAAACAAAAACCGCAAAACAAAAACGCAAAGCAAAAGCGAATCAAATATGTTACCACTACCTTCTACTACCTATTTATTTATACTACTACTCTACCACTACCACTCTTATAAGCGTAACTAATGAGCCAACCAAAAAACCAAATACGAAAGACAAATAAGCCGAGAGTATCAAATGTATCTTACACTATATACTACTGACCCCCCAAAAAACCAAAAAAACCAAAAAAATTATAAAAAATTCAAATACAAATACAAATACCGATTCCTCCCATGTGTAAACTTCGGAACTCGACAGAAACCTGTGGACCGTCGTAACTTGGGGTCTCCAACCAACCCCATATAACCATCGTCGAGTAACAATGCGAAGAAAAGAAGAAGACCATTCCATTCCAGTCAAAAGTAATACTCGTCCCACCACTTTACTTTTACTCTCCCAAACCCAAACCCAAACCCAAACCTCCAACCACCCCATTCATTTCGTTTGTGTTTTCCGTTTAGAGGCCATGACTTTTTAACCATTGCCATTCCATATAACCCGGCCCCTAGATGATAACAATAAAGCGAAATGCAAATAAAAGTAAAAGTAACCAGAACCAGAATAACAATACTCGTAATAATGTACTTACCGTGAGCACATTCCTTCAAAAGATCACAACAGAAGACAAAGAAGACAAGAAACAATAAAGACAAAAAGAAACCAAATGAACAATCACAAGAAAAGGTCATCAGAAAAACAACCAGAGAAAAAGAACGCAGAAAAGATTAAATTAATATGCAAAACATTCATCAAGTAGGATTTTCGACATGAAAAAACCAAAAAAAAAAAAAAGAAAAACACCAGCGGCGGGACAAAAGATAATGACGTCTCTTTCTCGCCCCCCTGTTGTCGTCTCTTTCGAACGTTGCAAATTCCTCATTGAGACCCATTTCTGAGCCCATTGTCCATTAATAACCATTGTCCATCCAACATTCCCATCGCTCTATCTCTATCTCTCTCGGACTATCTCTCTCTTTCCAACACACACACACGAAAGACACATGTCTCTGTCTATCTCTCTCTCTCTCTCTCTCTCTCTCTCTCTGTCACTCTATTTGCGTCTCTTTCTGTGTTGAATTTGATTTTTGTTTGTAATCGGCTGTGTAATTGATTGATTAGCTAATATGTTTGGAGTCTATGAATATATTACCGTAATCGTTACTATATCTATGTCTGTCTCCCTCTCGCTGTTTGTGTGTTCGTTTGTTTGTTTGTTTGTGTTCTTTATAAAGCAAAATTATTAAGCGATTTTTTCGTTAAGCCTCAAACTCTAGAACTCCCAAATTGTGTGCGTGTTTAACCTCAACCCATAAGAACTACAGTAAACGAACACAAACACTGTCACACACAAACTCTTAGCCCCCCCGAAAAGCCCCTGGATGCGATCCGGAGAAGTCTTATAGGGTTCCTTTGCGACGATCTACATGTACATAATTAAAACCCAAACAAAATGCTTTATATATTTATATATTATATACCGAACGAACGAAACCCGAAACCCTAAAACCGAAACGAAATGAAACCGAAAAAATCGAATGTGAAGGTTGACTACAGCGGAAACGGATACGGAAACGGCAGCGGCGGCTATGAGGCAACCCTGACAACCCTGCCCAGCGACAACCCAGATCCGTCAGCGATAACCGGAAGCGGATCGATAAGCGATAACGATAAGGAGGCCGAGGCGGCAGCAACATCAGCGACAACAGCTGGGGAAGCCGAGGTCCTTTGGCCAAACTCGATAGGCAGCTGCGATAACACTAGCAGTACCATCACCAGTACCAGTACCAGTACCAGTACCACAACCAATACCAGTTCCAGTTCCAGTACCAGTTCCAGATCAGATCCTGCCCAGAAGAGAAGGCCAGCTGGTGCGCAAAAAGTATCGACGACGAACAAACCCAGAGACAGTTGAGAGTGCGGCAGTAATAATGGGCATCGGTGCCAGATGCGGTGAATTACGAGCAAGAACTATGAACTACGATCGAATAATGCTAACCATTGTGATAACTCGTATGTACATATAGCCACGTATATATCCAAGTATATAACAAAACATATTTACAAGCGAACTGCAAAACCAAATCAAAAATCGATACGAAACGAAACGAAACGTGACGCGCGATAACTTAGCACCACAGAGCAACTAAAATATGTAAAAAAATATCAAAATCAAAAAAGTATCTAATCGTAAAATCAAATGAAAACAGGGCAACTCGTGAAAAGGTGGCCTTAGCTTGTGCGACTGAACAAACAAACCGAATCAATTCATCGATTAACGATAACAGATAACCGATAAGCAATAAAACGATCAACGAACGAATCAGCGATCAATCGAATTAAGAGCGATATCCCAAAATCGATAACGAAATCGTAAACGAAATCAAAAGCGATCTCAACGATCTCAAGCGGCAGCTGCGGCGGCGATAACAATTATCGATAGCCGATAGACTGGCTCTGAACCACTGCTGGCGGTGTGTGTGTGTGTGCGCGTGTGTGTGCGGTGCCGCCCACGCCCATCCATCCCCACCCCCCGCCAAGAGCAAAGTGATAGAAAATGGTAATTACAACTCAAGCAATTCTAGTTCTCATTTTAAAAACTCACCACCCACTCTCCACCCGCTCCCCCGAAACTATCGAAAGTCTAGAACTATCGAACTTCAGCTCGGTTTCTCTATCGATTTCCCTCCATAGGGACCTATCGCTCCATCCCCTATCTCTATTTCTCTCTCTGTCTCAGTCTATCTCACCAGATCCACCTGCCCGCCCCGTCTCTTTTTGTCTCTCTCTTTCTTTCAAACCACACTTGATCTGCGCCTTGTTTTTGCTTATAAGTATTGCATATATATAAATAAATCATTATATATTTATATTGTAGTTGATTAGCTAAAATTGTGCTTTTTGATTTATCGTTTTCATTGTTATTGTTAATGGCCTATGATTTTAGCCCCGAAACCCGATAACCCCCGATGTTAGCTGAAACGTTTTTTCGGTTCACGTTTCCTTAACTTTGCTTTGGCTTTGTCAACTCTATCCGTCTCCTTCTATCTCTCTATTTATCTCTTTCCTTGATTTTTTAGTGATTTTTAAGTCTAGTAGAGCGCGATTCCAGGATTCCAGATTAAGGAACAGATAAGCCCAGAACAGAAACAGAACAAATCAGGGGATGCAAATTAAAAGAGCATACGATAATCGATATTTTATCAAAAACGCAGCCGCATCGCGCCGAAAAAGAAAACAGATAACCAGAACCCTAAACCGACGATAACAAATTGCTCGCCTGCCACCACAAAATATGCTGTCGACGTCTACGTAAAAATTAACAATTAAAAATATAAAAAATTATAAAAACCTAATGAAATATGAAAGGCTCACGCTGAAAACCAAATCAAATTTAATACAAAATGAAGTTTGTATCGATTTATCCGCCCTAACCCTACTTGTGTATCTTTCTCTCTCTCTCTCTATCTCGATATCTCTCTGTCTCTTTAGTGACTCTGACACACCCACACAGTAACAGACACACAAACACACACGCAGACTTTGTAAAAGTATAGTAAAGTGTTGCGAGTGCCTGGCGATAACCGATAAACAATCACGATAAACATTACGACAACGATAAGCTGACAAGAAAAGGATGAAACCGATCAGCCAAGGTTAACTTTTTCAGTTGATTTCAATTATGATTTTCCACATCTATCAATAACGATGACTATTTATGCGTATGTAACTAATTAAGTAGGTCAACTCAACCAAATGCAATCGAAGCATTCGATAACTGTACCCAAATGCTATCTCAGGGCAGGAGGATGTGAGGAGTCCAAACCGATGAGCACTGAAAGTCTGAAAGCCAAAGATAGCCCTTTAAATAGCTCTATTGCCGCGTATATGGTGTTCTGTGTAAATATATATATATATATATATTGCCAAAAATATCGAACGCGACTAAAGCCCGAAAAAAATATAAGAAAAGAAAATAAAACGAAGCGAAACACATAAAAGCAAACTTGAAATTGAGCAAACTTGAAACAATCCTCCTCATGTGGAACAATTATCGCCAAGAACCAAAAACAAAACCCCTCTGTATCTCTTTCTCTCTTTGCCGCTCTCTCCGTCTCTCTCTCTCTTTTTCTCTATTTAACTCTTTCTCTCTGAGTCCAGATAATCCCCGAACCGTACCTGAAGTCTAGCTAAGTAACCTTATCTGAAATTCGATAAAAAGCTGAAAGCAACCCTAAAATTGCAATCGAAAATTTGTTGACTCTCCCACACCGCGCACACCCCAAAAAAAGAGCTTTTGATTTGAGATGATCTTTTGTTCCAGTAACGCCCTCAGTTCTCTCACCAACCAACCCGTTCTTTCTGCTGCCTTGCCCCCCAATCAAGTAGTTAAAGCCCCCAAAATAACCTCCCAACAATACCGAAAACCGATACAAAAAAAAAGAATACCCCAATCCCATAAAAAATACAACTTGCACGTGTCTTAAGCCGTAAACTGTACGCAACAACTCAATCAATTGCAGTCTCTTGTGTTCTATAATATGCATACTCGTATCTATATCCATAATGCTACTCGTACTGTACCAACTGTATCATTTGTTGTATTGTTTGCCGGATATCGATATCCCCGTAGTAACTTGAGCGTAACGTACACGGAAATGTTTCGATCGGCAGATCTCAGCAAGCAAGCAAGCGTGATAATACCAATAATACCCGTAACGTATCGTAATCAATCAATATCCAATCAATATCTCGTATTGCGGCATTTGTGGTATTGTAACCGTATTCGTAATATCAAGTGCAAACTACTTTAACTACCATCTAAGCCAGATATATATCAGCACACATATATGCTCGAAGATCGCCTCAAAAGTGATGAGATCCCTTTTATTTATCTTGTATCATTTCGTCTTAAACTCGTTTTGCATTCTGCTGTTTAAGTTTAAAGCTTAAAGACACTTTATTATTTAAAGATGTGCGATCAGCAACAATTGTACATTTAAAAGGATAAAAACTGATTTTAATTATAATTTGATTATTTCGATAAAAGATTCGATTACTGATAGTCAGCAAGCTTAAATAATCGATTAACAACTATTAATTTATCGATAAATCAATCGAGCGAGAGCGTATATGAGTGTTGATAATAAAACCAAACATAAGTATGTCGCATTGTGTATGTGTATGCTTGTCTGTATGTGTATGTGTAATCAGTTGTACGTATATATCGGTGTAGACCTATATTGTATTGACTTTTTTTCTCTATTCTCATTTCTTACAATCGATGAATCACCGAGCAATTGCCAGCAAGCGAAATTGTTGTTTGTTTTTTTCCGTAATCGTAATCGTTAAGCGTTATTGATTTTCAATTGTGCTATCGTTTGGTTTGTAATCGTTTGTCTTTTGGGTTCCTTCATTTCGATTACCGATAAGCGATCCATGGAACTGAGCCGAGCAGAAGCAACAACTATCGTATTCTACACCATCTATATATATCTATATACCTATCTACTCGTACTCAAATTAAATATATCTATAATATACCATACTCAATATACATACATATAAATATATATATATACATATATATATCTATATGCATATCTTAACATACATATACTTCTATATATATATATATCTATATATCTATCTAAAGGAACAAACAAAAACAAAACCAAAAAATAACAATAAATATTACTCGTAATACCAAAAAGTAGTTGTCGTTGTTGATGTTGTTGAAAATGTGCAATTTTAATTGATTGAAAACGCAAAAAATACCAAAAAATACCAGAGAAGCCAAATGTAAACGAACGAATTTTTTGTGTCGAATGCCAAAAAACTGAAGCTGAATACCAAATAACCATAATCAAGTATAAACAAATATCACAAAAAATAGAAAAAGTACCGGTTCGAAAGCCAAAAAGTATGCAACAGTATTCTTTTTGGGCTGGCATTTTTGCGAACTCTTTGTTTTTGGAACCGTAAGAAGAGTACCACCCACTGAAGACAAAGAAGCAGAAGAGGAGGAAAACCCAGACCAGAACCGAACCACCCCCCACTAACCGCAAAACCCACCCACCACACCACCCCAAAAAAGATACCAGAAAATACTAAAAACCGAAAATACCAATACTCTTCTCCATCTCTCTCTCTCTCTTTTTCTCTCTGTCTCACTCTAAAAATGCTAATTTCAATGTTTTTGTGTGTGTGCGTGTGTTGCGTGCGCCTGTGTGTGTACAATTCAATTGTATTAAATTTGGTTAACTAAAAAGCAATCTATATATGATATATATATTAACAAAAACCGATAATCCATATCAAAATACCAAAAAAAAAAAGAAAACCAACTGCTAAGCGGACAGGCAGCATATATGTTGGCAATCGAGCAATTTCTGTGTAGAAACCAGCAAAGGCGTCGCCTTGTCTCTTTCTCTCTCCCCCGCTCTATATGTATCTCTCTCTTTCTCCCACACTCTCTCTTTGTCTCTTTCACGCCCACCCACTGAGCGTGAGCCGCTCCTTGTATCTTTGTATCTCACTCACTCACTCAGTTCAGAAACTATCGAGATTTGTTTTTGTTATCATTTTTGAAATTTCGATAAACGAGAACAAAAAAACCTATGATCAACCGAAAGAAAAAGTGTGAAATATTCCCAAAAAATGAGTACCAAAAGCGAAAAAGCAAAACCAATGCAAACCCCACAGTTGACATGAACATATCTATACCGTATACTACCAATATATACCGCATATATACTAACCAAACCGAAAAACTATTTACTCCAAGCTAAACTTTATACTATACTATACTCAAAAATATACCAAACTATCCTTATACTTGTGCAACTTGAGCCACAGAGACCAAAAATCAAAAAGCTAAAAGAAACTCACTCACACACAAAGTAGAAAAACACCCAGAGTTGACACCCTTTTATCGTATTTGATTTTGATACCACTCTATAACTGTATGATACTCCGAACACCATATGATATACTAACCACCCATGTACCATACAATAAATACGTATAAGTTATAAGTAAGCAGCGATCCAGCAGAAGAGTTTCACTTATTTTGCTGACGATTGACCACGCTTGACCTTGTTTGCATTTTGTTGGCCAGCAACCTGGCAACCCTGGCTGTGAAAAATTCCTCCCGAAGCATGCACCTCTATCTCTCTCTCTCTCTCTGTACTTCTCTCTCTATCTCTCTCTCACTCTGAAAGCAATTTTTGTAAAAAAGATGAGCACGTAGAGCAAATACATATACTTTCCTTAAGTTTTTCCGCTTTTGTTGTGGCACGTTGAAAATGTTTGATTTGTATAACAGTAAATTGAGTAACTAGCCTTAAAATGAGACCTTAAAAACCTAAAAACTCCAGCCCCCGAGCCTGGACTATTGTAAATAGAACAGCCCCCTAAGCCGGAGAATGAATTGAAAATCACAAATGGTTTGACCCACACAATCTTATTCAACACCAACTCCAATGGAAACCAAAAACACATCGCATACACCATATATATATATTTATAAATATCTTACTATATAATCCCCTGTATTTGTATCTTGCATAAGTGAAAGCATCCAGTCTGCCTGCTGACTGAAAAAAAAACCAAAAAACGTAAAAATAAAAACCCGATAACTGATAACCCAAAACACACAAAATAAACAAAACACTTTCCCCCTGATAACCAAAAAAAAAAGAAAAGCCTGTTGTTAGTTTTCACATTTCCAAACATTTTCATTCTTTATTTTTTTTAGTTCTCTGTTGCTGAATTTTCCCGGGGCCAATTGTTCGTTTAAGTCGCCAATTTAAAGTCAACTCCAATGATGTGTAACCGGGGGCGGTAGTTTGGGGAGGGGGCGTGGCCCACTGATGTGTATCTGTCCTTGTTGTTTGCTTGTTTATTGCCACCAGGCACTTGGAGCTTGGAGCCCCCTAGTTCCCAGTTCTGAAGACCCAGGGAGCTACGAGCTGGCTTCAATTTATTATTGACTGGCTGCAAGAGTTCTTAGACGCATCCTAATGAAGCGTAAGTGGCAAGCACTGCGGCAGGAGCCATAACAATAGCAAATACAAAGCCAGTGCCTCTTTGCCTCGTTTTGCCTCGTTGTAGCAAAAGCTTATTTTTATTGCCCCAAATATATTGCCAATGTTGTTCTAATAGCAGAAACGAGCCGAAGCCACTGAGCTTCCCACTCGCTGGCTGCACAGAGAGGAATTTTGTTGGTCTACGAAATGTATTTTATTTTACTAAAACCACTGGGAGATTTCAAAACTCTTTTTTTTTTTAATTTATAAAATTAAAGAAGATTTATTTAGGGGGTTTGAACAGAGCTCAAATCGTAGTAATTGGCCTTAGAAGAAATCTTCTATTAATTGAAATTTGTAAGATTTCAAAACTCTTTTTCTGTTAAAAATTTAGTAATCCCTAAAGACTATAAAAATAAAGAAGATTTATTTAGGGGTCTCGAACAGATTTTATTCAGTAGTAATTGGCATTAGAAGATTTTAAATTATTTATTTAAGTGCCTAAAAGTATGCAACAGATTTTTATATTTTTTTTCTTGTAAGCTTATGAAATTCCACACAAACCAGCGAATTTTCTCTCTGTGCAGCAGCAGTGGCACTAACAGTCGACAGTCAGTGGCAGTTACCAGTAGGCGAGAAAGGGGGGTTGGACTTTTGCGCCCTGCGAAAGGGGGCATAAAATTCATTGTTATGGTTACTGGGCATAAGTCAGTCAGCCGGGGAGGAGTCGGAGTCTGAGTCTGAGTCTTCTGGCCCTCATTTCGTTAATCAGCCCTGAGTAAGTCAGTCCAGCGCACATGATACTTATTACACATGCTACTTGCTACTTACTGCTTACACCCCCGCCAAGCAGTGCCAAGCAGGGGCGGCGACCGGAGGGGGGTTTGTTCATCCACTTGGGCTGAATTCTATTATAACCCAAGGGTGCACTCGTCCAGATTGGGTTGGTCAAAGGATTTTGCGACTCCTCGAGGAGTCGGGGGATCGGCGTACAGTCCGTGCCGGGGGTGTAAGTCGAATATTCGAATATTGGGGGATCTCCAGCAGAGTCTGGGAATTTAATTGGAAATAACCCCCCGGGTAATGCAGTGTAAGACGATGGAGAACAGCACCCACAGAGCACAGAACAATAACCATGTTAATTAAAATCTACGGCTTTGATTGGTAATAAAGCAATATATTGAATCTATAGAAGGTGAAGGATTGAGGAGCCAGGGTCCTAATTGCATGGGACGCACTGTAGCCTTAACCACCCCCCGGGAAAACCCCGAGGAAAGCCCGGAAAATCCCCTTGGCCTGTTTCTGTTTTATGTGTGCGCGCATTTCCCATTTTCTTTGCTCGTTTCGATTTCGTTACGTAGACACTTTCGCTTTATGGTTTTCCGTACTTTTACTTTTGATTTACGCCTTCCAAAGATCATCGCTCTGTCTCTCTCCACAGCTCACTCTCCTTCTCGCTCTGCCCCACTCTCTCTCTGTCTCTTTCTCTCTCTCTCTTTCTCTGTTGCCCTCTCTCTCTCTGTCGTTGATATGAGATGTGTTTTTTTGTATAGTGTGTGTTTGAACCCGAGTCCAAACCCTGGAAAGTGCCAAAAAAAATATCTATTTGAAAAAAAACACCCAGAAATCCAAAAGTAAACGCCTCACTTAAAGATTGACCTCTGCTAATTTAAAAGTACAAACTCTGCCAATTTGGACCCAACATCCCACCAGAACTCACGCCAAAACCAAAAACCAAAACCAAAAAATATATATATCTATACTGTGACAATTGTGATGAACGTAATGCAAAAATCTGCCTCTGCCTCTCACCAAAATCACAACAGAAAACAACAAACAGCAAATATATACAATGCGCAATGCAAAATCCTAATGCCAAACAAAAAAAATGTTAAGCAATTTCCAAAAAAAAACAGCAAAAACAGCTAAAAGTGAAACACGCCAAAAGCACAGGACACGAACAAACACCAAGTCACGATCACGATCACGAGTTCACCAAAGTCACGAATCACCAAAAGTCACCAAAGTCACGAATCAGCATCAAATTAGCAAATGCCGAAAATAAGCTCTCACACGCCAGCACACTTCAAAAGCCAATATAATCCCGATTTAAATCCCCTCCCTATTCCGATTCCGGAAATCTCTGGCGGACTCGAAGCCCCCTTTTATTTTCCCAGTAATTCAATTCTCAGAAATTAATTTTTAATAATTTTCCTTTTTTTTTGTCTTTTTTTGTAAGTTTAAGATTTAAAACGGGTTTAAATTAATTTTAATCACAAAGGTTTTGAAATCTTTTATAACAGTGCCAAAAAGTAAGCAATTAAAAAAATTACGACGTCTTTTAGACTGAATTTAGTGAAATTCCGGCATTAAAATATATTGTAGCATACTTTTAGACACCTGTTTAGGCATAATTAAAGCTAAACGAAAATTACCTATTTAAGAAATTGTATCATTTATTTTGCACATAATAATTGTTATAAGAAACAATTTTCCAGAATTAATCATTTTTTTATTTATATTATTTTCTATAAAATCCAAATAAATAAAATAACGCCGTGTCCGTGGAGATTTCTGGGCTACCCGAGAACCAAATTAGTTTCCCAACTTCACGCTCTGTCTCTGTCTCACGAATCACGCCGCTCTGTCTCTCTCTGTCACGTTAACTCACAATCACTCTGTCTCTATCCGAAAGCCCGAAAACCTCTCTCTATCTCTCTCCACTCACCTTGTAATGGCCAATCAAAACGCCAGCTCGTCGGTTGCCACAACTGAAGACCCCCTATTTCTCTCTCTGTATCCGTATCTGCATAAGTACACTGAAACTAAAACGAAGTCAATTAAATGCCGACAACTAAAGCAAAAGAAATTGAACTAAAATAAACCTATATAAACCTACTCACTATCTCTATCTCTCTTGATCACTCAATCACGGATTCACTTACTCACCAAAATACAAACTCTGTCTCTCTCTCTCACGCAATCTCACGACCCCACTCACTGAAAAAAAAGTATGCAAAATGCAAAAAAAGAAAAAACAGAATTAAAAGCAAACGAAAAGCAAGCGTTACCAAAACCAAACCAAAACAATACAAAATAAAGCAACTACAAGATAATAAACCACACTCTCTATATTTATATACATGTATGTATCTCTGTCAGCCTTAAGTATCGTATATCGTATATATATAACAAGAAAGTAAACCGAAACCAGCAAAGAAATAAACCGCAACCAACAAACAACTCCAAACTCCAAACTACAAACTACAAACTCGAAACCAAAAACTCCAAACTACAAGATACAAATGCCAGACTCCACAGCAACAATAACCAGTTAAACAACAGCAACAACAGAGATATCCAACAGAAACAAAACAAACTGCCATACCATATCTATATCTAAATCTCTATATAAATATAATAGCTAGTTGTATGCTCTCAGTCCCAGATTTTGTGTTTCAAAATTAACCAGAGCGAAGTATACCCCAAAAAAACAAAAAATACTTGTTACAACTAAATCAAAATTGTAAAGCTAAAAATTGAAGAAATGGTAGAGCTAAACATAATAAAAACCACCTGAAAGTATGGCCAGGGCCCACATAGAATATTACGTCTATCTGGGCTATTAAAAACGATATTAAATATTAAATCAGAACGTATATAAGTCTAGAACCCAGCTTTGCCGTGCTATCTGTCTCTCTCTCTTTGCCACACACACACACTATCTCTCTCACTCTCTCAGTTAATATATACGCCTATATATAATATATATATGTATCTCTCTCGCTCTCTATGTCTGTTTGTCTCACTATAACTTGTGTATTGTTTTTGATTTTACCTAACAACTAGATTATACGTAAACCGATTTTCAACTTCAACCATCTTATATAAGCAGTTCTCGTACATTTTCGCCACATTCAATTCAATTCAATTCAACTCAATTCAATTTCAAACTCACCTAGTTTTCTCACCACGTATACCTATACCTAAACCTAATTCAATTAACATTCAACTACTTATATATTCAATTTGTTTCTATATTGTACTCACTCTCACTCGATCTCACTCTATCTCTGTTTCGCTCGCTCTCGCGTTCTCAACCTCACCACTCTACCAATCTACCACACCGAATCCACCACCACCAAAGACACCACTAAGCCACCTCACAGATCACTGATCACAACTCACCACCAAGTGGCACCACTGCTCACAGATCACAGATTACAGGTCACAGATCACAGATCACTGATCACTTATCACAGATCACTGATCACTGCAGTATTCAGTATTCACCTCTTAAAGTATGTCTCTCACCACAGCTCAGCTCACGAAACTCACCTCGCTAAAGCCGCCACAAACGAACCACCACTCCAAATTTCAATTCAACTTAAACTTAAACCACTCACTTAACCACTCAGCCAATCAATCTGCATTCAAATCGATTCTAAATCAAATCAATTCTGAACCAAGCCATTATCGAAATTTCACAGGTCTCTCTCCCGTTTAACCCTGTGTTTTTCCTTTTGATTTCACTATCTCAGCCATAACTAGTCAGTCAGTCAGTCAGACAGTCAGTCAGTCAAGCGATAACATTTTGATAAATATCGATTAAGTGGTCATCGTTAAAACAATTCCAATTCGATAACGAAATCTGCAGCGTACTTTGATTGGCTAAAGCTAAAACTAAAACATGGCGACCATAGATTGGTCCCATTTTCCTTCTCCGAAAGAAGTCCTCATCTCTACCGATCTGTAAATTATATATCCGCCTTAAATGCAAAAAAGAAAAAAAGAAACCCGAAAATTTGCATTCCCAGCAGTTCAATCACTTTTCGTTTCTCTCACACCTCTCTCTCTATCTCTTTCTATCTCTTGCTCATACACATAAAACTTAGTTGTTTTTTTTTCTTGAGTTTTGATTTGATACCAGAAAAGAAAGGAATGTTTAAGCTAGCTGAGAAAGTCGAAACAATTGCTGTGACACCTTACTATACTTACCTGCCATAAGATAAAAGAAAACCAAAACCAAACCGAAATGAATTCGAAAATTTCTCCAAAAGCAAATTGTATTTATTTCGCATTAATCTTAAACTTCCCACTTCGCCCGCAACTTGAATGACATATGATAATATACTTAATACAATTTATCGAATATATCGATAACATATTGCTTCAGATTGCGGGCGGACGGGAAACCCCTATATTTACTGATAAGTGAGTTAGCTAATTGTAAGGACCCCTGAAAGCGGAAATGAAATTGCTTATGAATGTACATAACCAGATATATAACCCCATATGATAAAGCACCCGAGAGCAGTCCTCTCGACTTCATTCAGAACAGACATATAGCAAAAGTTTTGCGTTCAAGAGACTTCTCTCATCATCCGTTTTCGTTTAACTGTTTTGGGTTACCTTTTGCGTTTGGACTTATGTAACTTAAAAACCAGCCAAGACATCCAATAATAATGCTCTCTCTCTTCGTCCCCACCGAAAAACACCAATACAACAACCAACCAATCACACACAACACACGATTACCTCCGATAACGCATCGATAACAACGACGAACGATAACAACAGGTGTCTCATGTCAAAATCGATTCACCTGTTTTTCGCCTGCACACCAACGCAACGGTTATATTACTGATCACATTCTCGATTGCTGTGACGACGCGGCAGTACGTAGGAAATCCCATAGACTGTGTACATACAAGGTGAGCGATCTCTTTTATACAACCGATTATTTCGATAAATATCCGATTATTTCGATTCATCCCGATTAATGCGAACCCTTCGCTTGCAGAGACATTCCCGAAGATGTTCTCAACACATATTGTTGGATACACTCAACGTATACAGTGGTCGATGCGTTTATGAAGAAGCAAGGTTCCGAGGTGCCTTTTCCCGGAGTTCACAATTCACAGGGCCGCGGGCCTCTAACAATAAAGCACACAAAATATTATCAATGGGTAGCGTTTACACTATTTTTTCAGGTAAGTAATTGTGGTATTTTCAAAACTCGTATCCCTTTTTCAAAAGCTTAAGGCCAAAAGCTTTATCCTGTGGTAACGGAACTGTCTAAAAGCGAACGAAAGCTCTGCCCGGGTGGGAAGCTAAATTAGTTGCACTTCTAACTTTGGGGAACTTTTCAAGAGCTTTCAAAGTTTAACTTAAAAAGGACCAAGCCCAGGGATAAGTTTTAAAATATATTTGGATAATTATTATTCATATTATTGTTGTTTTACTATCGTCAATATTTATTGTTATTTAAATTTTATTTAATCATTTGAATACTTTTTCATTCAACTTTGTATTCTAAAAACTTGGGTAAACTTATAAGCTTTTGGACTTTTTAAAAAAGTTGTGAAAATGGTTTAAGCTTTTAAGAAAGAAAAGCAGCGAACAACTTATCCTTGTCCGTTTTAAAAACTTTCAAATACGTTAAAAATTTTAAATAAATTGCAATCAACTAAAAATTTTTTATTTTTGGTAATTTTTTGTAAAAAAAAAAATGTTAGAAAAAAATTCAACATTTTTACGGCCTCAAAAATCAGTTTTTTAGCCAACATTGAGCCTAAATAGGGCCCAAATATGGAGTGCCGTACCTTGCTGAGCTCGTAATTTAATTCCCAATCGATTTGCATTTCAACCTGGAAATTTTTAATTTTTTGCCATTTTTTGCAAAAAATCATGATGTAACCCCTTATCAAAAATGTGAAAATTTGGTCAAATATTTATTTTTTTAAATCGGACGGAAAGTTTACTGATATTAATTATTTGGTTGTAAGCTGCCCAAAACGGTACGCCTTTTTGATTTGGGACCATTTTTGTCCAAGTAACAGCAAAAAATCAATAGAGAAAAATTTCAAATTTCTACCAAAAATCAAAATTCTGATTTTCCACCCAAAAAATATAGTATTTTTGTCATAACTATGGAAATAATGATCCAAATATGGAATGCCATACCTCGTTGAACTCGTAATAAAAGCTCCAATCGATTTGCATTTCAATCTGGAAATTTTCAATTTTTGCCATTTTTTGCAAAAAATCATGATGTAACCCCTTATCAAAAATGTGAAAATTTGGTCAAATATTTATTTTTTTAAATCGGACGGAAAGTTTACTGATATTAATTATTAGGTTGTAAGCTGCTCAAAATGGTACGCCTTTTTGATTTGCAATCATTTTTGTCCAAGTTACAGCAAAAAATCGATTCAGAAATATTTCAAATTTCTACCAAAAATCAAAATCCTGATTTTTCACCCAAAAAAATATAGTATTTTGCACATAATAATGGAAATAATGATCCGAATATGGAATGCCATACCTCGTTGAACTCGTAATAAAATCTCCAATCAATTTGCATTTCAACCTGGAAATTTTTAATTTTTGCCATTTTTTGCAAAAAATTGTGATGTAACCCCTTATCAAAAATGCGAAAATTGGTAAAAACTTACATTTGCTGGAAAGTGATGGAAATCGTAAGTTTAAGTTGTTTGTTGCCCAAAGCAGTCCTTCTTTTGGCTGTAGACCTTGATTTGTTCAAAATACAATTGAAAAACCGCAAAAAAACAGGTATTTTTGTCCAAAATACGATAAAGTCCGTTAAGTTATGGAATTGTACAATCATAAATAATACTAATCCTAATCTCAATCCCCAAATTGGTTTTGGAGTGTGAGACATATGAAGGCACCCGTCTAGCCGATCCCCGGGGAAAGTGGAAGTAATTGTCCCCGCAGCAACACCAACCATCAACCAGCAACAACTAACAACAATGACCTTTCGCACTTTTCGTGGCGTTGTCTCTTTTCTCTTTTGTTTGGTAGAATCGAGCATATGATGCATTAATGCGGCACAGACGCTGCAGTTTCTCCCTTTCCATGTTGCATGTTGCTGCGGGGCAGCAATGTTGCTGCTGCTGCTGCTGCTGCACCGGGAAAAGATGCAAGAACTATTTTGGGACGACGCTTCGCTTTCTCCAGTTTTTCCAGCTTTTCCAGCTCTGTGCGCTCTGTTATTATATTTGGTCTGCGCTATTTTTGTTAAAAACACACAGAATGCAATCGCTTGACCCCGTTTAAACCCGAACCGATGGGCGGGGCTCCTGAATTTCCCCGCCCCCTGATTTTCCAGCCCAATACAAGAGGGAGACGTCTTTTATCAATTTTATGCGCAGTGTGCTTGATATTTCCATTAATTTTATTTATTTACGCCAACGTCCCGCTGGGCGACCGAGTGCTGAAAAAATTATAATTTATGTGGCGAGTGTGGTTGCCCCCCTTTCCCCTTTTTCCCACCTGCCGCCCCCTGGGGGAAATCCCAAATAAAAAAAAGTATAACAAGCGATTTATACAAGAGCTCGTTAAAGCGATTTTGATATCCAATCTTACAAATCATATTTCTTTCCGATCGCAACCAGAACTGACGCAACCATTTGACATCGCTCATAAAATCCGCGTGTGCGGTTCGCTGTCGATCATAAAATCATAAAGATAAAGATATAGGGGGGATCCCAGGGGGATCTCAAGGGGGCGGTGCGCCAACAAACCATCGGGCAGTCCATCAAAGTGTTTGTTTCGGAAACGAGAAACTACATGAAAGTGGTTGGGGCAAACGGCTCCCCAGATATTCAGATATTATTCATCTGCCCAATAACCACAAGTTTTATGGGATCTCACTATTCCTTTGTATCTAATTCGGTTGAAGAACAAGGAACATCTTAATTCGCTTGATTTTATATGATTTTCAGCGGCGAAAGAAATGTGTGACTTCTCCAGAAAAGAAAAGAAAATTTGAAGTAAGCAAGGAAAAAATGAAAAATGAATTTTAAAAAATTTAAAATATATTTTACATCTTATAAGGGTCATTGAAATATTTTTCTAGATTATTTTACAAAATATAGATAAGAAGAAAATTAAAGTTAGCATTAAGTTGTCAAAGATAAAGTCTAAAATATAATATATAATAATAATATTACAAGGGTCATCAACACGATTGTAAATATTATTATTAAATATTCTATAAAATATATAAAACTGTGCAATAACCTCCAACAACCAGGGACACCTTTTCTCAAGTCTAAGCGATAATTAACATGTTTCTATTTTCCGCTCATCCCTTTTGGTTTTAATGCATCATTTGGCGCTGGGCCCAATGGCGGAAAATCGGAGGAAAAACATATCTATGCATTTTCATTTTCCCAGGCGGGTAATGTTTTTCGGGTGCATTAATGAGGCAAGGCTTTTCCTTTTCCGGACATTGTCTGAGTGTCTTCTTCAATGTCTGCCAGAATCCCCGGATTCCAAAAACATCGCCTAATGGCCGAATTATGCAGAGGGATCCGCCATTGTCTCAAGACGGGACAATCTTTTTCGGGGGCTGAGTATGCTAGGCGACTCACGTAGTGCCTCAAACCAATTGAATTTTGATGGCCAGCAGCCTCAGCCTCCAGTGGCCATTCTCAATTTTGAGGCACTTCCTCCGGCTCCTCCAAAACCCACACCCACTTTTGTGGCGACTGCGGCAGCTGCCGAGATACAGATACAGATGCAGAACGAGATTCAGATACGGCCACACTCGAGGGGAATAAAATACAAAATATTAAAAAATCATATCAATTATTTTTATTTAGATATTTAATATTTTTTTTATTAAAATTGGATGATGGATGGTTTTGGATGACAAGAAATATTGAAAGTGTTGAATATCACGGAAATATAATTTTGAGATTTATCATTATTATTTCCTATTACAATAGGAACGATGGGAATTTAATCTGACTTCCAAAAAAATATTTAAAAATCTTAAAAAATCTTTTTATTTAAAAATTGTATTTTTCTAACACAATTGGATCGATTTTGGATGACAAAAAATATTGATTGTGTTGGATATTACGGAAATATAATTTTCAGATTTATTATTAGCCTATCAAACTTTTAGCTTGAGCTTAGCTCATCTTATATAGGATTTTCTTTTTTAAAAAATCTACAATTCCTATTTTTTTGGCCAGCAGTGTGGCGAAGGCAGCTGGTCGCGCTGGGACAACTTAATCAAATCGGCCAGCGGATATGTCAGACAGTTTTTATGCCCACCACTCCAGCTGTGCTCGTCCTCATAAAACTCCAATTGATATGCCCCGCATGATGTCTAGGCGCAGGAATCAAAATACGCATAAATCCCGGCTACGTCACATGTCCTTTCCACTTGCCACAGGACAAAGGGCTCCGGCCGCCTGATTGCAGCAATAATGAGCGGAAATCACAACAATGCAGGGCGCAAACCCTTCACTCGCGCACTGCGAAAAAAAGGGGGAGATGCTTGTATAATAAAATAATAAAGTATATGAAAAAGTTAATTTAGTTGGGGAACCAAAAAGATATCTTAAAATAGAAAATTCTATTAATTGAATTGCTTTTACTCGTGGATATCGAGAATTTTTTCTAAATTTTCGAAAAATGTGTAAAAATAAAAAGAATTCATGGAAACATTAATTCACAAGTTCTTAGGTTCTAAAAAATTTCCTAAATATCCCAAAATTTTCAGTTTCTTTGAAGCAAAAGGTTCAGAGTTCAAGAGACGTTAACTAGATTTTTTTGCAGTGTAATTTTTGCAGCTCCAAGTCAGACTCCTTGCGATGTCGCTTCAAATCATTGGATATCGGGTCTTCGTAGGGTTGTCGCTGTCCTTTTCGTTGTCACTCGCATTTTGATTCCTCCTTTCTGCTTTCTCCTTTCTCCACACTCCTTTCTCTGTTCTTAGCTTCCCCTTCTCCTTTTCTCAGCCTCGTTGTCGCTTTCGTTGTCATTCGCGAGCGTGCGAGAAATAAATACGAGTATGTAAATAGTTTGCTCAAATGCACAGTGGTTCAAAACAATTTGTTTTAGCTTTTGGATAGACTTTAAAAATCCTTTAGTTAAAAAAAAATATTCATAGTTAATTTAATGTTAAAAAATTAAATTATTAAAATAAAACTAAGGAAATAGATCATATAATTT
Organism: Drosophila lutescens; assembly: GCA_037075285.1. Taxonomy (NCBI): domain Eukaryota; kingdom Metazoa; phylum Arthropoda; class Insecta; order Diptera; family Drosophilidae; genus Drosophila; species Drosophila lutescens. The sequence continues at coordinate 4,305,298 of JBAMCF010000413.1, read as the reverse complement.
ACTGTGTAAACATTTTTCAAAAGGAGTAATTTAGTTACTTAAAAAGTTTAATTTTTAATGAAGTATTCATTATTTGAAACTTGTTAATTCATATTTAATATTTTGTCCCACCATCATTTTCGATGCCATTCGGATTTTTAAACCGAAGATGGGTTGGGGATTTATTTAGACGGGGGAGACGGGCTGTCTTTAGGCCTTTTGTTTTAGGCTTTTGGGCCTGGCCACAGATTGTTGCAACTACCATTGTTGTTTATGGCCGGCGAGTGCAGCTCCTGGTTCGCTCCCCCCTCCTCCGCCCCCCTCATTTTCCGCCCCAATTTTCCCCCGGTTTTCCGCCGCCGGAAGTGTGCGTGTCTCGCGAGCAGAGAACGTGTTGCTGCCGCCCAAAAAAAAATTGTTGGCAGCCCAGAGATCTGCTCTCTGGATTTTCCCCGCTCTCTCTCTCTGTCTGTCAGCTGGCGGCCGGGCCATTTTCCGAGTGGCTTTTCTTGGCCAATGCCCGCCAGTGTCTGTTGCGTTGGCAAAGTGAACGTGCGCGTCTTTTCCTGCTCCTGCTGCTCCAAAGTCCACAGTCTCTCCGCCCCGAACTGATCTCGAAAAGAAAACCCGTGACAAATCGAAAAGGAAAATCCCTTTTCCGATAACTCTTCTTTTTTTTCACCCGTAATTGCCGCAGCCGCAACGAAGTTTTCCTTTTTTTTACCAGTGAGCGATCGAAGCACAGAAAATGTGAGCGGTCCAAACAGTTAAACGATGAAAACGTCGACCATGTCGGACACGTGACCCGCGCTTCTGCCGCGCGATAATACCGATAACACACGCGCCGATTAAACCGATAGCACCAGCGATAACCGATAAGCGTGAGAGTTCGATCGAATATCGAGTATCGAATAGTGTGCAAACAAAAGGCGTTCATATTTTCTATATTTTCACAACACCCACGAAAGATCATTGACTGCATTGCGGGATCATAACATATAACTTATAGTAGGAAGCCGTGGCCACATGCCCGCTGAATCGGAATCACAATTTATATTTATATAGCGACGCGCATATATATAGTATAGGATAGTATAGTATAGTATAGTATTGTAGGGGCTGTGTGCAGGCCACCGCTTGATCATAATTAACTCTTACAAAGTAAATAAACCAACTGCGAATTTTCGGGGGCCATGTGTTTGCCGTTTGCCCCCGAAACCAAAAACCGAAAAAGCCAAAAACCAACAGGCGATCCACAAATTTTTACAATTAACATTCGACACGATTGTCCAAAAACCCCAAAAAGCTGAATTTTTATTTTCCATTTTATTTTTATATATTTTATGCGAGCTTGTTGTTGTTGTTGTCTCCCATATCATTCGCACATTGTTCGGTATGAAATATTAAGTTTTGGCTCGTTGTTTATTTGAGCAACTTTTGCTTTTGTTTAATAAAGTATTTAGTCAGCGGGCAGGAGATTGATTCATGCCGCCGAAATGAATGGGAAAATGTGAATGGGGCAGTGTTTGAATTGGAAATGAGATCTAGAAATCAGAAAAGCCAAACAAAAAAAACAGAAAAAGTATTAACAAAATTTTCAAAAATGTAATTAAAACCCAAAGAAATTGTATTTTTCTTAAGGCAATAATTAAAAAATAAAAATCATTGCATCAGTGAATTATTCATAATTTGTACTAAATCAAAAAACAAAAAGTATTTAAATGTTAAATATTTTAGAATTGTCAAAAATTCAATTTAGGCCAAGAGAATTTTTTTTCCTTAGAGCAATAATTAAAAATAAAAATCATTGCATCAGTTAATAATTTCTTAATTTTTGCTATAAATCCCTATCAATTTTTGTACTGATCTTTTCTGAAATTTTGCAAGAGAAGTGAAGAAATATAAAATCCCTGGATATTTAATAAGCTAAATAAATACAGTGTTGGGAAATCATAAGCCAGGGATTTTCCTGAAAAGTCGCTCTAAGCCCCAAGAAATGTATCAATAATTATGAAATAGTCCCCCAATTCGAACTTTTCAGCCGTATTGACTCTGAAAATATTGAAATCAAATCGATTTCGTTTCGGATTCGAATTCCGAGTCGACTTCAAAGTGTGCTGGCCGCTTTTGATCGGGGGAATATATGTTTTTGTTAGCATTCTCCGCTGGCTGCATTCGAAAGTGAACTCAACTCGAGCCGATCGGCCGTTGTTCGATTTTACGATTACTATATCCCGGCGGAAAATGATGTTCTTTTACTTTTGTTTTTCTGTTGTATTTTTTTTTCGTATTTCTTGTGCTTTGTTTGCAGGAGGGAAAATCCCAATTAGTCACCACCCCTTGATTCTTGGAATGCCGTGTCTCATTTTCATATTTTGTCCACATTATAATTATGGGCACGCGCTGTTCGGCGGGGAAAAACAGATGAAAAGTCTCGGATATAGAGGACTACGACTACGATCCCCCATTATCTCGGCAGCATTTCTGGCATATTTCACAATGCCCCGGGCTACGAAATAGTTTCGTTGAAATGTCAAGTGCAGGCAGGAAGCCCAAACAGGTCGATGGGGAGATGGGATCGAGAATCGAGATGGAGATCTCTGTGTTGTGTGTTTTATAAACAAATTGGGGATCGGCCTGAACTCTGCTGGATTACGAAATAGATTAACGATGCTCGATGCTCTCGCCTTGGTCTATATATCCCCCGATCTCCAAACCGTTGAGATCCGCCGCGGATTCTTTGGCTGCCGCTGGTCAGCCTTCGCCTTTGACTTTGCTGGGCCACGTGTGCGTATACGCAATTTTCCCGGTGTGTGCGTGCGACTTTTCGTGGATTTTTCTTTGTTATGTACACGGACAAAAATTTTCTACTCAAATGTACTTAGATACATTTTAAAACTGAATGAAACATTTTTTAAAAATATTATAAAAATAGTAACAATAATATATATTTCTTAAAATATTTTCTAAATTTTTTTGGAGTTCAAAAGACGCTCCTTTGTTTTCGGTGTACTCAATTTTTCGCCTTTTGCCTTTTTGCTATCGCTGTTGTTTTGATTTTATTATCGGCAACTCGGCGGGAAAGTTTGTTTATAAACATTGCAATTTTAAAATTTACAGTTCATTTGGAAACTGTTGTTCTCCATTTTTCCGACTTCCATTTTCCCCCTACGTCAGTCAGCATAAGTTTATTAACATATGCGAGGGCGAAGTCGGGGGAGGGGGGTGATGCCACATTTTATTTATATGCTCGAAGCGTTTTTTATTTGTTTTGTTTCTTTGCGCAATTTTCAATGCTATCTAAGCGTAAAAAATAAATATTCAAACAGCGGGGAAAATTGAAAAGTTTGACTGGCAATTGATTTCGCCGTAAAACTTGGTTACCAACCGATTCTTGTGGTCCAAAAATAAATGTTTTTAATATTATTAAACGCGAGCCAAAAATAAGTATGTTAGTAAACAATGCGAGCAGACCAGAATTAAATAAAAAAAATACAATGAGTAATTTAGTTTCTAAAAACAGTGGAACAAATACCTAAACCCCTAAAGTAGTCAAAATGATCGATAAATAATATCGGTAAACCTGAAATGCGAGTCTGTGGACTGTTGTGAAAATATAGAAAAAAATCGCGAAATAATAAGAACACTAAATTGATACGCAGCAGACACCAAAGAAGACCAAACTCAAACGAAAGCCAACCAAGAAAGTGCCAATGTGAGACAGAGGGTTAAGTGGATAGTGGAGCGCGGAGGAACGGACCCGAAGATGCCCAGCTCTGTGACAGTGAGACCCACGACAACGAACACGCCGCAACATCCCGAGGAATTGGAATTGGAGTTAAAGAGCTATCCGCACCACCGGAACCACCAGCTGACGCGCTTCCGGTTCCGGTTCACCTTCGAGTCCCGATTAGCCGATGCGCCGATAATGGGCCTGCCGCGCAAGAGAAAGCACAGCCAGGAATCGGGAGCACAATCGATCGATAGCCACACGATACTCTGATATTTTCGATACCCTGACACTATCGATACTATCGATAGGCAAGCGCAAACCAATCGATAGCACAAAAGCACACGCAAAAACGAAACACTGAAAACGAAGAGAGGCCAGAGAGAATCATCGCCGATCTTTGCCAGCCTGCGCTGACGAAAAACCATGTTAGATATATTTCGTGGATTGAAAAACCTTGTAAAGGTCAGTCACGTTAAAACCGATTCGATAGTATTCCGCCTGCACTACTCAATAACTGTGATGATTCTGATGTCATTCTCGCTAATTATAACCACACGCCAGTACGTGGGCAATCCGATCGATTGTGTGCACACCAAAGATATTCCAGAGGATGTGCTGAACACGTACTGCTGGATCCAGTCCACCTACACGCTCAAGAGCCTCTTCCTCAAGAAGCAGGGCGTGTCGGTCCCGTATCCGGGCATCGGCAACTCCGACGGCGATCCGGCGGACAAGAAGCACTACAAGTACTACCAGTGGGTCTGCTTCTGCCTCTTCTTTCAGGTATACTAGAAGGTTGTGGTCTGAATATTAAAAAAATATATATCGATTGCCAAAATATCGATCTTAGGAATATATATCATCAAATGTTAAAACTTTTTAATTATCAAAGACATTTTTTACTGACTTCCAAATTCATCGATCTGCATGGTAAATCAAAAATAAATATATCGATATATTTAGAATTTTGTCGATATCACTTATTGACAGAAAATGTAACATAATAAGGGTGGAGACCCTTAACAAACCCTAACAAACATATAAGAGAGATCCTTAGAGGTACACATATCGATTTCCCTTATCAATATATCGACATATGATAACTTTTAATTATCGAAGATATTTAACTGACATCGATTAATTGAAAAAAGTGTTGCAATTTAACAAAATTCAAATCTATAGTCTCATTAATAAGCTGTCTCTCAACTAAGAAAAATCCCTTTAAAATATAAACAGTTAAACAATTAATTAAATTGCTTTTGTAATGGCAAATCGATGCCATAACTCAACCTCTCAAAGGGCTACGCCTGCGCAGCGATAAAGCCGACACAGAAATCGGCCATAGATCAGTTGATCATTATGCTTGGGGGCGTTGAATGATTTGATGGATTAAGTAATTAAGCGATTTCTCGCCGACTGAGCGCGTCCCATTGAGATACATCGCCATACATACTTTTCAATTTCCAAATATTTGTTCCACTTTTTTTCTTCACGATTTTCTTTTTTTGTATCTTGTATTTTGTTTTGCGGTTTTGGTTTTAGTTTTAGTTTTGGCTTTGGCCTTTTGTGAGCCAAATGAAAATGTTTAAGTATTTCGTGTGTGCTGTGCCCCGTGTTGTTATTGTTGCCGCTGCTGATTGGACTGGCCTTGTATCGCTGCGAGTATCTCGAAGATAGTTCGAGCAGTGACGTAGGCAATGCCAGACAGAGACGGAGGTAGGCCGGGCGCGAGAGAGAGGGGACGAGAGACAGCGAGTGATTGATCGGCAATCGATGGGATCAAAAAGTGAGCCAAGGCGCTAAGAACAAATTTCATTTTGGAGGGGAAAATAAAGAAAAAGGAATGCACTTTTTCACCTTACATTTTCAGGGGATTTGATTTTATTTTTAAAAATAATATTTACGAATTTCGATTGAAGCAAACGGTGGTTTTAAGAACGTGAAGACGACGAACTGTGAGGTCTTTTGAATCTCGGATAAAGATAATCGAATCTCGAGATATCAACCCATTTAAAAGAGTCCAGAAAAGTCTTGTGGAACTATGTAGTTCAATAATATTCATTATCACCTAAATTTGTGATCGATAAAAAATTCAAGTGAAAATTCTCTGAATGCTCTATAATTCCCCCTAGATTTTCCCCTTCCTCATTTTCCGCCACCTGATCTATTCCCAAACTGTCATCGCTAATTGCTGGCACCGCTTAAAGGAGATTGATTGTGTCATGGATGCCATTTCGCCCCCCTTTTCCCCTCCCCCATTTTCCACACCCCTGGTTGAAATCGGTGACGTCGCATACGACGGCCCATATGGCGTACATACACAGAAAACAAAATTCGATATGAAATGGGGTCATTTCTAACTTATTTCAAATCAATAAAAAGCCGATATGATTAATGCCAAATTTGTGATTCAAACATATCAATTTGATATTTTATCATTTCATAAAAGTTCATAAAAATACTATTTTAAAATACCAAATGTAGTATTTTTTGAGCAAATATTGTAATATCAAAATGATATGATCTTACATTTACCTACACATATCAATCTGATCTTTTGTCGGTTTTTTTTCTGTGTAGGTATATATAGATCGAGTCGCAAGTCGTCTTCATATATGCATAGAAAAGAGAGAGACGACGATTACACAATATATCTTCCCGCTAACAATGTACAAATATTAAATGTATATTTTTATCACACTTTGTCGGGGGGTGGGGCGGAAAAGGGGGTGGGGAGCTTTTCTCGGTTAGTGTCACAGAGCGATTATAGAGACGTTCTAGTCACCCAAATTCCTATAAATACATTTATCATGGTATTCTCCCTGCTTAATGACGCGTAGACGCGTTTCTATAATTTACACTTTCCCCCAATTTTCACGTAGCACGATTTATTAATAACAGAAAACAAAACGAGAATCGTGGATCATTGATTTTCATTTTCGGGGCTCTTTACACGGGAAGAAAAAAGAAAAAGTTACTAATATCTAAAGGTATTTCGCCTGCCTCAATTATCATAAATTCTCTGATACTATAGATCATCTGTATAGGATCTAATGGGATGGATCAGATAGATCATTAAATTGGACAATGCAGTCATAAAAATTAAAAGACCTGCAGCCATCAATTTCCATTCGATCGATCGATCGATCGGCTTTCCCTCTGATATGTCAAAAATTGGCGTTTCTTCTTCTATGCCACTATATGGGCCCCCGACTTTTCATCCGATTTTCCCCCCATTTTCCCGCCTTTCCATCCATATTTCTGAACTGCGCCCGGCATGTCTAGATATTTATTAAAAAGGCGCAGACAAACATAAAAGTGAAATAATATTTCTGGCCAGATGCCAGGGAATTGCTGAAACAAAAAGCCATGGATATGCCAGTGGGTAAGGGAATCGGGAGCTGAGAACTGAAAACTGGGAACTGGGGAGCATAGGGAGTATGGCCAAAGGTTCTGCGGAGTGGGAACTGTTTATATTTGACTTATGCGCGTGTATTTTTGGCCTCCCCCCGATTACAAAAAAAAGAAGAAGAAAACTAAGGGAGGGGCCGTCGCTTGGGGGAGTGACAGATCGGATCAGATGGAGATGGGATCAGACACTTCCTAGGTGATTCCTTAGCGGGACTGTGGGTCATCCTAGGCAGAAGAGAAAAGCAAAAGCCATTAGACAGATTAAATGGTTTAAATATAATTAATAGTTGATTGTCATGATCGAGTCTACATAAAAAAAAAATTAATAATATAATAATAATAAATATTTACTCATTTTCCAATCTTTCGTTTTTATTATGCATTTATTATAATTATTATTTTAACTAAAAAGGCAAACAAAATATGGAAAACCAAATATGGTATTTTGATAATCATATTTATTATTATAACTATCAGGAACCTACAATTTTATGAACGTTTAGGATTTTTTGGCTTTTTCTTTTCCAATTTAACTGATTTTTAGACACATATTGTGTGCGAAAGTAAGGAGTTAGATATTTTTGATATTTACATGCTATTTACATTATATTTACATGATATTAACAAGTCAAAATCAAAAATATTATTTTAAATAAAAATCCCTGGTAACTAAGGTTGCTTATAAAGTGGAGTGTACCTAAAATAACTGGCTTGCATGTTAAATATCCGACTTTAAATATATATATATTAACCATAACGTAGACCACTGTGCCTGGAGTCTGCAGAGCCAGCGAAGAATTCTTCGGAGACGTCTCTTTTGCCCTCTGCCTTTCGCTTTGATTGTTGCTTCTGCTTCTTCTTCTGCTGGTGCTGTAGTTGCATTTACGCGATGCCTGTGCGATTTGAACGCTTGCCAAATTGCTTTCCACACACGCACCGCCGAGAGGAAAAGCGGGCGGAAAATGGGTGGAGGCCACCGGCCACCCTTCGCCTTTTCTCTTCCTCATTTGGGCTGTCGTCGGGGAAATGCAATCGGCGATTGTATACACAAAAGGGCAGGCCGAGATGATGGAGGCCAAAGCAAATCAAACGCATCATTTGACTTCCGGCAGGGCGTGGCCACACAAAACTCTCCCTAAAAACCTAAAAACAACAATTCGATTCACAACAATAGCCCCCCAATTGGCGGGCGATACCTTTTGTTAACATTTTTGATACTTTTATGTGATCAAAACTCTCCCAAAACACTGAAATAAAATTGTATTTCAAGGGAAAAAGCAAATAAATGTACAAAAAGTAGTTTAATATTCTTTTAAAAATAGTTTTTTTTTAATATTTACTAGACTGAAAAAGAGTTTTTAAAAATGCAACATTTTTATTAATCAATTTTAAGATAAAATCGCCAGATAAGATCACTTAAGATGATAACTTTTAAGTCTTAATAACTTTCAAGATTATGACTTTAAAGTCTTAACATCTTATGACTTTATTATAATTATGGTCATTAGTTGGACCCTAGATTTATGACCGCGCCTGTGCGAAAACGATTGCCGTCATGAGCGGCTAGAATTCGCTGCAGATGTTCTTTTGGGCCAATTACAGCCAAATGCCAAACGACAATGGCGAATAGTTTGGAACTGCAGCCGTCGAAATGCCAGAAACCAAAAATCCAATATCTAAAATCCAAAAACACACAAAAAGATCACTGAAATGCAAAATTAGAGAAGCAAAAATGACAGACAGCCGCCAGTCGGGCGCCCACTAAACAAACTGAACTCTCACCTCAAAAGCCGCTAGACATGGGGATTACCACCTGCCAGGGACTTGAAGATTCAGAAGACTCAAGATCACTGACGATAATGATGGGGCGACATTGTCATGTGCCAAAGCAAACACACACCATACACAATTTGCACAACTCACAATCCCCAGCTGTCTGAAGATGGTCCGAATCCGAATCCCCGGCTAATTTACGATACAAGTTATTATTAATTTGTCATCGGGTCGGGCATTAAAATCCCCCCTGGCAAAGGAAAATACAGATCGCAGCAGGAATGCTGTTGAGACTCTTAGATACCCTGTAGAAATTTCTAAATATTAATTAAACGTTTATTATCTATAAAAACCATAAATATTCTACAGGAATAGCTATTTCTTTAAAATTTCTAATAAAGGTGTTTAAAAGCAGGCAGTGCAAAAAAGAACTAAAAAGTGTAGCCTACTTTTGGGCACATTTAAAAGTAATTTCAAACCTTAAGAAAAATGTTATTAATTATTTTAAAAATATTATACTAATTAAAATAAAATTTCCTATACAGGTGTCTAAAAGACGGGAGGTCAAAAAATACCTAAAAATGTTGCATACTTTAGGCTCCTTTTAAGTGATTTCAAACGTTCGAGAAAAATTTTATTAATTTTTTTAAATCTAACATTAAATATTCGACAGTCAATATACCCCACGATTTCCCAATTAATGGGTACAATTAAGCAAGAATTCGTGTCTGCCTGTCTGTCTTTCGGATCGCCCGATATTGTGGTAGGTAAACCTAATGGCTCATGGCTAATTGACAAGAGGGCCCAAGAAAAGAAAAGCAAGGAAAAGAGAAGAAAAGCATTGGAATGGAATGGAATTAGCAAAGACAACAATGTCGCTGGGGAAGGTCAGTCACTAATGCCTATGGCTATGAGGCTATATGGCATATATGCTATATGGCATTGTTCTCGGCTGGAATCGCGGGGTCTAACATCCTCAATCTAGAAAACAGCTGGTGAATGTCACTTGTCAGGGGTATTTTTCTCGCTTTTACGACAGTTCCAATGCGACATCACGCCCACACGGAACTCACCTTTGCAGATCTCTCTATAAATACATATACTATATACCCCATACCACACCATACTATATCTGTATTCGCTTTTTGCAGGCAATCTTATTTTATACACCAAGATGGCTGTGGAAATCTTGGGAGGGTGGCAAGATTCATGCGCTCATCATGGACTTAGACATAGGCATTTGTTCCGAAGCCGAGAAAAAACAAAAAAAGAAATTACTTTTAGATTATTTGTGGGAAAATTTAAGGTAAGTACGGGTAGAAAAATATATACAAATGCTCTGCAAATGGCCAAAAATATATCAGATAAATTTCCAAAAAATAAATAAATTGTTTTCCAGGTAATTTTCGTTACCTTAGACATTTTTTCTTAAGAGAACCCGAGTTCAACTTAATAAAGCCCATTTATTAAATCGATCCTCAAATATTTACAAAACAGTACAATGCACCTTTGTAGACTGTGTGTAGATTCCCCGAACAAACCTTTCCGGGCATTAGCACTAGTAATTAACAAAGAATTCTCCGGAAATCGAAATCAAAATCGACTGTGAGTCACGAGTCCGAGTTTTCCCAGAGACAAAGGATTTGGCATTTGCAAAGCCTGAAAAAATATATACATTTATTTACATCTGAATCACAGCTAATTGCCATATTTCCCACGATTTTACTTGCAGATATCACAATTGGTGGGCGTACAGATATTACGTGTGTGAGCTGCTCGCCCTTATAAATGTGATAGGTGAGTAGTGTGGTGCACGGAAAGAAATATCCAGCCACGAATCATTGGGACTCTAATGATCTTTCACATCGTTTAACGCTGCAACAATACGAGTTTGACCTTGGCTGCTTTTTTGTACTTGAGCCCAAATGATCAAATTGATGTGGAAAAATATTAAAGAAAGCTAAAGTCGAGGGTCTTGACTGGGAATTACCCGGGACTCAAACTGGGAAATGCTTATAAAAATACATAAATATTAAAGAACCTTTAGGAACTTTTCTTCACCAGTAAAATGAGACAAAGCAATACAATTAAAGTTATGATATGAAATATTATGATAAATAATATCTATTATAATATCTAATATCTGATATGATATGATAGATTATGATATGATATATTGTAAATATGATATTATTTAATATGACATGATATATTATTATTACTCGTAAATATTTTTAAAAATGCATATAAATGTTTAAAGTCCTAATTAACTTTTTTTCCATAATTTTTGTATTAAATTGATTTTTTTTCTCAGTGCACATGCCAATCTTTCGACTTCTCCAGGTGCCAGTGAGATCGGTAAACAAAGTTTCGGGGCCAACTAAACGGATCGATCGGATCTTCTTGGGGAGGGGAAGGGGGCAACATAAATTCGGCGTTCATTAACATTCCCCGTGTCGATTTTACGCCGAAAAATCAATGACGAATTTTTATCGACTGACCGACCCGCATCAAAATAAACAACCCCCCCCCCACGATATTTTTTTTTGTTTTCAGGTCCCCTCGTGGGGCGTGCGCGCTGAAAACCGAAAATCTGACAAAATAATGAACTGTCAGAAGACATGGGAAATAAACAATAATAATGCGAGAGTAATACACGTTTATAAAATGGCTGACATCGAAAAGATCGGCGAGATCCGTCCGTTGGGAAACGCGGGCCTAATTGGCCAGAATTCTTGAAATGGGTCAATTAGCCAGCAGGGAGAAGTGGAAATGTAAATGGGGAAATTGGGGGGCCTTTTCCTTGACTGAAAGGTGAGGCGCCACGAAAATGCATTAAAAATAATTTAGAATTTTTCCAGATTTTTTAAGTTTATTTAATATTTTATCACTTAGCTTAGATTTAAGCAACTTAAGTGTCGAATGTCTCATTTTACTGGTAAAAAAAATATAAAATGAAATAAAAGTTAAGTAAATAAAATAATAATAAATAATCATAAAAACCCATTAAATATTTAAATAACTATCTCCCAAAGTTGAGTACCGTCGAAGATCTCGTCTATAGCCTTCTTGCCTGGATAATATGTACATTCGGTCGGGATGTAGAAATATGTGTCAGTGGAATCAGGCTTTTACCTCGGTATCAAAGACAAAGCTTAAATCTATCTAGCCTATCTGCAAAAGCTTCTTAGTTAAATAGTTTCACCTTAGAGCACCTATAAGAAATGTAACCCAAAGTTGAATATGCCAATAATTATGCAGAAAGTGCTCGTTAAAAATGATTGAGTTATAAAACCAATGCCGGCATTAAAATTAACGTACCTTGTGGGCATTTTGTTTGTTCATTGACCTCCATCCTCATACCAATTAGCCGCAATTAGCGCTGGCAATTGATGGATTTCGATTTTGAATTCGAATTCGAAATCGAGTCTGGTTATACGATCCATAATTAATGGGGCGAACGGGTGTGGGTGAGTTGTAATTGCGAAGTAAATCGATTCATTCCCGCCTCGTTGGCCTCAAATCGATCGATCAAGCGGATCCGATCCCAATTTTCCAAAGAGCACCTATGCACCCATGCACAAAAAAAGAAAGAATAAGAAAAAGAAAATACAAGATGGCAAAGAACCCATCAATAAGGCGGTCCGATAAACAGATAGTCAAGATAGATGGATATACGATAGATAGATAAACCGATAGAAGCGATAGAACCGAACCCAGCGAACGAAAAGTGTATCTCTGTATCTTATTGGTGCTGATTTGTATCTTTTTCTTTGTGGTTCCCTTTTTTCAGGTCAAATGTTTCTTATGAATCGATTTTTCGATGGCGAATTTATGACATTTGGCCTGGATGTGATAGATTATATGGAGACCGATCAGGAAGATCGCATGGATCCGATGATTTACATATTTCCCAGAATGACCAAATGTACATTTTTTAAATACGGTTCAAGTGGGGAGGTGAGTAACGAATGCAGCTCTCGCTTTAACACCGACTCACCCAAGTTAATAATTGAATCTGTTCTGTTTTTGGTTTTCTAGGTGGAGAAACACGACGCCATTTGCATTTTACCATTAAACGTTGTTAATGAGAAGATTTACATTTTCCTTTGGTTTTGGTTTATATTATTAACGTTTCTCACATTATTAACGCTAATATACAGGGTGGTTATTATATTCTCTCCTCGGATGAGGGTCTACTTATTTCGTATGCGATTTAGGTGAGTTCTCTCTCAGTCGCTAGGGATGATATGGGTATGATTTAGGATAGGATTGCGATTTTCCCTTGATATGTGATGATATCGCTGAGAAAGGTGTCTAAAAGTAGGCAACATAAATCGAAAGACTAAGATCATACTTTTTTCATACTTTTAGGCACCTTTATAAGGGATTTCGAGCTTGAAAATATCGACAATTTGCTATTTATCGATATTTAATTTGTGTCTTCCCTTTAAAATCGATATTGTCAATATATCGAACATATCGATAATTTTCAAGCTCTAGTCCTTATTTATCCCCAAATTAAACCCAGCGATCCCCATTTTAACTACATATTTTTCATAATTATATATCTAACGATCTTCTCTGCAATTACAGGTTAGTGCGTCGTGACGCTATTGAAATAATCGTTCGTCGTTCGAAGATGGGCGATTGGTTTTTGTTGTATTTACTAGGTGAAAACATAGATACAGTTATATTTCGTGATGTTGTACAGGACTTAGCGAATCGTTTAGGACATAACCAACACCACAGGGTGCCTGGCTTAAAAGGTGAAATACAGGATGCATGATATTGGGAGTATTAGAAGCAATACAAAATGCAATTTGTCGTCTCCATTTGAAAACCATCGAAATCAACAACAACAACTAATGTCAGAACAACGACGCAAAAAACAAGACTAAGAAATGAAAATTACAACCACAAAGGAATCTAGAGATCTTCGCAGCAGCCGCTTCATTACAAAACTCAAAACTCAGCACTCACACACCGCTAAAAAATCTTTAAAAAACGTATCTCAAAAATACAACCAAAAAAACTATCGTCAGCTCGCAGTCAGTCATCAAAAATCAGCATTAAATCAGCTCAGCCATGGAGACCATGATCGATAGTCGATAGTCGATAAAACACACATCCGAAAACCACAGGAGAAATTAATAAAAAAAAACAAGGAAGCGGAATGAAAGCAGGGAGAAATATGGAAAAAATAGGAAAACATCAACAGCCACGCAACGAAAGGAATTTTAAGTAAATGAAAAAATCAATTAATGAGAAAATCGATAAACGATAATGGATAAAGGATAGTAATCGAGGAAGACAGGACGCCCAGGCCGGTGGCAAGTAGCGCCTGCCGTCGGCCAGGGGTCACAAGGTCACAAGGTCACAACGTCACAAGGGATCGCCTGGGAAATCAGAGTCAGCGATCAGCGACCCATAGAAAAGTTGCCCCAAGGACAAGGTCAAAGTGTGAAACGGAAACGGAAGCCACAGACACACACACACACACACACACATAAACATAACCACGCTTACAGCGACATCACTCATACGCCCCGTAGAACACACACACACACACACACACACACATCGCACTTTGCTTGTCATGCAGCGTTAACTAAACCAAACATCAACAAAGTCGAGACGACGCCCGCGGAAAATTGCATTTCTGTATTAACCCAATGAAAAAAACGAAGAAAAATCGAAGATCAGCATCACTTTCACCGAGGAAAAGCACAGGAAAACGAGATGCTACAGCCACAACATCTGAGGAAAAACACAACAACAGCTAAAGTAAGAGATGAAAAGCAGCAAATGAAAGTCAAGAAAATCGCAAAATGGAAGTGGAGGAAATCGCAGAGAAGAGCAACAGTTTAATTAAATTAAATTCAATTCAATTAAATTACTTATTACAATGATATCTTGAAGTGTTCATGTATTCGAATGTAGGTTAACTAAGTCAAGCATACAAATAATTCTATACATATATGTATAATATATATATTATATATATATATAGACAACAACAAACATTTTTTTTTCTAACTCTAAGCATTTGTATTACCCGCTAAACAAATGAACAAAACAAAAACAAAAACAAAAACGAAACAAAAGATAAAAAAACAATGAAAAATCAACCAAAAAAAAGCAAACCGAAAAACAGAATTTTTTGTATACAGAAATGAAAGAAAAAATTGTAATAACGATAAAGAGAAAAGTAATGAAAAGAAAAGAAAAAAGCCGAGGAGAAACGAACAGAAAATATCAGTAAATATCAAAGAAAGTTCAGAAAAAATACCATACCGAATACCGAAAAAAAATACCGAAAACAAAAGATACATTTACATAGTTTATTTAGAAGAAACTATAGCGCGCATCATTATATAACCGAAAATCGAAGATCGAAAAACTGAAAAGGGAAAACTGAAAACTGAAAACCGACCGAAGAAAACTCCACTCCCAACTCACAAAAACAAAAACAAAGACAAACAGACAGACGGAAATGTTTTAAGCCAGCGGTCGGCACACACATACAATAACGTTTTGTTTAATATTTGTTTGAGTAAATTGCACTGGGCAGATCATCAGAGTGTGTGTGCAGACCGCTGTTCTACAGTATACGTGAGCGAGCAGCGTCTGGACAGAACAAAACCCTATGCTCACTTAATAGGGCGCTGCCGATCGCTGTTTTAAGCTCACCCACACACACACACTCACACACACACATATATAGCATGTAAAGCATATATATATATATAAATTTATCGATCGATCATTCAGCAAAAGAGAAGAAGAAGAAGAGCAGCCAACATTCGCAGCATAAATCAATTAACTCCACTAATAATAGAGCATACTCAACTCTCTCAACTCTCTCTCAATCTCTCTCTACGAAAAATACGCCTAGTACTCAGAAGCGGAAAATGCGAAAATTCCCCAGGAAAACTCAGAAGCACACGCTTTGCCACATGAATCAAGTGTAAACATAACGATAATAATGATATAATACCGCTAGCGAATAAAGTCCCCAAGGAAAAACGAGAGGGCTTAAGATCAGATCAGTGGGAGATTCCCCAGTTCGTCAGTCAGTATGTATGTATGTGTGGGCATTGCAGGTGGCCGCCTACAGTGAAGCCTTCCCCAAAGCGACCCATCCGAAAGCTAGTCTTCACCCATCATCATAATAATATGTGCTACAAATCGTAATATCCGTCCAGAAAACCTTTTGAAGCGCACCTCTCTTGAGTTTCTATATCCGATCTCTCTCCTTTGGATCCCCGATCCAACCGACTTCCGTATAGCCCCCAAGAAATGGACCAACACCTTGCCTTTTTCCCATCTCTCAAAGGACGACCAAAAAGAAATACAAAACACAGCCAGAAAAAAGCCAAGCCAGAGATCTAAGGAATCTAACAACAAATGTCACTGCCAACAAAACCAGTTAAAAAGTAAAATCGAGTAAAAAATAGTTAAAACGTAAATGGGAGAGGTTCTAGAAGGGTTCTATAGATAGGTCATAGATAGGTTCTCACCCTGCAATGCCCAAAAGTACATAGAAACACAGAAAGCAAAAGGAATTTACCCCCGAAGAAGATTTTGTTCCTGAATCAGGAATTGCCGAAAATCCTGCTCACTCCTTTCGGGAATCACTTTTCGATTTCGAATCATCTGATTATGATTATGATTCTTTCCGTCTACTCACACTACTCAGCATACTCATTACGATTTAGAGGGAGTGAAAAGTGAAAGTGACAGTGAAAGAGAAGGTGAAGGTGGGAGAAAGTGGGGGTAAGGTTGAAGCGAAAAAACAATAAATGTAACAATAAATGGTAATAAGTAATTTTAGCGTACGTCTTTTTTTTAACAGCTTATAGCCAACTAAGTGAAAAGTAATTGTAATTCTAGTTCAAACTGAACCATTTTTGTCTGCGTTTTTTTTTTGTCGTGGATTCGTAGGTTAAGCCACACACACACTCACACACACTCATACAACAGAAAACGGTAAACGAAAAGCAAAATGTATAAATATCGAGGATACTTACACTGTAATTATAGGGGGCGAATTAAGAAGGAATACCATACCAAAACGTAAGCATATTACAAGGAAATTGCCATTAGTCGATAGTGTTAAAGCGATACGTATATGATCTACAATGCTAGGCTAATGAAAAACCAAAAAAAAACGGAAAGAAAGAGGAAGAAAGAAATACTTAGTGTAGCTCAAGATGGAATCTCTCGTATCTCGTAACTCGTAACTCCAACTAAAAGCAATTGTAAAATATCGTAACAGATCCTAAGGGCGATCGAACAAACAAACAAAAGCAAATGCAAACGAACAAAACGACCGCAAGACTTTATTTTTCAAAGTGTTTGCCGCAATATAACATAATAATATAATAAAATACGCAATGATAACTCGATGAATTCGAAATGTACTAGCTGAATGTAGAGGTTAAGAAGGACATTTCATAGACGCAATCCTAGAAGCAATAAGCACGGGCGGCAACGGAAATGAAAAGCAGAAACGGAAGCGGAAAAGGAGGCGAAAAAGGAAACAGGCAGAGCTAGCGATAACATCGATGACTTTTCACCACGTTTCACCACTTCCGGTACAGTTATGTCCACTTCTCACCACACCGCACGGCACCTCTCTCTCTCTCTCTCTCTCTGTCTCTATCACACATCCTCTTACCCCTTCTCTTTTCCACTGAAAAAAGTATCCTTAAACCCTTTTCACACTCCATATAGCCTGTTTCCACTAGAAACAACAGTGGAAACAGGCTATCATTCTTGTACAACTTGTTTTAAAAATTCCAAAAATATACTGGAATATTCTGTATTCGAATCTCAATTAATATTTGTGTTTGTTTGTTCATTTGTTTGTCCATTTGTTTGTTGGTGTGTTCTGAATCAAAATCTGAATTCGGTTTCTGCCATATTGTTTGTGTATAATTATTATGTATTCTTTGGTGGCTAAGTTAAGGCTTTAGTTCTGTAACTTCTACCGTACTTTCTCACTCATTTGTTCTTTCGTGCAATAAAAACGAGACTTGTATACATATCATTGTTTATTTGGTTTTATTTTTGGGGCTGCCTTGCATCTCTCCCTCTCTATCTTTCTCCCTCTGTCTCTGTCTCTGTCTCCCTATCTCTGTCCATCTTTCTCAGCACAACAGCACAACAACAAAGCGAAGAAGAAAGTCAATTTCTCACGGCTCAAAAAACGCAATAAGAAATGAACCAAGAAATCGAATCGAACTAAAAGCAACAATTAGTGAAGCATATTGGTGAAATACTCGTAACTTATATTTTAAATCGAATTAGTGAGTGATTAGCGCAACGGTAACGATAAACGATTAACGATAAAAGCGATAAAAAAAAAACAGAACATACAATTTAGTTGAATTCCCTAGCAGAATCGAATCGAATCGAATAGTGAGAACTTTTTATTAGGAAGCAAAAGCGAAAGCGAACGCGTTTTTTAATTGTATACTAATCGAATCAAAATTGTAAAGAACAAATAAACAACAAATATTGCATACAAATTGAAACTGCCAATTCACATTCTCAGACAAATTTTTACCAAGCTAAGGCTAAAACCGAAAATTGAAAATTGAAAATGGAAAATCGAAAGCATAACAACACCCAATTAATAGCACTAAGCGAAAATATACAAAATTGCTGAATATTACCGATAAATCGAACTCGTATCTAGATCAATAACTAGGCCCGCGTCTTTGACATTGACTTTGACCCTCCTTCGTTTCGTTTTTCCCGATTTTCGATAGCCGTTAGCCAAATCATCCGATAGTCGATCAACGATAATCGATAACCAATATCGGATTGCGGCTCTGGCTTACTTTAGTCACTTAGCGTATATTATATATCAATTTGTGTGTGTGTGAACAAATAGCAGACAATAATTAGTGAAGGGAACTTTTTAGGCGAGATCGAGGGTCCAGGACCGCAACTCCAACTCCACTTTTCCTGGACCAAGGGGGCGTGGCTGGGGATTTTCACGAGCAGCTAATTTACTGTCTTCCAACATAGCATAAAGAATTCACTACCTTGTTTTCCCAAAACAAATATCGTACGTTGCAGCTTTAACTTTTTTTATTTAAAAAAAAATGTATATCGTTTTCATTTATTTTTATTCTATACCATGGCCACGCCCCCATGATCTCAGAGGCTTGAAAATGATAGAATGAGATTTATTTCGTTGGTGGCCCAGAGTTCAGCAGCAAAGTTAGCGAGCAGCATTTTGATGGAGTGTATAGGAAAACTGCCTTAAAGTGATTTTCAAGTGAGACCGATCGATCAACCAGCAAACCGTGTATATGTATATATTATATAGAGGCCGAGGGGAGTCGGTGGGCATTTTTTTTACTAACAAGAAACCTACGAGTAAGCCTAACTTTTAACACAGAATCAACCTGTACATAGCCGACATACGAACATACATCCTAAAACACCCTGCATATATATAAATACATATATATATATATATATACAACAAGCATATACCTATATATAAAGTGTTTTATAACGAAGTGGATTAGTTGGTAACTGTAGAGCGAGACATCTTTAGCAAAATTACACCTAAGTTTTCCAGATTCAGATGACTTTTTAACCAGACAAAAGCAAAAGGCAAGAAGCAAAAAGCAGCAGGCTGGCAAGTAGACAAATTATGAAATTATAAAATTACAAAAATTACAAAAATTATGAAATTAATTATTAAATTACGTAGAAAAGCAGTCAGAGTAAGAACTATTTGTATTTCAACTTGTTTTCCAGGAGATCCTAAGTTTAGTCAAACGTAATGTAATGTAAATGATAAAACGAAACAAACGTATGTAAAATAATTGCATAAATAATTTCAAATATATTCGCCGATTGCCTTCAACTAGAGGAATTTTGATTACACTTAATAACGAATACTAAATAATTAATAATAACTAAATAATGCATTGAATATTTATACAAAACAAAAGGTAATGAAAACAACTATAAATATATGGAGGAGTGGGTAGAAAGAAGCAGAATAAAAGCAGAAAAGCAGAAGAAGAAGCAGACAGAACAACAAATCTACACAAAAATGAAATTCAAAAAGAACTGAAGTAAAAACAAAGATTTTAAAGCAGTAACAAATGGCAAACAAAAGAGAACAAACGAAAAGACGAAAAATAAATAAAAATCAAGATAAAGCATTCATATTTGTACACTAAAGACCCGTTAAGGAGTACGCAACTTATACACGCAATATTAGACTAAACCGACTTCGATAACCGATTAACGATAGATTTCCCCAGCCCCCCAGCACGAAGCTGCTTCAAATTGATTACCAACCTTCGATCTTTTTGTTGTTGTTAACTAGAGACACTCGCACATATCCAATGAAAGACGTCGATTACTTTCCATCCCCATTCCTATCGAAAGACCACCACCCCTAGATACGCACATCCCCTCCCCAAAAAAAAAAAATCGAAATCGATCACAACCACAATTACGGTAACAATTACAATGGCCACCACAACCACAGATGCACAACCACTGGAGCGAAGGACGCGAAGGAGATGCGATGAATTAAGGAAGCGAATCGAGGATGTAGGAGCTGAAAATGGAGTAGATCGAATCTAGTGAATACTTTTAGGCGTTAAGCGTACTTCTAGTTTGTATCTCTTATATACACACACACACAGATATATCTAGGTATATGGATATAGCGTAATTATACAGATATACAGACCTATCGATAACTCACATACCGCATACAACTAGCCAGTGCAGAAGATCGATAGCAATCGATCGCGCATCGATTAGAGGTGTAGATCCAATCCCATTTTTTTTTGTACTTGTACTTGTATGGTAATTGCTAACGGTAAATGGTAAAAGGTAAATGGTAAAGGTAAACGGTAACGGTAATGGACATTTAACTAGTTATAACGTGCAGTTATCGTAATTTATGATTATCGATTATTGAGTCTTGAGTACGATTATTACGAAACGTTTAATTTTGTTAATACGAAAACAAAACGCGAGCATGGTTAATAAAGCTTTAATTTGAAGCTATATAGGTATATATATACGCCCATATATATATATACCCCCACACAAACACACACAATCGACACAATACACACACACACTCTCACACACAGACAAGGAAACGTCCTCAGTTTATAAATTTTCAAATGAGTGACATGGAAAACTTGAAACGAAACGATAAACGAAACGAAAACACGTAGGCAGTACGGATTAGGTCTTAAGGCCCCCATATAAGTAATATACAATTAAAATTATTTAACGAATCAATTTATTATTGATGGCGAATGGAGCGATACCGATAGCGATCACGATGACGATGACGATAGCGATAATGATAAGGATAAAGAGAAGAAGTGGAAGGAGAAGGGGAGCCAGGATGTAGATCGGTGCCGCGGGCATATGCGATCGATCATGTTATCGATATATATCGATCAATATGGCCGATATACATATACATATATGCACACGTGCCCCGATCGCCATACATATACACACACATATACTATATGCATAATAAACAGTGACGAGAATTTTTAGTCTATACTAATCGAATCGATCGGAAAAGGAGAAGGAGAAGGAGGAGAAAATGAAATAAGGAGGCAAAACAAATCTATATACAATACATGGCATACACTTATATATGAAGCCCCTATATTGAGGATATAAACGTGAATTTTTAGCAGACTAAGTAATAAATTATACACTCACACAGGCGGACATAATCGAAACACTAACACACACACACAAGAGGGCGGTATATATATATTATATACATACATACGTCAGCAGTACGAATAACAGTAATAATAATACTATGCAATAAAGCGAGGAGAAGGAGGAGTGAGTACTAAGCGGAAACGGAAACGAAACCGGCAACAGAAACGGAAGTGGAGGCGAGAACACCTAACATTTAAGACACTGAACAAAAAATCGACTTGTAAATAACACAAACACCACATACACACACCACACACACACTCACACACACAGACAGACTTACCGCAGACAGTCGCATCAGTATACATACACCCACTCACACACACACAGACACTCGAAACATTTTACGATTAGTTAATTTTACAAACTAAAATTATTAAAAGCAGGCGCATTACATAAAAATGAAATACAACTAAAAAATGGCAGAAAACGAAAGTAAAACCAAAAATCATATGCATTAAAAGTAAAGTAAAGGCAAAGACAAACAAAGGCAAAAGGAAAAAGTGTAGCGAATGAGCCCAATATTGGGAAAATAGAAAAGGGGCGGTGGGGGGCGGCAAGCTCTCCACCCGAGCCACGCCCCCCGCCCCCCTGGACACTCCCAAGGAAAAAGAAGAAGAAACAGAGTAAAACATAAAGGCCAGGGACGTTGATGGGAATTAATAAATTACCAAGTAATATTATAAAATATTATTATATAAATTATTATAATTATAAATTATTATTAAAGAAAGCAAGCAACAAACGTAAAAACGAAAAACAAACAAGATTAAAAATACAAAACGAAAAAAACGAAAAACACAAAAAAAAACAAACAAAACCAAACATAAACCAAAAACACATTATTATAATGCGATAATTGAGTAATCAACAAAACGAATTGACAACGTTGTATGATTTTGATCAGAAAGTAATAAAAACAATTTTCGATTTGTTACGAAATATACATAAATATCCAGTGGCTTTTATTTTTCGGCGAGGGCTAAAAAGGGAATCTCGAGGAGAGGAGGCCATAATTCAACTACAAAATCAAGATCCTGATTTTCCACATCAAAATCCTGATTTTTCACCCAAAAAAATATAGTATTTTGCACATAATAATGGAAATAATGATCCGAATATGGAATGCCATACCTCGTTGAACTCGTAATAAAATTTCCAATCGATTTGCATTTCAACCTGGAAATGTTTAATTTTTGACATTTTTCGCAAAAAATCATGATGTAACCCCTTATCAAAAATGTGAAAATTTGGTCAAATATTTATTTTTTTAAATCAGACGGAAAGTTTACTGATATTAATTATTAGGTTGTAAGCTGTCCAAAACGGTACGCCTTTTTGATTTGGGACCATTTTTGCCCAAGTTATAGAAAAAAATCGATTAAGAAAAATTTCAAATTTTTACCAAAAATAAAAATCCCGATTTTCCACCCAAAAAATATAGTATTTTTGTCATAACTATGGAAATAATGATCCGAATATGGAATGCCATACCTCGTTGAACTCGTAATAAAATCTACAATCAATTTGCATTTCAACCTGGAAATTTTTAATTTTTGCCATTTTTCGCAAAAAATCATGATGTAACCCCTTATCAAAAATGTGAAAATTTGGTCAAATATTTATTTTTTTAAATCGGACGGAAAGTTTACTGATATTAACTATTAGGTTGTTAGCTGCTCAAAACGGTACGCCTTTCTGATTTGGGAACATTTTTGTCCAAGTTAAAGCAAAAAATCGATTAAGAAATATTTCAAATTTCTGCCAAAAATCAAAATCCTGATTTTTCACCCAAAAAAATATAGTATTTTGCACATAATAATGGAAATAATGATCCGAATATGGAATGCCATACCTCGTTGAACTCGTAATAAAATCTCCAATCGATTGGCATTTCAACCTGGAAATTTTTAATTTTTGCCATTTTTCGCAGAAAATCATGATGTAACCCCTTATCAAAAATGTGAAAATTTGGTCAAATATTTATTTTTTTAAATCGGACGGAAAGTTTACTGATATTAATTATTAGGTTGTTAGCTGCTCAAAACGGTACGCCTTTTTGATTTGGGACCATTTTTGTCTTAGTTACAGCAAAAAATCGATAAAAAAAACTTCACATTTCTACCAAAAATCAAAATCCTGATTTTTCACCCAAAAAAATATAGTATTTTTGTCATAACTATGGAAATAATGATCAAAATATGGAATGCCATACCTCGTTGAACTCGTAATAAAATCTCCAATCGATTTGCATTTCAACCTGGAAATTTTTAATTTTTGCCATTTTTCGCAAAAAATCATGATGTAACCCCTTATCAAAAATGTGAAAATTTGGTCAAATATTTATTTTTTTAAATCGGACGGAAAGTTTACTGATATTAACTATTAGGTTGTTAGCTGCTCAAAACGGTACGCCTTTCTGATTTGGGAACATTTTTGTCCAAGTTAAAGCAAAAAATCGATTAAGAAATATTTCAAATTTCTGCCAAAAATCAAAATCCTGATTTTTCACCCAAAAAAATATAGTATTTTGCACATAATAATGGAAATAATGATCCGAATATGGAATGCCATACCTCGTTGAACTCGTAATAAAATCTCCAATCGATTGGCATTTCAACCTGGAAATTTTTAATTTTTGCCATTTTTCGCAGAAAATCATGATGTAACCCCTTATCAAAAATGTGAAAATTTGGTCAAATATTTATTTTTTTAAATCGGACGGAAAGTTTACTGATATTAATTATTAGGTTGTTAGCTGCTCAAAACGGTACGCCTTTTTGATTTGGGACCATTTTTGTCTTAGTTACAGCAAAAAATCGATAAAAAAAACTTCACATTTCTACCAAAAATCAAAATCCTGATTTTTCACCCAAAAAATATAGTATTTTTGTCATAACTATGGAAATAATGATCAAAATATGGAATGCCATACCTCGTTGAACTCGTAATAAAATCTCCAATCGATTTGCATTTCAACCTGGAAATTTTTAATTTTTGCCATTTTTCGCAAAAAATCATGATGTAACCCCTTATCAAAAATGTGAAAATTTGGTCAAATATTTATTTTTTTAAATCGGACGGAAAGTTTACTGATATTAATTATTAGGTTGTTAGCTGCTCAAAACGGTACGCCTTTCTGATTTGGGACCATTTTTGTCCAAGTTACTGTAAAAAATCGATTAGGAAAAATGTCAAATTTTTACAAAAAAGAAAAATCCTAATTTTCCACCCAAAAAAATATAGTATTTTGCACATAATAATGGAAATAATGATCCGAATATGGAATGCCATACCTCGTTGAACTCGTAATAAAATCTCCAATCGATTGGCATTTCAACCTGGAAATTTTTAATTTTTGCCATTTTTCGCAAAAAATCATGATGTAACCCCTTATCAAAAATGTGAAAATTTGGTCAAATATTTATTTTTTTAAATCGGACGGAAAGTTTACTGATATTAATTATTAGGTTGTTAGCTGCTCAAAACGGTACGCCTTTTTGATTTGGGACCATTTTTGTCTTAGTTACAGCAAAAAATCGATAAAAAAAACTTCACATTTCTACCAAAAATCAAAATCCTGATTTTTCACCCAAAAAATTATAGTATTTTTGTCATAACTATGGAAATAATGATCCGAATATGGAATGCCATACCTCGTTGAACTCGTAATAAAATCTCCAATCGATTGGCATTTCAACCTGGAAATTTTTAATTTTTGCCATTTTTCGCAAAAAATCATGATGTAACCCCTTATCAAAAATGTGAAAATTTGGTCAAATATTTATTTTTTTAAATCGGACGGAAAGTTTACTGATATTAATTATTAGGTTGTTAGCTGCTCAAAACGGTACGCCTTTCTGATTTGGGACCATTTTTGTCCAAGTTACTGTAAAAAATCGATTAGGAAAAATGTCAAATTTTTACAAAAAAGAAAAATCCTAATTTTCCACCCAAAAAAATATAGTATTTTGCACATAATAATGGAAATAATGATCCGAATATGGAATGCCATACCTCGTTGAACTCGTAATAAAATCTCCAATCGATTTGCATTTCAACCTGGAAATTTTTAATTTTTGCCATTTTTCGCAAAAAATCATGATGTAACCCCTTATCAAAAATGTGAAAATTTGGTCAAATATTTATTTTTTTAAATCGGACGGAAAGTTTACTGATATTAATTATTAGGTTGTTAGCTGCTCAAAACGGTACGCCTTTCTGATTTGGGAACATTTTTGTCCAAGTTACAGCAAAAAATCGATTAACAAAAAACTTCACATTTCTACCAAAAATCAAAATCCTCATTTTTCACCCAAAAAATATAGTATTTTTGTCATAACTATGGAAATAATGATCAAAATATGGAATGCCATACCTCGTTGAACTCGTAATAAAATCTCCAATCGATTTCCAATTCAACCTGGAAATGTTTAATTTTTGCCATTTTTTGCATAAAAAATCATGAATGTAAAAAATGGCGGATTATCCGCCGTCTATCGGGAGCCGAGTGCACTTCCGTGTATAATTGTAAAGTTATTCAACAGGACCTTCTGCAATATCTACATTAATTATACATCTAAAATACTTTTACAAAAGGATATTCTTCCAATCTACATTTATTTTACATGTTAAATAATTCTACAATATACACCGTAGTGCAGTCGACTTCCGATAGAGGGGGATATTCCGCCATCCCCAAAAGCTGGCTACGAATTGGTCAACACATTTTTGTGAAGTAAGGAAAAATATAATATTATAATCATTATTTCATTGTTTTGACCAAAAATGGAAAATGAGGATTTTTCTTTTTTGTAAAAATATGACATTTTTCCTAATCGATTTTTTGCTGTAACTTGGACAAAAATGGACCCCAATCAAAAAGGCGCACCGTTTTGAGCAGCTAACAACCTAATAATTAATATCAGTAAACTTTCCGTCCGATTTAAAAAAATAAATATTTGACCAAATTTTCACATTTTTGATAAGGGGTTACATCATGATTTTTTGCGAAAAATGGCAAAAATTAAAAATTTCCAGGTTGAAATGCAAATCGATTGGAGATTTTATTACGAGTTCAACGAGGTATGGCATTCCATATTCGGATCATTATTTCCATTATTATGACAAAAATACTATATTTTTTTGGGTGAAAAATCAGGATTTTGATTTTTGGCAGAAATTTGAAATATTTCTTAATCGATTTTTTGCTGTAACTTGGACAAAAATGTTCCCAAATCAGAAAGGCGTACCGTTTTGAGCAGCCAACAACCTAATAATTAATATCAGTAAACTTTCCGTCCGATTTAAAAAAATAAATATTTGACCAAATTTTCACATTTTTGATAAGGGGTTACATCATGATTTTTTGCGAAAAATGGCAAAAATTAAAAATTTCCAGGTTGAAATGCAAATCGATTGGAGATTTTATTACGAGTTCAACGAGGTATGGCATTCCATATTTTGATCATTATTTCCATAGTTATGACAAAAATACTATATTTTTTTGGGTGAAAAATCTGGATTTTGATTTTTGGCAGAAATTTGAAATATTTCTTAATCGATTTTTTGCTGTAACTTGGACAAAAATGTTCCCAAATCAGAAAGGCGTACCGTTTTGAGCAGCTAACAACCTAATAATTAATATCAGTAAACTTTCCGTCCGATTTAAAAAAATAAATATTTGACCAAATTTTCACATTTTTGATAAGGGGTTACATCATGATTTTTTGCGAAAAATGGCAAAAATTAAAAATTTCCAGGTTGAAATGCAAATCGATTGGAGATTTTATTACGAGTTCAACGAGGTATGGCATTCCATATTCGGATCATTATTTCCATTATTATGACAAAAATACTATATTTTTTTGGGTGAAAAATCAGGATTTTGATTTTTGGCAGAAATTTGAAATATTTCTTAATCGATTTTTTGCTGTAACTTGGACAAAAATGTTCCCAAATCAGAAAGGCGTACCGTTTTGAGCAGCTAACAACCTAATAATTAATATCAGTAAACTTTCCGTCCGATTTAAAAAAATAAATATTTGACCAAATTTTCACATTTTTGATAAGGGGTTACATCATGATTTTTTGCGAAAAATGGCAAAAATTAAAAATTTCCAGGTTGAAATGCCAATCGATTGGAGATTTTATTACGAGTTCAACGAGGTATGGCATTCCATATTCGGATCATTATTTCCATTATTATGAGCAAAATTATATATTTTTTTGGGTGAAAAATCAGGATTTTGATTTTTGGCAGAAATTTGAAATATTTCTTAATCGATTTTTTGCTTTAACTTGGACAAAAATGTTCCCAAATCAGAAAGGCGTACCGTTTTGAGCAGCTAACAACCTAATAGTTAATATCAGTAAACTTTCCGTCCGATTTAAAAAAATAAATATTTGACCAAATTTTCACATTTTTGATAAGGGGTTACATCATGATTTTTTGCGAAAAATGGCAAAAATTAAAAATTTCCAGGTTGAAATGCCAATCGATTGGAGATTTTATTACGAGTTCAACGAGGTATGGCATTCCATATTCGGATCATTATTTCCATTATTATGTGCAAAATACTATATTTTTTTGGGTGAAAAATCAGGATTTTGATTTTTGGCAGAAATTTGAAATATTTCTTAATCGATTTTTTGCTTTAACTTGGACAAAAATGTTCCCAAATCAGAAAGGCGTACCGTTTTGAGCAGCTAACAACCTAATAGTTAATATCAGTAAACTTTCCGTCCGATTTAAAAAAATAAATATTTGACCAAATTTTCACATTTTTGATAAGGGGTTACATCATGATTTTTTGCGAAAAATGGCAAAAATTAAAAATTTCCAGGTTGAAATGCCAATCGATTGGAGATTTTATTATGAGTTCAACGAGGTATGGCATTCCATATTCGGATCATTATTTCCATTATTATGTGCAAAATACTATATTTTTTTGGGTGAAAAATCAGGATTTTGATTTTTGGCTGAAATTTGAAATATTTCTTAATCGATTTTTTGCTTTAACTTGGACAAAAATGTTCCCAAATCAGAAAGGCGTACCGTTTTGAGCAGCTAACAACCTAATAGTTAATATCAGTAAACTTTCCGTCCGATTTAAAAAAATAAATATTTGACCAAATTTTCACATTTTTGATAAGGGGTTACATCATGATTTTTTGCGAAAAATGGCAAAAATTAAAAATTTCCAGGTTGAAATGCAAATCGATTGGAGATTTTATTTCGAGTTCAACGAGGTATGGCATTCCATATTTTGATCATTATTTCCATTGTTATGACCAAATTTGTATATCAGGATCGGGCTTTTTGGTAAAAATAAAATATTTTGTAGTGTTTTTTGCCATAACTTGGCCAAATATTATCCGGAATCAAAAATGCTAGCTTATTTGTACAGCTAACAATCTGGCCAGTTGAAGTGTCACTCAAATGAATTTATTAAACGAATGCATTCGGGATCATCGCCCTGGGCATATCAATGTCTGGGCTACCTGTTTTCCACGAGGGAGCCTCTGCTATCGCCTTCCGCCGATCTTAGGTGCAAATTGCAGATTTGCGATGGCAATCGACATCCGGCACTGCCGTTAATATTGGGCAACTCGGCCCACTAAGCCCTTCGATAGTCATCGGCATGCCATTCACCGCTGTTTTCCTTTTTAATAAACGCCGAGGCCTAATCCCTGACCCTCTTGGTCTCGGTTTCAGTTTCAGTTCTGGGTTCCTGTTTCGATTTGGCAGGACGATAGAGGACTTGCATGCGACATAATTACCGCTGATTGAATTGAGTCCGTCACAAAGGTGATGAATCGCCTGTTGTAGATGTCAGATAAGCGCACCTTTCGCCCCGTTTTTCCCATTTTCCCCCGTTTTTTCTTGGTTTTCCTTTTGGATTTCCCTTGCTTCGCTTAGCGGAAATGCGCACTCGCAAAAAAGTGCAGATTCCCGGGCCTTTTGTTGACTCAATCGCTTGTTTGCCAGCCTGTTTATTTGCCTGTTTGGCTGTCAAATCACAGCGAGAATTGGGCAAAAAATTGCCTCTACAGTGGAGCCTCGCTAGCTACGGTGCCCTTCGCTTGACGGGCGCTCCTGCGAGGCTCCACTGTGCCCGTTTTTCCACGGCTGGCGTTCATTAGTTTATCCGCCAGCCGCGTGTTTGCTCACCTCTTTCGAACAAAACTGCACAAATGAGGTCCTCGAACATTGCAGCAGCTCTCAAATGCCAAATACCAAATGCCGAAAAGGATCAACGGAAAAACTAACTAACACTCAAACGGCGATTTAATGGGAACTTTGGTAAATTGAAAATCTATTGGGAATTTTACTTAAATTTAACTTAGCTTTTCAGTTTTTTTTTTAATATTTGATTATAATAATATGTAAAAATAATTGTAGATATTTTATTAAAATAATGTTTAGTAATATGTGATTAAAACATTTAATTATAATAATTTGTAGAAATAATTGTACATATTTTATTATTATAAAATTTAGTAATATGTGCTCAAAATATTTTAGAAAATATTAGAAATTAATATTAGATCTTTTAATTATTTTACGTTATTAAAAAAATGAATTTCATATTAAAATCAAAGTTTAACATTTTTAAATTTACTGTAATTATTCAATTTAAAACATAAAATAAAATAAAATATTAGATAGCATTTTAGACATATTTACTTTAAATATTGTACGTCAAATAAATCGAAGTTTTATTCTTTTAAATTTCCTAGCATTTTTAATTTGCATATTTTAAACAATTTATTTATTTTAAAAGAATAGCGAAAACTATTTGAATGGAATAAGAAATCTTAAGAATTGCTACTTTATGTTTAGAAATTTTAGAAAATGAAGAAAATATTTCCCGGGGCTAACCATCAATATCCCATCCACTTTGGGGATGGATTCGGACTCGGAATCCGATTGCATTTCAGCTCCAAGTGAGATTCTGGTCTTCCGATGCTAAATGGGATTTTATTTGGGCAACGGCCGCGCTGCATAATAGATGATATGATATAATATGATTTGCCTACACAAAACGAAAATCAGCCCATCCATTCGACAATCAACTCGTTCATAATGCATGAGTTTTGTGAGTTTTTGAGTTTTGTGAGCTTGTGATTTTGCCCGGGAGTGTGGAGGTGTGGATGTGTGGGACCGGGGGACTGGCTGGTGTCGGCAATCAGTCAAATGTAATAATAAATAAATAAATAAATCAGGAGCAGGCAGGGGCATAAACAACGACACTCGCTGTTAATGGCAACAAACTGAACAACAAATGGAGCAGTCGGGATTAGAAATCACAAATGGAGAATCAAAAATAAAAATGCCATTGTGTTTCCATTTTTATTATGCCAAGGGTCTGCTGATCCCCGGGAAAAACTCTTTTCAGGGATTGGAAATGGCAAATTAATATTTATCGCGAGCCAAAACTCGAGCAGCTGTCAAAAAAAAGGGGGGGATTAGAATTAAAAACAATATTTACAAATGGCATTTGAATTGAATGAAGGGGAAGTATCTTAATAGTTTCTAATGCATTTAAACTTTTAAAAATGTTATATGATCAAAAAACGTTAAATACCTTTCAATTAAAATATAGCAAGCACTCATAAATATTTCTATATGCTTAGAAATATTAATATTACAATATTGATGAAATTTAAAATGTTATATAATAATTAGAAAATGTTTATGAGCAGCATACAATAAAAATAGGTAAATTCTCAATCATTTTCAATTCAATTAAAATATAACAAGCACTCATAGAAAAGCAGAAATCCAGAAATCAAACCCTTAGGAAATACTGACTTTTGGCCCGAGTTCGAGTTTTTGGGTTCGAAGGTCCTGGGGCCATTAGCAAAATCAACAGCCACACTCAGCCAGCTATTCATTCACTCGTGCACCCATTCAGCATTCACCGTTCAGCACTCACCATTTCAAATGAATGAGGACACTCGCAGTTGCATTCACACTCTCTCGCCTTTCGTCCCTAAGAAAAGGCCATTGCTGGCCTCTCTTTCGCTCCGCGTGAGGCCGTCTCTTTCTACAGGACTCTGCCGCTGCGGCGCCGGCGATGTGGAAAATGTTACGCTACAATTTAATTGAAAGGATAATCAGGCGCACAGCGGACGAGCGTTATGTGAGGAGTGCACTCATTCAACAGCAAAAAACAACCAGGAAAAAGAGAGAGAGAGGGCAGGCCAAGATGCGAGAGCGAGACGGAAGAGTGGGCATTAGAAAGGGACACAACGATAAGCACGGACAAAAGGCAGCGCTAAAAGCTGCAAATGAATGAATGAGGCGAATAGAAATAAAATAGCAAACGGTGGCAGCACAACATCGGCTTTTGTTGTACCCGTCAAGTGTCCTTTTTGATGACGACGACACACAGCAAGGCGACGGCACTGCGCGAAAAAGGGGGTCAAGTTCAGCGGGATATGAGCTTAATTTCAGATAATACTTAGTAATAAATTATGAAGTTATTTTTAAGAAATTAAAAAAAATATGTAAACTTAAAATATTATTATTAAAAAATATATAATATATATTTGGAATATTTAAGAACAAAATAAGCTACATATCTAGTTTAATAAATGAGTAAGAAATAGCAAAACTACCATAAATATATTTATTGAAATTATTATTTACATTTTTATTAAATATAAATAAATATTATTAATACAAATAAATATTGTAAAACCTATAAAAAAAATGTTCTATATGTTTAAATCATAATTACTACCAAATATTGTATTTAAATCAAATTTAAAAATAAATAATTATATAAAACTCTTACTTAAATTTTACAGAAGTATTAAAGCAGAGCACAAAACAGTAAAACTTCATCATTAAAGTTTAAGAACTTTAGCTGCAAATAAATAAGTTTTAGAAAATGTATAATTAAAAAGAACTTTTTAAAATTTAATTTGAACAATTTAACTTAAAAGTTAAGCCAATTTATCTGAACTTAAATGTGTATAAAAAGCCCATAAATAAAATTGGATTTATTTTGTGCCACCCTATGAGCTTTTCGCTCAGTGTAGCTTCGGGGTGGCTTCTGGTAGACCTCGCTTGTGGCCGGGTACGTGAGCCCACAACGTGGCCGGCTTTGCTTCCTGTTCCTGCCCGATGCCCGATGCCCGATCCTCGCCAGAGTCGCCAGCACACAGAGCAACCAGTGTCCTGTGGCGCGGAAGGTCCTGCGAAGGGTTGTCAACTGTGAGCAAAGTACAAAATAAAATATAAAGCACGGGAAGCAGGGGGGTCGGCGATTGGCAAATGAAACTCGAATGAAATAAAATTAAATGCGTTGCACAAGTTGCAAATGCGAGCGAGCGAGCAGTGAACAATCAAAAGGATTCACGCTGCGTGTCCTGTTCCTCGCTGTGAAAAATGTAATTTTAATCGAATTCACTCACCCCTTTTTGTAGTTTTTTGCTACAGCAACTGTTTCCCTTTCCCTTTCCCCTTCCCCGTCATAGTTTTCCAAGTGCTAACCGTATTAGAGTATAGAGTCCCGATCCCGATCCTTCCCTGATTTGTGTTGTGCCAACACAACAGTTCTTTTCCTTCGAGAGTTGACGCAGCGGGTGCCGCCGGAGGCCAAAGGCATTCTTCCGCGAGAAATGCAATTAACTTGGCCAACGGCAACTAACCCCTTTATTTGGCTTCAGTGGCGGCGGTGGGGGGTACGGCATCCCCGTCCCCCTTCCCGACCCCTCTGCAATTAAAACAAAAGGCAGGAGTCGCTAATTAACATTGTTAGCATTAGCGCAGCTTGGAAAAACAAACGGGAAAAAATCCAAAAAAGCCAGAGTGCCCCAAAAATCGGGTGGCTGTGGGCAAACTTTGACCTTTTCGGTGGCAAATCCAAGGACCAAGTCGAACCATCGATTCCCTGCCAAAAGTTGGCCTTTAAAATATTTTTACCCAATTTCTACGAGCTAATTTTTAAGTTGTACCCCTTAAATTAAACAAGTTTAGCTTTATTAATTAAGGAAAAATCATAATCGTAAAATCATAGAAATAAAAATGATAAAACTATACAATAATCCTAAATTATTATTATGATATTACGTAAAATATAATGAGACAAATAGCTGTCATTAAATTTCTTATAAATTGTGCTAGAATAGTTATATTTATTTTTTAATGAAGGTTTTTGTGGTAAGTAAGCATTAAGAAAAAATACTAGATGTGATTAATATTATGTTAAAATTAATAAACTATATTAAGGGAAATAAATATACAAAAATCAAAATAATAAACAATAATTAACTATTTTAAAAATAACAACATTTGACTTCTCATAGATTATAAAAAGCAAAGAAGCCGTCTTTAAAATTCTAATAAATTGGGCTAGAATATATATTGTATATATTTCCCGGAAATTCAGTTTGCAAAAGCTTATCAGCACTCAATTTCAGTTTTCGGTATGAAGCTCGCCTGCTAAGCCCTGAATTTGATCCTATTTGCCCACCGATGGCCCCCCGTTTTCCCGAAACTCTTTCTGTGGCATCATCAGCGACATATGTAAAATTAAATATTGTTTATTGTCAGAGCTAACCCGACCTTTGGCCCCGTATTAATCAACCTCCTGTGTGCGGAGCCCCTCTGCCCCCCTTTGCCCCGACCAGTCACTTGTTTATTTATCGACTTGCCAACCGTTTTGCACTCGGATTTCCCCCTTTTTTTGGCTCTTTTGGTTTTTTTTCGGTTCGTGTGGCAGTCGCTTGTTAAACAGCGAAGAAAAAAAAGGGGGAAACATTTATAGCTAATTTTCTTGTCATTGTTTTGACTTTTACACCTTCGCTGCCGCGTGTTTACCTGTGAGTTTCGGTGGCCAAAAGGGGTAAAAAGGGGCGAAAAGGTGGAATTTTGGAGTGCTCGAGTGGCGTCGTCGCATTGTTTGGCCATGTAAAATAATATTGTATTTGGGCTGTTTGCCTGCGCAACTTGGCTAATGAAGGGGGCGGACTGGGTGGATCGGTGGGTATTTATATAGTCTATAGAGTCCTCGCAAAGCGAGAGGTTTGAGTGTAGGCGAAGCCCTAGAAATGCGTTTTTTAGTTCAACTCAGAAAACACAAACCTTTCGTTAATTTAAAAATATTTTGAAGAATTTTTCTAAGGTATAAGGTATAAGGAAGTAATAATAATAATAAATTAATAATAATAAATTTATTTCGTATTTTTCATAATAGTATTTGTGTTTTTTAAAATCCCACACAAATATTTATAACAACATTAAATATACTTCCCATTTTTATGATAATATTTAAGTGTTTGAAAATCCCAAAAATATGTATAATAATAAAAAATTTATTTTCTATTTTTCATAAAAATATTCAAGTTTTGAAAGTCCCTCAAACTATCTTTTAAATATATTTAAGAAAGAAGCATAATAATAAAGTAATAACAATAAATATATTTCAACTTTTTATAATAAGTGTTTGTATTTAAGTGTTTGAAAATTCTACAAAACATGTATATTAATTATAAATATATTTCGTATATTTCATAATAATATTTGGGTTTTTTCGTATTTTTATGGTAATATTTAAGTGTTAAGAAAACCCCAAAAAATATCTAAAATTGTAATAAACAGCAAGTGTACTTTATTTTAAGGGGATTATTTATGTCCGAATTCGAGTTGATTCGATTAGGCAACACATAAGGATAAATATGCCTTCCAGGAGACATGCATATCTCTTGACCATCTCTTCACAATTGCCATTTACATAAACAGCAGGAAAAACGAGAGAAAATGTGACACTTGAAATATTTGTGAAATCAGACTGGCGCCACTCTCGATTTTCGAACTGATTTATGGGCTCCGTTTTCGAAAACCGAACAGCAGTTGTATGTCCAAGATCTCGATCCCGATCTGGATCGGGATTAGGAAACAGGACGAATTAATGCGAAGCACTTTGCAATTGAGTTGTCAAATGCGGGAAAAACAAGTGGCACCTACGGGGAAACTGGAGAGCGGCAATTGAACCCGAAACCGAAACCGAAAACGAGATGGAAAACAGAGGATCTAGAGTTCAGAACTGAGACCCAAACACTCGAACCCATTTCCAGCTTATTACTCAATCAATATGCTCATTTGTTTTTCTTTTTTAGCTGGAAGCAGTTGTTTCTGAGGAGGTTGCCTGTTTTGACAGCATCCTCGGTGTAATTGGAACTCCAGTTTAGCTAAGAGATCCCCGATCCTTTCGATCCTTGATGCCCGGGGTGCTGCTTTTGGCGCGTCCTTTGGCCCGGCGATCAATTTCCATTTGCAGTTCGATTTACCCGATGATGATGACTATCTGACCTACTTACTACCTGATCTATTTACGGGGCCACGACAGCTGTTCAGATTTGGCCTTGGTCCTTTGACGTCCTTTAACGTCCTTATCGTTGCGTTTTCTACAACTGTTACGCCACCAGATTGTACACTCAAAAAATAGATATAAATTTACACATTTGTTTTACGAATTTTGATAGCGATAGGCAATTTTTGACCGATTTTTCAATAATGGTGACCCCAAATTAAGTTCTTTAGCCGATGACTTTGTCCATTAGCAACCGATTTTAAAGTGACATATCTTCTAAGTTTGGTGGCAAAATTTCCTAACAATCTGCATTAAAATTTGAAAACATAAGACATTTTCTTAATAATGGTGACCCCGAATTGCACTTTTTTGCTGATTACTTCATCCATCAGCTCTCTATATTAAAGTGTCATATCTTCTAGGGTTGGTGGAAAAATTTCCTAGCAATCTGCATTTAACTGTATTTAGGACTTGGGTGACCCCGATCCGAGCTAAATATTAACTTATTTCTTTAAGGCTATTATATATGAAGATTTCTTTACTGTTATTATTTCCCCACTTGGCAGGGCCAATTTGGCCGAGTGTACCGCTGCCCTCTCCATGTTATCCCAGTGCCAGGAGGCAATTAGCCCGGCATGAGGTCCTCGGAATCAGCTGTAGATAAGCAGCCAGCTCCCAGAAGGCACCACATGCTTGACCACTGGGTGCCCTCGACAAATTGCCTCGGGTGCTGTCCGAATCTTTGCAATGGGCAAGGTATAGCAATAGAATCTGGAATCTGGACGGGCAATAATCACGACTTGACCGCGGAAGTGACCAAAAGGCAAGGGCGCATGCGCGGCGCATTGAAAGGAGCAGGGGCGCTGGGTGAAAGGGGGTTCTCTTCCGATCGCATTGTCCAGATCACGGACCGCCTGGAATGAAGCTGTTAGCGACTTTGCAGCATCATAATTAAGGTGTCGTAATTGCCGCCCCTGAGACGCGGCATTAGTGCCCCGGCACGGAGGCTCTCCCGCCCCCCGAACCCCCCGAAAACCCCTCCTAGCCAGAAAACACCACCCAAAAAAGAGAAGTAACAGCTGCGGAACTCTCAACCTCAATGCCAACCGCTGACAAAGTTGCCATTGTTGGAAACTTTATCAACATGCAAATAAAAAAATAAAATTTCAAATTCCGAATCCCATTCAGAGGGAAAAAAGAGACGGCTGGAGATTAGGCGACGGACACCAGTGGCCGGAAACCCATCGGATAAATGACACAAGAACTCCAAGTGGAGCACTCTATCAAACAAAAAACAGAGGAATATTTAGCGACAATTGGAAAAGCGCTGAGCGGGAAATCCCCTCTCAAATGGTTAAAAAATATCATAAACAACATGGTACTGCTAAGCCGTTTTACTTTAAAGTGATTATTGATTTTATTGGGTAAATTACAAAAATTTAAAAAAAGAGGACTTAATAATCTTTATTAGCTTTTTGTTATATAATTAATCCATTAAAGACACAAAATGATTTAATTTATTCATAAATAGGTTCTAAATTCAGTATTAAATAGTAAATTATATATTTAATTTTTCGTAAAAAATAATGAAGACACTTTTTGTTTAAATAATAATAATACTAAATTCAATCAATAAAGTATTTATTATTTCTGTAAATTCTAAATTAATTCATAAAAAGTCAATCAAGTTTTATGCTAGACTTTCTATTTAAATAATAATACTAAATTCAGTCAGTGAAATATTTATTATATCTATAAATACTCAATGTAGTCATAATTCCTCTCACTCCAAAAAATCGTGAAAATTCTCCAGCTATTTTCCATAGTTTTCAATAAGAAGCTTTGGTCCTCTTCGTTCCCTCGGGAAACTGACTTTTCTTTACAGTTGAGTTCACTCCCGGTTCCAGTTGATGTTCGCCACCATTTCCCCCACCAAAACACCCGACTTTCCCCGACTTTCGCATGTGCCATTTGCCACGGGGCAACGGGAATATCTATATATTTTCGTATCGCACGGCCAATTTGATGACATTATTACGGGAAACTGCACAAAAGTGTCGAGTGGGACGACCGACGACTAGGAATAGCAACAGAAATATAGAAATAGCAATAGAAACAGAAAGAGAAAGAGAAGAAGGACACTGAGCAGAGTGTCCTTTTTGGCATGTGTTGCTGAGCATGAAAATTGCAATTTTTCGCCAGATAATCCTGGGACCCTGAAACAGAACCCCAGGAACCCGGAAAAATCGCCGAACAATGCTGCAATGTTGCTCGGCAATCGGCAATTGGCAATTGGGTGAGTGGCAATTGATTCGTTGCACCATGCGAATGGATCCCAATTCTCTGTGATTTTTTCTTGTACTTTTTTCTTTTTTTTTTGCTTGTCATTTTGTGGGGTCGACCGCAGTCGTTTGGCCACAGCGGGTAGTCCTATATAGAGTCCATATAGCCCAATAGATCGATCGATCGCAGCGCATCGAAATGCTGGACAATAGCGAAATTCAGCACATTTTCAACGCTTTTAAGGTCGAGGTGTGATTTCAGATCGGTGATCATTATGGCCATTATCTCGAGTGCTAAGTGGTCGCGTGTGACCAATTCTTATTTTCATTTTCAGCTGGCCATCGGCAAATGGCGGGATTTTTATGGTCAAATCAGTAGGGTGTAATCAACCGAGTAAGTTGTCAGGCGAAATATTGTCTAAAAATTAATAGTGGCCTGTAAAGAGGGACATTTGTTGGCCTACTTAGCATTTACTGAAACTATTTTATTTATATTTGTAAACAAATTTTAGAATTTTTCTTAAATATTTTCTGTTTTTGCCAAAAACAAAAATCCCGATTTTCCACTAAAACCCATCAGTATTTTTGCCGAAACAAAAAAAATAATAGTCCAAATATGAAAAGTCATACCTCGTTGAACTCGTAGTAAAATTCCCAATCGATTGGCATTCAAAGCTGAAACTTTTTGATTTTTGCCATTTTTTGCAAAAAATCATGATGTAACCATCATTAAAAAATGCGAAATTTATCAAAAAATAAATTTCCTAGAAAGTGATGGGGATCGTTAGTTTAGGTCGTTAGCTGTTCGAAGCAGTATGTGGTTTTGATTTGGGACAATTTTTGGCTGAATTACAGCAAAAAAACACATAATAATATCTGGTTTTTGCCAAAACCCCAATCCTGATTTTCCACTACAATCGATCACCATTATTTATTTGATTTACAATTCTAATAATGTTTAATAATAATAAAAACTTATAAAAAAAAGAGTACTTGTGTAAAATATGATTTTTGTTTACAAAATTCTGCTAAATAAAATATATTTATATTTTTAAACATTTTCAGAAAGAATGGTGGTAAGTTCTTCTATTTATTTTAAAATTCAGAAAATACCTGCTGTCCAATCTTGACTTTGGCCTCTGACTCTGTCAAATTGACTTGTTCATCGTCGAACTGAATATATTCTGTGTGCACTTCCCTTCACTTCTATTCACTAAAAAATAGAAGAGGAAATGAAATGACCGGAAGTTAAATCAAACCAACTTCAAATGTCCGAAAATTGCCGAGAAATTCGAGACTGGAGCTGAAATTCGCACTCGTCGCATTCCGAACACGTAACAAACTAAGCCAAAATTCAGATGGAAATACAAATAC
Source organism: Drosophila lutescens (assembly GCA_037075285.1). Taxonomy (NCBI): domain Eukaryota; kingdom Metazoa; phylum Arthropoda; class Insecta; order Diptera; family Drosophilidae; genus Drosophila; species Drosophila lutescens. The sequence goes on along the minus strand of JBAMCF010000413.1, from coordinate 4,265,666 downwards.
AAACACGTTGCTGCTGTTGACCTTTTGCGAATAATTCAAATAAAATTTACACCTTTGAGCCAAACGGAAAAGGGAAAAGGGGGCGGGGTAGTTGGAAGGGGCGTGGCTATTGACCAAGGGACTGCCAGCGGAAATCCTTTTTCAATTTTATTTCATCACAAAATGCACAATCACAAACTGGTGAAATATATTTATCAATTTGTAGTTAAATCGCTGTTTATTTGGCTATTTTTAATTTTAAAAAATAAATAAAAATAATAAAGATGTAAGAAAAAATAAATAAAACATTTCCATTAATAACTTTGAATTTTTCATCTTAAAGTTATTTAAAAAGAATTATTTTTCCCAGTGCAAGCACACAGCTGCTGCAAGTTATTGCCGAAATATAATTTGAGTCTTGGCCACTGAAGTTGATTATGGTCTACGCCTCAACGGATCCCAGCCAGCAAATTTGCTCGACTCGGTTGAAAAATCAACACCAAGCTGTCCCTTAAAAACTGGCCATGTGTGTGTGGGGGCCATCCTTCTTTTCCCCCCTTTTCCGGCCCCCATTTCCCTGGAAAACCTTCGGCCTTTCGCTTCCTTTGGGCCAATGTGTCTGGCCTAAGCCCTGCGGCTCACATATCAGCGCGCATTAAAACAAAGTGGGCATCAATATAGAACCCGAAGCCGAAACCCCCCAACGACGCCCCTGCCTCCTAAAAGGGGGTAACTCAATTTGCACAAAAGAAAGGAAAGGCAAAGCAAAAAAATTAGGGGTTGAGGCAGTGCATTAAAGGAGCGGGGAAAAGTGAAAAGGTTTTTATACCCTGGGTTATTTTTATAAAAAAAAATAAAATAAAATATTAAATAAAAAAAAATGTAAAATAAAATAAAAAAAATTATATGTAAAATAAAAAATATTTATTATAAAATAAACAGAAAAAAATGAAATGTTGCTGCAGATTAAAAGATCCTAATAACTGTATATTCGATTACTTGTTTATCAAACTTATAATATTTCTAAGTTTAAAGAAATTATAATATACCTATATTTAAATTTTAAGTCAATTTGGTAACTGGTATTTTTTAAAAAATTGTCTTATAGATTATATTTACGATTATAGTTGTAGTTTCTTTTCGCTTAGAAATAATCATTAAATTTGTACTCAAATAAATAGTTATTATTTATTATTATAATATATCATTATTTTTATGTTTTTTATTTATTATTATTATATATATTTTTCTAAGGTTTTATATAATTTATTTATATTTAAATATTTTATAAGTAATATTCCTCTTATTCACTATTTAACTTCTTAATTAATTTGACTATATTTTTGTATTATTAACTTTTCTATGGATACTTTGTTAGCCTTTCCTTTGTTCCAACCTTACAGGGTATTTCACTGGCAAAGGATCAAATGGACGGCGGCAGCTTTTCACTTATCAGAGCGGTCGGGGTCCCAATTATTAACGCCCAAAGCTCCAAATCCGATTTGCTGAGAAAAAAACCCAGCCCCCACATGCCACCCTTTTTGACCAAGTCAATCCTGCTTAATCCTGGATTCTGGATCCCGGGGGCCTTTCACACACACAGTATGCCAAAGATATGTGTATGCTAAGTAGTTTTGGGAAGGAAGGACAGCTGTTGCGGGTCCGAGTCTTTCGAAATCGAAATCTCCGGAGAATTGCAGACGGAAGTGCACTTGAGGCCGTGGCGCCGGAATTCGTGTGAAAAGTGTTGCATTTGAATTTGATCTCGACCTCTCGACCTTCACACATCCCACGAGGACAAGTGTTGGGCCAACAACTACACACAAACACACATCCTGCCAAGAGCCATTAATCGCAGTTCGATAATAATTTCATGCTCGTTAACAGGACCCGGTTTCCCCCGCCCCTTTCCTCTAATTTTCTGGCATATTAGTTACAGGACCTCCGACCTCCGCAGTCCTTGTTATCGTTAAGCAGTCGCTAATTAGACGCACATGTGTAACACGAAACCGCATTTAAGTTTTTAGGGAATGGAAAGGGACAATGGTATGGAACACAGGAGCAACCACCGACACCAAAACACCGAAAACCTCGTTTTGTTCGTTCCGGCGAAGCACTAAAACTGTCCCAATTGTTACGAAATTATACACTTGAACTTCTCAACTTTGTTGTCCTCTGCCTTTTTCACTTCTCTGTTTTTTAATGCACTTTTCCACCCCCTCGACCGGCGGCGGGTTAAGCACTTGCCCGGGGGTCAGACCGTAAATTGTGATCCTGAAACTGGAACTGAAGTTGAGACTGGGAGTGAAACTGAAACTAAAACTGCCCCGGTCACAGTCACACTTCCTTAGCGCTAATCCTGGCAAAAAACATTTATAGGCAAAAGTGGCGAATGGTTTTTAATGGTTCGCCTGTGGGAAAGTCCACATACGGGGGTTTTTTTGAGGGAAAAAATAAATTATATCTTATCTATGTCATGCATATTTATTTGATTTTTAGCTCTTCAATTTTAAAAATATTTATAATAATTTAAAATATGATTTTTGATGTCATGTTATATTTATGACAGAAATTTATTTAAATTTATATTTAGCAATTTAATGGCTTTCAAATAAAGAAGAAAATCAAATGATATCTTATCTATATCATACATATTAATTTATTTCTAGTTCTTCAATTATAGTTATTTATAAAATTTTAAATAATATGAAGGACGGTTATCATCATGCTTTGATCATGATCATGATCATTTTATATTTATTTATTTCAATTTATATTTTATAAGGAATCTATTTAAGAGGTTTTCTTATTTTCGTGTGGAATTTTCACTTACGAGAGATTGTATACAAATTTTTTTATATCGTTGGTATATTTTTCATAGATTTATAAACCTTTAACCTCTATAGCTTTAGCTTTATACATTCTCTCCATCTGTATAATATTTTTAAAATATTAAGAAAGCAGTTGAAAAGGAAAAATATCTTTAAAAATTTATTTAACTACAAAATGCTAATTATTTAAATATTTAAAATAATTTAAAAATATTAAGAAATGAGTTTAAGATGTTTTTAGTTTATTTTCGATTTTAGACAGACTCTAAAAATACCTTGTATTTTTCCTAGCTCGTAATAACAATAAAAAATGCCAAATATTATACCATCATCACCCGGAAAACTTGAACCATGAAATCCGGTTGCCTTTAATTAAGAAGCACCGCCATATTTCTGCAGGATTTCCTCCCCTTTTCCTCGGATATCTTATTTCTTTAATAATCTTCTCGCGGCCAAGGAATGCGGGACGGGGAAAAGAGCCAGATTTAATATCTGGCCGCCCTTTAATCTATCAGCAGGCCAACAGCTGTGGCCAATGGCCGAAAATCGAGCAATCCAGCATCAAACGCAGCAATCCAAAGTCGCCGCCCCTCTGGATATTGTTATTTTCATTCGCCTTTCTTTGTTTTTAATAAATTTCAGGGCAGGATGGGCCATGGACCATATCGACCAGGACGTGGCCATGATAGAGCTGATGATTCTGTTTCTGTTTTCTGGAGGGGAGGGGTTTCGGGGACTCGCCCTTTGTTATTTCGCCTGGCGACATTTGCATGCCTCATTTGAGGACAAGTTCCTCTTCATTTATTTATTTTATTGCGGCCTCATTCGCGTTATGAACTCAATGGCCTGTGGACATTATTTTAATAATTGTACTCCCCTTCGCTGGCCCTCGGTGCTCTCTGTTCTCTGTTTATTACTCGCATTCCATTGATTTTCATGGATTTCTCGTAATAAACTTTTCTGTATTGTAATTTTTTATGTATACAGTTTCAGCTGCCTTCTGCCCGTTCGATGTTGCTAAAGGAAAACAGGCGGATTCGGGAAAAATATTGATGAAAATGAGATGCTGGGTAGGTCTTCCAATGGTCTATCACTACATAAATATCGGAAATAAAATCAGAAAGACTCAAGGAACTTATTAAAAAATATTATAATAAATTTATTTTATAAAAAATGTACAAATTATTTAATAAATCTGAGTTACTCATAAAAAGTTTTAAATAGTACTAAAAATAATATTAGTAACAATAAATTCATAAGATGTAATATAATAATTTATAAATATTTATAAATATTTTTATCTACAGGTATATATACCTTATAGCCAGTAGGCAGTAATCAACCGGAAGACACGCCGTCTGAGGAAGATATCTACCTACCTAAAATCTAGTTCCAGAACCGCGTTCTCAAACCCCCGACAACTGAAACTAATCCCCGGGCTAAGCTTACACACACTTTGTGGGCTAATTTATCTTGAGTGGATCGGCGCAGGGACAAAGGGCTATCGATCGATCCAGCTCAGCATTCAGCATCCTGGCAGGTCCTTTGTAACCGGGTGTGCTTTTGTGGGATATCTATGGTATATATATGCCATATATGGTTGCTTGGACAAGTGTCGGTTGCACAATGAAAACGGAAAACCAAACAAAGGACCTGCACGATCGCCCGATGAAGGATTATCCCAGACAGAAAGTCTGGGAAATCCTTTTTCCCGGCCCCTATGCACACACATATATTAGCCCTAAGTGCGGCTTAGCCGAATGCTAATAGCCAATGGAAAACGGTAAATATAAAGGAGAAATCTAAATTCGGAGCTCGGAAATCTGAAATCTGAATCCACACATGCCAGTGCAACCTGTAGTCTTAGGTGGCTTTTATTGTGCGCCGCCCTTTGTGCCAATTGTTGCCACAAATTGCTGAACAAAGACAAGTGTAGCGCCGGCGCTGCCACAGCGATCCGGATTCGGATTTGGATTCGGATTCGGAACCCTTATCCCATATCCATGGCCACCCATTAATATTTCAATCGCCCGAACTCGAACTCCACGTTGCTGGCATTTTGTATTCATGGCCCAGGATTTGTTTAGATGAAAAGGGGGGCAATGGGAAAAAGGACTCTACAGGATGTGCAGTCCCAGGACAAGTGCATTTTTATTTCTTATTTACAGAACTATTCATGCGCTCTTTTTGAATTTTTAAAAGAATTTTAAAGGGCATTACGAAGGCTGCAAAATATAATTCTAAAAAGAAATATATCATTCTAATAATAAGAAATAAAAATATAGAAATAAATTAAACAAATAAACTCAAGATTCGCTTTAGTTATAGATTTAAATATAATATTTTAGTAAATAAATCAAATGACAATCAAAGAAAATCATGAAAAATGGAACCTAATATATTTTAATATAGTATTTAAGTGAATAAATAAATTAATTACCAAAGAAATGTATTAAAAATATAACCAACTTTTAAAACATTTTATAAATCTGAGTTACTGATAACAATTTTTAAAAGCAACTAAAAAGGCAAACAAATTTAGAAATTTATAAAATAAATCCTTTTACTTTAGTAATATATTTTAATACAATATTTTATTAGATAAATAAAATCATTTCCAAGGAAATTTATTTTACAATATAACCAACTCTTAAAACATGAAATAATTTAATAAATCATAATAAATCAAATGCAATATTTACTGAATGTGTTAATAATAATAAACAATAATAATAATAAAAGCTTCAAAATATTTAACAGAAAAGCAACCAACTCCTAGAGTCAGTATATTGGTTGGAATTTTTCCAAGTGTAGCCTATTCAAGCGTATTATTTTCTAAATTCCAGCACTTCTTCACTGCCAACTCTCTTGATCCCCCGAAATAATCGAAGGGTGTGGGCCTGTCGGCTCCTCGTGGTTCTTTTTCCCCCCTGAATTTTTGGTCTGCGTGATTTTTTATTTGGCTTTTTTGTGCCAGCACCAGCGCTTTTTCAGCGAGGACACCACACTATGTTTCTAATCAGTGCAGCTTCCGCCGCTTTCCCGGCTTTTTCCGCTACGCCGATGAATTTTCCGTCAGTCAACAGAGCGCGATATTTGTCAACAAGCGGAACTATAAATATGCATGCAATGGGGGAGAGTGGTTGGAAAATGGGAAAATGGGAGAAAGGGGGGGAAAATGGATGCCATCAGGGCATTTTTTTTTTGGGACAGGGGACAGGAGGCTCTGATTTTCCACTCACAGCCAGGCAGGCATTTCATTTCATTCCATTTCACATTTCCCATTTCACCGTGCACTTTTTACTTTTCGTGCAAACTCATTTTTTACACAGAAAAATCGCTCGCAACTTCGCTGGCAAGGGAATAGAAAATCAACCCAAAACCGAGAATCCATCCAGCCGACTGAATATATTTTCCACACACACATAAATCTAAAAACTTAGGGGCAGCACGCCTTTCGAATTTCCCAGGATGCTCAGAATGCAATCCGCGATGCGATCTGCTGCCCAGCAGAGCCAAAAGCTAATGCGAATGATGTGCTATGGTAAGTGAATATTATAGAATAATTTATTATTGCCATGGAATAATTAAAAAAAAAATATTTAAAAAAATTCTAAGGCTTTTTTTCTTATATAAAAATATTAAAAAATATTTCACAAATTTAAAACTAGCTTCTAGATCTTTAAATCTTAATCAGAATAATGTTGAAAAGGATTTAGAGAATATTTTTTTCAACTTTTGTTACTTATATAAATGTATGGTTGTATGTTGCTATAAAATAATGTAAGAAATTATTTTAAAAATTAAAAAAAAGTACCCAACTTTATTATGCCTATAAAAAAATTAAAAAAATATTTTAGAAATTTAAAACCAGCTCCTAACTATTTAAATCTTATACAAATATACCATCCCCATAGATTCCCAACGCATTAAGGCGCCGTTTCTGGTCCAAAATGGGGAATCCCCTGCCAATGCAGAGGAACTCGATACTCAGGATAAGGAGGGGTCCGAACAGACCCCGGCGGCGGTGCCACGCCCTCGCACGCCCCTCCACAATCCGTTAAGTCGACGCCACACTGTGAACAGTTCCCGACTGCAGTACATCAACGACAAGTACAAGGAGCTGGCCAACGAGGTGGAGTTGCGCAAGCCCAAGGAAAAGCCCTTTGTGACCCGCCACGCCCTCCATTCGGGGCGGTTCGACAAGTGATAAGATCTAAAGATCTTATAAACCTTATAAATTAGTGATCCAGCAACTCCCACTCACTTCTTGTTCAACGAATTTCGCCTGTTAAATCACAAAGTAAAATGCTGTACATAAAATGCATACATAATGAATTTAATTTAAATCAATTCATATAAGAAATATTATTTTAAAGGACTTGGAACTACTTTAAGTTAAAATACCCTTGATAAATACTTTTGGGAACGGTCTGAAGTGGATGTCTAGTCAAAAGGGAAAGGCATAACGAGGCATCCAACATCCAAACATCCAACAACCAGAAACCGACAACCGGCAACACATAAGCCGCCATGTAACGGATGCGATGTTGCATTTCCCTGGCAGTTGCCTTGTCCTGCCTTCCACGCTGGATGCGATTGGGAGCGGAACCAAAAACGACGCATTTCTGAGGCGAAGGTGGAAATGGAAATGGGAAACGGAAAATGTGAGTGTAGGGAGTGTAGGGGGTGGGAAAACCCAGAGGCCAGAGCCATCAAATGCCAAGGGTCCGGGTGACAAATTCTTTTAACTGCCAACTTCATATTTCGACAACTTTTTGAGGTATTACTAACTTTTTTGGGGACTTCGATTTACGATTTTCCTATCGTAACTCGGCTAATACAAGCCGCACAGGTAAACGAACAACTGTTTTGGGCGGCTTAAAACATGGGCTAACGTTTCGCATCACTTTTCTGGATATACAATTTTTGATCAAATTTCGCATTTTTCATAAGGGGTTACATCATGATTTTTTGCAAAAAAATGCCAAAAATTAAAAATTTCCAGGTTGAAATGCCAATCGATTGGAGATTTTATTACGAGTTCAACGAGGTATGGCATTCCATATTCGGATAATTATTTCCATTATTATGTGCAAAATACTATATTTTTTGGGTGGATAATCAGGATTTTGATTTTTGGTAGAAATTTGACATTTTTCTTAATCGATTTTTTGCTGTAACTTGGACAAAAATGTTCCCAAATCAGAAAGGCGTACCGTTTTGAGCAGCTAACAACCTAATAATTAATATCAGTAAACTTTCCGTCTGATTTAAAAAAATAAATATTTGACCAAATTTTCACATTTTTGATAAGGGGTTACATCATGATTTTTTGCAAAAAATGGCAAAAATTAAACATTTCCAGGTTGAAATGCCAATCGATTGGAAATTTTATTAAGAGTTCAACGAGGTATGGCATTCCATATTCGGATCATTATTTCCATTATTATGTGCAAAATACTATATTTTTTTGGGTGAAAAATCAGGATTTTGATTTTTGGTAGAAATTTGAAATATTTCTTAATCGATTTTTTGCTGTAACTTGGACAAAAATGATTACAAATCAAAAAGGCGTACCATTTTGAGCAGCTAACAACCTAATATTTAATATCAGTAAACTTTCCGTCCGATTTAAAAAAATAAATATTTGACCAAATTTTCACACTTTTGATAAGGGGTTACATCATGATTTTTTGCAAAAAATGGCAAAAATTAAAAAGTTTTAGATTTTAATGCCAAGCGATAGGGATTTAAAGGACGAGCTCAACAAGGTGTGACATTCCATATTTCGACAATTTTTTACCAATTTCTGGACAAAACACTGATTATTTTTCGTCTTAAAATAAGAATATCAAATTTTTGGCGAAAACGAGATATTTACCATAATTCAGCTGAACTGTTTAACATCGCTTGTATTTTAAAATCCCATGAACGCCATCGTAAAGATGTTTTTATTTGATTTAATCTATTAAAATAATGTTTACCCCGAGAATTCCGAAGCAGCATTCCTGTTGAAACCACTCCCGTCTCCGTTTCTATTGTCTTCAGGATGAGGCGTCATTGTTCCAGGCTGAGCCACATCCACATCCACATCCATCTCCTGTTGCCGGCCATTCAAAAACTGAGTCCGAATCCGAGTCCCGGGATCCGGATTGGGATAGGTGGGGAAAATCGGGGAAAATGGGGAAAATAAGGGGTCTAAGCGTTTCACTTTCAGCTCCGTTTGATGGCCAGTCGCTTTTGAGCATGAAATCGCAATGCACACGCCACCCGCTTTTTTTTCAGATTTTTCCAGCAGCTTTTGCACTTGCTCCTTTCATCCATACAAATCACACTAAACCGAATACGTCAAGGCGTGGAAAATGGGTGGAAAACGTGGAAAAGGGGGCTGGTGCACTAGCTTTCCTTTGAGTGCCAGTGCGCCGGGTCAATATCACAGGGAAAATAGAAAATAGCCGCAAAAAAAGCGACTCTCTCCCGATAAGAAACAAAGGCGGGAAAAAATCCAGCAAAAGGGAAAACAGGAGCTGACTTGACTACAAAACCCAAGTCGCAGCGGATGCATGGGTGGGGCGAAAAGGGGTGAGAAGGGGGGCCATGTGCGAAGGATTGACTTTGACTGCCGAGCCATATGTATATCCTGTTTGTGCCGAGATTTGGCTTTGAGCTATGGATATCGTTAGAGCAGCTCATCGATTTGCCACCCCCTTCCCCCCGGGGGGTCATGGGTGGGGCAAAAAAAAGGGGGGCCGACTGTTGTCGCAACTTCGAGTGTCGTGTGCTGCTGCAAAGTTTACAAGCTCCCGAGCATTCTCTTTTTTTATGCACCACCCTGCTGTTGCTGTGGCCCTTTTTTAATTACATCCTTCGCAAAAAAAAAGAAAGGGGGGCAAAAAAAGGCAAAAGGACCTTAGGGGCTGCTGCTGCTGGAAAAACGAGGAAAAAAAGAAGGGGGTAAGGAAAAAAGCGAACCCGGCCAAACCAAAAACTTGTACAAATGCCATGGTTTGGCTTTGGCCTACGAGTATCACATCCTCTTCTTTTTTTCCACCTCCACGTTAGTTTATTGTGAAATTCCAATAAATGCAGTGGGCGTGGCAGCCATAAAGGTAGTTGTACAAATCGAAAGGGGGGCAAAAAAAAAAACTAACAAGAGGTGCAGGGAAATGGAAAATGGGCAACAGAGGAAGCTGCAGCCCCAAGAACGGGACAAAACGAGCAGCAGAAAATCGTAGAAAATCGGAAAATTGGCCACGCAATGTGGGAAAAAAAGAACGGGGCCGTCGAGAAAGTCCTAAAGGTTTCGGCTTTAGGGACCCCATGAAAGAGCTATTCAAAAGAAAATAATTAAAATAACTAGTAGGTTTTATTAAACATTTAAAAAAATTTTTCAAATAAATCTAAAAGTTAAAAAAAATACAAATGATTGGAAAATAATTATATTTATATTATTTATTGTAAATATTAAATATTACAAAGCTAAAGCACATACTTAAGCGATAATTAATGGGTTCTATAACTTTATTTATATTTACTAGGTTTTTAGACAATAAAATTATTTTTAACATAAATCTAAAAGTTAAAAAAATATTAAAAGGACAGAAATAAATTATATTTATATTATGTACTATAAATATTATACATTAGAATTATAAAGCACATCATTAAACGATCACTAAAGGTTTCTTTGAACTATTCTTAAAATTCTAAATCGTTTCAGATTTCATTTTGTATTTAAATCATTTTTAAAATAAATCTAAAAGTTAAAAAAAATTGAAAAGATCAAACTTTATTAAATTTATATTATTTATTCTAAGTATTAAATATTGCAAAATTAAAGACTATAATCAACCGAGCATTAATGGTTTCTTTAAATTGATTAAAACATATTTTCCCACTTAAACACATTTACACAAATGCCACAGATAAATGTGAAAGTAAAACAAATAATTGAATCAAGAAACTAATAATTATTAAAATAAAGAAATATTTTGTGCCTTCTTTCACTTCGTTCGATAATCAAATATTAAATATTAAGAACATTTAAACGAGTAGTTTATTTTCCTTTGAATAAAATGCATTCTTTAGTCCCCTTTTTTCTGCCCAAAATTAAGAAGTGATTCCTTCTATTAAGTGAACAATGAGGAAGACACCTGCAGCGCCTTGAGCCGGTCACAAAAGAGGAACGCACCTGGAAAACTCGGCTCACCTCCTCACAGGACTCCACTTGGTTCGATTGTGCCAGGGATTGCGATGCGATGCGATGCGCCAAGGACATCATCGTCCTGGTGGGAACAAAAGGGGGAGGGGGGTGGGAAATCAGGAGGACTCTGTGTCTTCCTTTGGGTAGGTACTTCGGGTACTTGGGTACTTTGGGGATTTTGTGCAGATTTACATGCAAACAATCAAGATATGCCCGGGCTTTCAAGTGCCCCGGAGTTGCGAGCAGGAAAAGCGGAAAAATGGGGGCAAGGGACCGCCTGCCAATACGTCATGTGTGCCTCAGCAGCGGCTTACCCATGAGTTGGTGGATGTGGAGGTGGAAAATCGGGAGATCGGGAAGTGGGCAAAGGGAAATGGGCGGGTGGTTAAATGCTACCCGTGCACGTTCCGTTTGCTTTTCACATCTTTTCACCTTTGATTTTCCATTCGCATTTCGATTGTCGCCGGACTCTTTTCCCTTCGCCCTTCCCCCTTACCACCCACTGATGGTTTTTACTCGCATTGTTCCACTACACTTGAAAATAATAATAAGATGTCCAAAATTGAATTTATTTAATATTATATAATATATAATATAATAATATTTCATTTAAACTCTTTGCTTTTCGGTACCCTGTTTATGTGCAGTGTCCAAAATGTAATTTATTTAATATTCCTTTAATTTTCATTTATAATAATATTATATTTTTTTATAAATTAATACTATTTCTTCTAAAATCAATGCTTTTCAGTCCCCCCTTTATTTTTGCACTGTGCTTTTTTCTGCGTTCCTCTGGTTTCGCCCTTGTTATTTTCTCAACTCTCAATGTTTGTTAAATAAATATCTCTACACATGTTCCGTTTACAATCCCCCGCCCTTCTTTTCGCCGCTCGTTACTTTTGGTTGATATTATTGGTTTTTAATTCAATTGGCACTTACGTATGTTAAATGTTTTCTTCTGGGGATTACTTGACATTGTCTGGGTCCCCGTAAATCCCCATTTCTCGCCCCCCACTTCCCCCTTCCCGAGCTCCCTTATGAATGTTGAATGCGAGTTAATTATTTAATGCCTGTCACCCAGTGGCTAACACGACCCCGTTCAAATGCAAATTGCCTTCGTCACCAGCTGGATTTTGGGTTTGGGGTTGGGATTTTAGACGTGGACACAAACAACACGGAATCCACAGGACACGGGACTTTGGACAGGAAAAGAGTCTGTTCAAAAACAACTGAAGAGAAGCAAAAAAAAAAATAAATCCTTTAAAGGTGAATAATTAAATTCGCTGTGTTCAGGAATTAAAGTTATATCTAAAGACTTTTTATACTACATTTTGGAATTTCAACCTTTGATTTGTATAGTCTAAAAGCGCAGAGTTAAAGAGAGTGGAAAATTAACCCTTAGCACCCTGGCATCCCCAAAACTCCAAAACAAACTTATGCATCCCCCGGTTTGGTCAAATATGGCCGCCAGGGTTGCTTCAATTCAGTGGGTCAAATAATGGTCAATATTCAAGGGGAAAAACAGATCTCTGCGCATGTCTATAAACCTAGAATATTCTAAACATTCAGGGAACTTTTCCTATATTTTAAATATTATGTCTGGATTTTTAGAAATATTTGCCTTAACTTGCAGCCCTTCTCTGCGCTTTTCAAAACATGTACCTAACCAAGGGGTCAAGAAATCCAAGGCGCAATAAAAATGATTTAAATCAAGTGGGAATTAAGTCCTTAAGTAGCTAACCTTTAAATATTTAAAATAAAATTTTTTCTATATGGGAGCCCTTCTCCGCGCTTCTCAAAACATGTAGCTAAATGATCTAAGTCTTTAAATTTCTTGCACTTCTATCTTCGAAATATTTTTTAAAATATTTTTAATAGAATTTTACTTGCTGCGCGCCGTTCTCTGCGCTTCTCAAACACTTTAGCTAATCCCCTGAAAATGCCCCTTGGATTCCCACATGTGTGAATGGAATTTAGGGCCAAGATGAGGGGTTTTTTCGGGATCTTTCGGCTGGCAGCAGCAGAAAACAGCAACAGCAGACACTACAATGTCCAACGGGGCTGACCCAACGATATTTACGAGTTTGCTGCGCGCATTATCATTAATTTAACGGATTAGCAGGAGCCTGGGGCCCACATCAGAAACCACAAAAACCGCCTGGAAAAAGGACACAGGGGCCTTTGGGCCCTTAGGCGTAGGCCTACACATTGCGCTACATTCCAGGAATTTTAATTGAGCTGTTTCCGACTGCTGGTGCGTGATTTAAGGCAAATCCCGAAAATTGTGATAATCGACTTTGATGCCGACTGTCGCCGCCGACATTGTCGCCTGCCTATCTGGGTTTTTCGGATGGAAATGGATGGAAAATGGATGGAAATGGGAAAAGAGAAGACAGAGGACAGAGGAACAGCGACAGCGACAGATACTGAGATGTCCTGTTGTTTTTACCACTGCCCCACGAGATGGAGAGAGGTCCTTTTATTATTACGACAGGACGACACTTGGGTGCAAACGAGCCGATTATTGCCGCCTGATAATGTTCTAATTGCCCTGCAGTTCTCGTTCCCGTTCCCGTTCTCGTTCTCGATTCCCAACTGCAGTCTTCTCTCAGTCTCTCTGTCTTTGGGCTCCTACTGTTTGGGCCCATCTAGACCATCCACGGCCTTTTCATCCTTGGCAGCAGTTGCAGTTCGAGTCGGTTGTCCTTTTGTGTGGACGGCACGCTGGGTCCTCCATGCTAGCCCATCCTATCTAACATATATATCTGGCGTATCTGGCTTGTCGGTAGGTGTTTTATTTGCCAAATGCATCCGACAACGCAACGGGGGCCCAGAACTGCAGATACAGCGAGCACTTCATTAGTATCTGCATCCTCCAACTCAAAATCGAAGCCAAGAAACCGAAAAACCGAAAACGAATACGTATACGAAACTCAACCTGATATTGAAACTAAACCGACGGCCAATCACTAACCGCAGTTGGTCACTTTCCTGGAATTTTCCACAGTGTCGGTCTTTTTTGAATTGTCACCAAGCCAGGGAAATTGATTTCTCAACTTTTTCACCTGAAAAGAGGAAAAAAAACCTCTTTATTGGGTTTTTGGAATACTATTTTGTGGGAACAAAATTGACTTAAATTTGAAGTTAAATTGTATTATTTTTAAACAATTTAAATATTACCTTAAATATATCTATTTAATTTTAGCTATTTAATTTTAATATTTTATCAATATAAATAAAAAGGAAAATTAATTTTACCCGAAAAAAAAATATTTTGTGGGAACAAGATTGTCCTTAATTTTAAGTAATCTTAAATTATTTTTATAGAATGTTGTATTTATAGGATATAGAGTTACAAAATTGGTTTTGCATATAAAACGAAGTTAAAATATCGATATTTTAATATATTTTAATACCTAAGTATTTGTTATTTATTATTTATATTGTCTTTAATCTGCATATCCACATTTTAACCCATAACCTTTTGTTATTTATTGCGAATAATAAATTTCACTGACCCAAAATAAATCTGAATAATATTACTTGTGAATAGATCAGGTGACATGGATTTTGGCTAGATGTCGTAGGTCGTTCGACTCCTTTGCCATTATCTTATGCGCTGTTAATCCAATCTATTTGCGCCCAGATGGAGACCCAATAAAACCGAATCGCCGGCAGTAAGGGAAAATTGAAACGCATAACAGCCGCAATGGGATACCCCCAATTGGGTCGCCAAAATGAGTGGAATGGGTGGAGCCCGCCTCGAATGCCCAACAAGATTTGATTTTTATCGCAAGTATATTTGAATTTTATTGCGTACGAAATTCGCGATACAATCGCCGGCCATAAAAGCGACTGGAGCCAAGTTCGCATCGAGATCCGTGGCCAAATCCACCTAGCCATGGCCGAAATGGTCCGAATGGTCAGAATGGCATAAGCAGAGAGCAGTCACCATTTCTTGGCCACGTTGGCGTCATTTTCCACGCAATAAAATAAACATTCAAAACGAAATCAACTTAAACGCCTCACACTGACCCCCACACGGCCTTAACCCCTTGGCCCCTTAACCCCTTGGGTCCAACTCCTTGTCCATTCCTCAATGTGGCTCATTTAGTTTTATGCTTATTTTTATGTCACTCTTTCAAGTGATACCCTACAGCTACAGGGGTATGATTATTTCTGGATCAGTCTAAGGTTTACCAAAAATAAAATAAATGGTTACAAATTAAGGAAATAATTTATGAAATTATTTAGGGCTATAAATTTAAAAAAAAAACAAGTAAAACTTACAAATATTATCCATATTAAATATAATACCCTTTTTTTATAAAATGTAAGGTTATAAACTAATCTATCTGTTGCTATAAAAGAATGGCTTTTTAAAACGGGAAGTTTAAACTGCAGCAAAAACGGTTTGACATAGAAATCTAAAAAAATACAAGAAGAAATATAAAAATAATTCGAAACTAGGTAATAAGAATAAAATAGCAAATATGTTTTAAGATAATAAAAATTTAGAAAAATGTAATAAATAAATAAATATATTTTCTCTTTTTTTCAAGTAAATAATTCCGAACAGGGTATTTGTTTCTTCGTCAAAGTGACTCCATATTATTTTGTTTTTTTCCTGACTTCCCTGACTTTTTTTAACCCTGCCCCCACCGCACGGGTCAAACTTTCAATGGCCAGTGGCCGCAAATCCCCGCCAGCTTGCAGCTAATAGTTTGGGTAAACAAGGGACTCGGTCGAGAAGGGTTGATTTAATAAGCTGGACCGATTCGATTCGAATTCTATTATCTATCCCATCCCCATCCAACCAACTAGCCATCAGGACCCAAATCAAATGCGTATTTATCGGGACTTAAATGAGCCAAGATGGGGGGGGGGGCTGAAAATGGGAAAATGGGAACACCCACGAGCTGCCGAATGCTGAATGTCCCAAAGTGCCTTGGCCACAATGGGTTCGGTTTGGTTTGGTTCGGGTCGGTTTTGGTTTAGAGTCTCTGTTTCTGTCTCTGCTACGAACTGTGGGGCTTTGTTGGCCATTTGATGGAGGAAGAAGCCAAAAGTCAGAGGCACACAGAAGCAGCAGCAGTAAACAATCGTAAAATCTCCAAGGAGACAATGGACCTCGGCCAGGAAGTGAAAACGACAATGCCGGGGGTTCCCCTTTCCATTCTAGTTTTAGCTTCAGTTTCAGTTTGAGCTCTCCCTGTGCGGTGACATCATCGGCCAAATACAAAATACCAAAATGCCAAATGCCAAACAACAGTTACCCGGGGCTGTTACCATTTTCACGGCCCTGATTGCTTCATTTTCGGTGGCCAACAACTCCGCCGGATGAGTTATGGCCACATGGATGGCGAATGGCCCATGGAACTGGAACTGGAGTCCAAGTCCACTCAATAATAAGATCTCAATGGGATGTTTGAGGGATCCTCGGACGGGTTTGATTTATACTGCGGATGCGTCTGGCATCGGCCAGCCGTTGGCCTCATAAATGTCCCAAAAAGGACCTCCGCCAGCTGCTCGTATTTATTTCAGGACACTTTTTAAGCCTTCGCTTTATTGACTAACAGCTTCCTTTTGATTGTTCTTTAAAATTACATTATTATGAAATCTACTTTAAAACTTTTTTAACATTTTTAAAAGGAATTTCTTTTAAAATTTTTGTTTTTTAAGAATTTATAAAAAATTCTTTTATAAATATTTATATATGCAGAATTATTCTACGTTTCTATTATTTCCTATTTAAGTTTTCAAAATAGTTCCTTTCTTTAACCTATTATAAATTTCTTTTTATAAATATTTTATCTACAGAATTAAAATATTTTTGTTTTATTTTCTTTTAGCATTTTTTTAAGATTACCATTTCTTAAAAATCCCTAACATATTATAAAGCTTTATTATTTATATTTTATATTCAGAATCGTATAATGTTTGTATTATTTTCTTTTTAAATTTAAAAAGATTTTAATTTCCTTAAAATCTGTAACATATTATATATTTTACTATATTATTTTATGTTCAGAATCATATTATTTTTTTCCCCTCTTAACTTTTTAAAATATTTATATTTATGTTTCAAAAATATTTTCTATTCATCTTAAATCTATTGTTTCCTATCAATGCAAACTCATTTCCCCAAGTGGCAGATATCAGTTCAATTTTTGTCCGTAAAGAATTTTTCAGCGATCATAAAGCAATGAGGTTGGCGGAGGGGGGTGTTTTGTGAGGGGTTTTTGGCAGCGGGGACTGCGTCATTTTCAAATTGGTCTGCGGTCCATGGCGTCGTCGTGTTATGAGAACCCGGAATCCGATTCCCGAGAACCTTAGACGGACTTTTATGCGCTCACATAAAAGGGCGCAACATCAAAACGAATCAAAAACGATAAAAACTCACTCTCTCTAACTTTTTTTATTTAACCCCCTCATGTGGAGCTGCAAATTGTCATTAGACATGCCGAATTTATGATTTTCGACTGTGATTTTGCTGGCTGTTTTTTGTGTGTTCGTTTTTTTTTGCACAATGTGCCATTTGATACACCACCATCACCACCCACCACCCGCCGACGCCCGCTTAAGTATGCTACACACATTTTTTTGGTAACCCTTTCCAAAATGGCACAAAAACCCCTTCCAACCCGCCGTCCCTGATGTGGCACACAAACTCATAAATTGTATAAATTGTTGGGCTATTATTTCTCGTGGCTGTCAACGCAATATTGCAGGCAAATTGTCCTGGACACTGACGACAACATGTTGGTGGAAATGGCGGAAATGGGCAAACAGGGGTTAAAGGTCGGGCTGAAAAGCGCCGAGACCCTCTCGCATATATATGTGTATATATTTTTGCGAATTTTTATGAGCCCCAACAATGGAGTTTGAGAAGTTGGAGGCACTCTAAAATGGAGATTACTCCTCTTTTTGATTATTTTTCATAGCACCGAAATCGAGCTTAAAAGTCAAGATAAATGTAATTTATTGGTAAATTATTTTTCTAGGTACTCAGTAATAGGATTAATATTTTTATAGGTAGTTTATTTTTTCCAGCTTTTTCATTTGCTTAAAAATTAAAAAATTTATTGTTAAGATTTAAAGCGGAATAAAATCCTTTTTTTAAATATATAAATTATATATTATTTTTCTAGAAACTCAGTAATAGGATTAATACATTTATATTATATTTTTTTATGATTTTCCTTTTGCTAAGAAATCAATTTATATTTATTCTTATTATTTTAATACTTTTTAAATTATAATTAATTTATTTTAAATATTAAATTATATTTTATTTTTCTAGATACTCAGTAATAGGATTAATATATTCCTAATTTTATTATTCAAGCTTTTTCTTTTGCTACAAAATCAAGTTAAATTTATTCTTATGATTTTAGGCGAAATAAAATCATTTTTAAAATATTTCATTGATACATTATCATTTTTCTAGATTTTTAATAATAAGGCTTATCTGAAAATTACCTTAAATGAAATCAGTAACCTTATATGTAATGGAGGTTCACCGATAACACTTTCAGTTGCATTTGTTAAATCCCCTACCCTACCCCTCTCCCTCTTCCCTTTTTTTTACCCAACCCTATCCAATTTTTATGACATTTTCTCGGCTCGTTTGTGTCACATTTTTACCCATTTTCCGCAATTGACTTTGCAGCCTTGACTTACGCCAAATGACATAATTAGCCAGGGGGCGGGGGGCGTGGCAGGTAGACGTTTTCCGTTTTTAGGGTTTTTGGTTTTGGGCTAGGGTTATTATATACGTACAGTACGAACGTAACCCTAATCCTGCGTCATAAAAGATGCAATTTCGCGCGAATTCTAACCCCAGCAAATCCTTTTTTTCGTCACCCTGTTCCAAAAATATCCCTTCTTCCTTTTTTTTCGCTGTTTTCCACCGAAATTTTCCTCCCTTTTTATGCTATTTTTATTATTATTATTTGCGAAACGGTTAGCAAAGTCAATTGCTTTATGGGATTACGATTCCTGTTCTCAAAAAAAAATGGAAGAGAAAAAAAACAGCAGGCGGGGCATTCCGCTTACGATTTCAGTAGGTGATGCCTTACAAGTCAGCTGCCTGTGGATTTTGGGGCCCCATCCATAGAACCCCATTTCCTCAGTCGTTAGCCAGCCGCCGACTCCTAAACAACAAACTAAAAATCTATAGTTTTTTATATTTTTTTTCGTTCAAAATCAAGAAACCAAAATTTCTCAAAAAATATACAGCTGCAATAGAAAAATTTTGAAAAGCATACAAAAATTGGCAAGGCTCTCAGTTCTTATAAAACCCAAAAAAAAAATTAAAAAAGTAAAAACGCGCGGAAAAACCATATAACATATCCCATATCACTGTGAAATCTAGAAAAAAAAAATATGCAACGTTCGGTTTTCAAGGGCACTTTTCTGATCCTGCTGAAAAGGTCCTTCCACTTGGAGTCCTCCTCGGCTGCTGTCCCTGCCAAGAGTAGCTGCCTGGATCTCTTGGGTCGTCTGCTCCAGGGGAGATTGAACCTTCTAGGAGGTCGTCCTCTGCCCTTCAGATTTCTACCCCTGTTCAAAGGGGACCACCGTAGTCTGTACTTCAATGCGGATGAGGATGAGGAGTTCCGCCGTCGCCTGGCCATGCAGCTGAAGGAGCTGCGAGAGGCGCTGCAGGAAACGCAGGAGCTGCGGGAGAAGCAGGAGGATGAACTGGAGGAGGAGCAGCAGGAGCAGGAGCAGGAGGAGGAGTATCATCCGTATACCACCAGGTCACGGGAGATTTCCGCGGAGGATCTGAGCGAAGAGGAGCTGAACGAGATGCGCGAGCTAAGGATGAGTTCCGCTGGCCGGGATGGTCCGGATCAGGAGGGAGAGCAACCGGAGACCAGTGAACTAGAAGGCGAGGAGACCACAGCGGAGGCCCGGGAGCCGCAGGAGCCTCAAGAATTCGATGTTCAGGAGGTGCGAGAGGGCGACATCGAGGGCGTCTACTGGACGGGCGAGGGCAGGCGGATAGTGACCCAAACCCCGCAGAGGAAGTCGGGACACTCGGGCTTCATCGACGGCGAGGGCGAGGAGATACCCCTGGAGGAGTTGCCCCATCACCGGGAGGAGCCTTCCCCTTCACCGCCAGCGCCTCGGGCACAGGCTTCCAAGGGAAGCCGCAAATCGCCGTCGGCCAGCGATTCCGATGAATAGCCAAATTGCAAACCCTCTAAAATAAATACAAAAGGCTAAAGACAACCGCTCCTTTCTCCTCTTTTTTCCCCGTAAACCTTCTGAGGTTTCTGCGGGCTGGTTGCATTCAGTTGAGTCATCTGTAGGCAGGCCTACCTGTGCGCAGGCCCACTGCTTAGCAAATTTTATGCAATGCCGCCGTCGGGAGTCAAGGACAATTTACCTGGGCCCTAGAGTAAATCCATCCATCCACACGCTTCCCACACGCGGCTCGCACTCTCACTCTTTTTTGAGGTCCTCTAAAATCCTTTTTTACAGCCACAGCCCTTTTTGAGTTTCGCTGAAATTCTGGGAAAATTAAATGTACATAGAAATCTTGGCTTGCTAGAATTTTTAGATACATTTCAGGCATTTTTTTATGTATTTATCATATTTATTTAATATTTCTGAATTAATTTTATTATTTCTGGATTTTCCCTAAAATTGAGTGAAAATTTAACATTAATTTCCTGGCTTACTAGAATTTTGTGGATTTTTAGATAAATCACAGGGATTTTTCTAAAAAATCGTTAACTATTTGTGGAGTATATTATTTACTCACTATTTCGATTTGAATTTTATTAGTTCTTAATTGTACCGTAAATTGTAGGAAAATTGTACATTAACTAATTTCAAGATAAATCCCAGGGATTTTTCCAAAATGTCTTTCTTAATTATTTGTGAAATGTATTATTTATGTATTATATTTATTTACTAGTTAATTTTATTTTTTCTTGATTTTCTCGGAAATTGTTGGACAATTTTACATCAGGACTCACAAAAAATACGAATTGGTATTTAAACCTTTATTTCGTTCGATTCAACATGGGTATTTTTCAATAATACATTTTTATTTAAATAAGATTTTGCTTTCAAATAGTATAATCTTATAATTAAATAAATGACTCAATTGATGTTTCAATTTACGTGAGAAACAAACGAACACAAGCACATTTTGTGGCCCAAAAAAGAAGGAAAGTAAAAGAAAATTCTCCCCCTTTCTGTGGTAAATCCATCTGTACCTGCTCCATTGACCCAAGATGATAAATGATGTTTGCCAATCTATCTGACCCGAAAGGCCGGAAATTAAATTTGTTTGAAAATTTGCCACTTTTCTCCGTCTGTTCTCCTTGTTTGTTGTTTGTTTTCCCCCTAAGAGTCACGCCTCCCCCCAGGAAAAATAAAATACCAGGGAAAAATCTGGGAAAAATTAGAGACTGTGGGAATGGGGAAAAAGACGGGGAGGAGACCTGAAGCTAAGAACTAATTTCGGAAAAATATTATATAATACAAGTATCAACTTAGGGGAAAAAATACGGTGCCAAAGTTTATCCTGTGGAAAAATTATGATTGAAAAACGCAAGAAATGCATATTTTCTTCCCTAAAATATCAGTATTTTGGGCAAAACATTGGAAATAATGGTCCAAATTTGGAATGTCATACCTTTTTGAACTCGTAATTTAATTTCCAATCAACTGACATTTCAACCTGGAAATTTTTAATTTTTTGCAAAAAATCATGATGTAACCCCTTATCAAAAATGTGAAAATTTGGTCAAATATTTATTTTTTCAAATCAGACGGAAAGTTTACTGATATTAATTATTAGGTTGTTAGCTGCTCAAAACAGTGCGCCTTTTTGATTTGGGACCATTTTTGTCCAAGTTACAGCAAAAAATCGATTAGAAAATATTTCAAATTTGTACCAAAAAGCAAAATCTTGATTTTCCACCTAAAAAACAATAGTATTTTGGTCATAACAATGGAAATATTTATCCAAATATGGAATGCCATACCTCGTTGAACTCGTAATTTAATTTTCAATCGATTGGCATTCAAACCTAAAAACTTTTAATTTTTGTCATTTTTCGCAAAAAATTGTGATGTAACCCCTTATCAAAAATACAAAAATTGATCAAAAATTAAATTTCCTAAAAAGTGATAGGGATCGTTAGTTTAGGTTGTTAGCTGCTGAAAACAGTCGGTCGCTAAACTGTATGCCTTGATTTGTCCAAGTTATGACTGAAAAACCGAAAAATCAGTTAGGGTGTTCAATTGCGTTGCAAAAGTGTAAAATTTGTAAGTCTGCCAGACAAAAATTGTGAACGACCTTTTTTCCAAAATCGTTGCAAGATATTGACGTACAATAAAAGGCTAACTTCCTATTTTTGGTATTGCTTGATGATTTTTGAGGAAGAAAGAAATGCAAGGGAGGCTTTGCCTAAAAATTGACAAATGAACACAAAAATGGCCCCCTTTTTACTTTATATGAGAAGTCCGCGATTTCTAAGGCGTTAAATGGCTGATGACGGACATTAAAGTTGATTACTTGTATTATTCATTCTTATTTGGTTTCACCAAAAATTTGCTTAAACCGCGAGTTCTTCAGATTATTGGGTGGCCAACTTCTTGGTCAAAAATGTCATTTCCTTACCGTCTTATATAAGCAAGTCCTCAATTAAATATCAAAATAACCGAAAATAAAACCGCGAACTCTTTGGCATATGGATGTTATATATGCATCGCTTAACAATAGCATTCACCAAGAAAAAAAACATTGGTCGCCAAAAGTAGAGCAACAAAATCCACACGCGAATTCTTAAGCGTCAATCGGCTTTTGGGTTGACTCACCATAGACTCAAGCCCGACTCTTTAGTATTTTTTTAGTATTTAAAACCTCTATTTTAAACCATTATTTCTACACAAGTACAACAGATTTGTATACATAGGCTGGGGTGTTGTAGGCCTTGCTAACTATTTTGTATGGAAATTGTTGTTGGAACTGCTTACACTTTTACACTTTTCAAACGTTTACAACGCAATTGAATACACTAAGTATATTTTTGTCCAAAATTCAAATTCATCGAAGTAAATTATTAATTAAATAAATATTAAATAATTTTAAAATAAAATAATACAAATGCTATTGCTTTTTTCTGCTATTACTTACAATTTGTTTTGTATTTGAATTGAAATTTCCTTTGGTCAATTAAGTTATTAATGTCTGTGGAATTGTGGCATCTCCCCAACCGGCTATTGGATAAAGGTTTCGTAGTTTTCGTAGTTCTTTAGCTTAGAGACGACCTCCCATTGAGCAGCGATTGCAGCAACCTGCGACAGTTTATTGAAACATTTTTCAGCATTTCTTACACAAATCCGTGGTCAGGACAATGAGAGGGGGGTCTAAAAAATACGGAATACGGCGTGGATCCTCATAAATCATGTCATATGTATGTACTATATAAATACAGGCCATATAACCACTGCGGTCGTCGACGGTGCCAGTTTGTCTGAGAGACCAAAAGACCGAGAGACCTGAAAGTGAAATCCCAACTATTATCGGGGATTTTTCACTCTCGCCTTTGTGCGGTTTGTTGGGGTTTTTTGGTTTTTCAGTTGCCCAAAAGAAAAAATCAAATAAAAGAGGAAAAAACGCGGGGACAAATGAAAACATCAAATCATTCATAACACTTGTTTAACTGGCATTGATTGAGCCAACAACACACACCCCATGATCCTGACCATTTCCTCTTTATTGTCCTAAGCGATTTCTCAGTTTTCAGTTCTCAGTTCTCGATTCTTGATTCTCAGTTTTTATATTCCAGTTCTCAGTTCTCGACTCTCGGTTCTCGGTTCCCAACCTGTTCACTTTCATTGATGGCCAGATCCTCATTGTTTACGGAAAACATTTCGAGTTCAACTGAATCGCTCATTGTTTGATTGGAATTGATTAATGTGCCCCTGGTTCTGAGTTCTATTCATCCGTTTAGCGTTTCCCTTTTTATTTCTTTTGCTTGGTTCTACTCTGGAATAGTCGGGGGTGTAGCTACGTGGAGCGGGACCTGTACAGGTTGGCCCGGCCCTGGGTTAATGAGGCCCTCAATAAGTCAATTAGTTGGCTGCCGCGGGGATTAGGGTTGATCCTGTTTTTTGTTCGAACCTCGAAGGCCTCAACTCGTTTCTGACTTGCTCAATTGACTTGTCTGCTTTTTTTGGGGGGAGTCGATTTTAATAGAGCAATCAGGATTAGGTCCAGCTGAAAATTCAATGTAAAGTCATTAATTTAAATGTGTCAGAACGCTAAAATAAATAATGTTTAATACTATTATTTACTAAAATAATATATTTCGGAGTTTTTAGATTTTAAGTAGGTACTTTTGATTTTTAAATTTTTTTTTTCACGCATTAGGAATTGTAATTTTTTGATATGTGATATAATATTATTTATATTTCTAAACGCCTTTGGTTTATCAATTAAAATTCCATATTCCATATAAAAAGTTCTTCTAAAAATGATGAGATTTTTAATACGTTTGATTTTACAATATATTTTTTATTTTTTCACATATTATAATTATTTGTAGTAATTTTAATTTTTTGAGTTATATAATATACTATATATTTTTACTTTTTTATATTTCTATAAGAAGCATTTGAGATATAAACTAAAGTTCACTAACCCAAATAAAATAATAATTATGAGATACAAAATATTATTATATGTTAATTACACATTATTTGTAGGAATCTAAATTTTTGAATACATTATCATGTATTTACATTTTTTTAAATTTCTATCTATAAGCACCATTTGAGTGAACAATTAAAATGCAATATTCCCTATAAAAAGTTGCTCAAATAAACCTAATCACTGACCCAGTGCCAATCGACAGCTTGACCTTTGATCTCGGCGACCCCAAAATTGATGGCGAAAGTCTTGTGATTTTTTTGGACCATTAAAATTTCACGCCATGGCAACGCAAAAGATACAAATGTATCTTCGAGCGAGAAGAGATACATTGCGTGTGGCACAGGTGGCCTACGGTGGTTCGGTGGTTCGGTGGTTTCGGTGGTGGTTTTCCCCTCTGCACTTGTTTTGGAAAATTCGCAACGCCCGGCGATTTATAAATGATATCTCAGCAGCTATTTCCCCCCACCCAACTTTCCACTTTCCACCCTTCGATTTTTTCGCTTCTTTCGGTTTGGTGATAACGTGAAATAATTGCGTGACAACCATGTTGCGATAATTTTCAATTAAACTGCGTTTTCCCGTTCTTTTTTTTTTTTTTGTGTTCTAGGCGTAAAAAGAGAGAGAGAGAGCGCTAGCGTGAAATTTCATATTAAAATCAACTGATTTTCTGCTTTCATTTATTCATGCTGTTCCCCGTTTCTCCTTGTTCTTATTGTCCATACACTGAGATAAAATGGGCACTTTTCGAAAAATTCCTTCTGTTTTGTCTAAGCACAGTGGTCATTATATTTCGAAATAACATTTTTAATATATTTTAAATTATTTTTTAAACAAAGGAACGCCATTTGCCACGAATAATGTTTTTTTCAATTAAATGTATTTTAAAAATTATCAAAAAAAAAACCAATGCATTTTTAATGAGTAAATAAAATTTTTATAGATTTAAATAAATTAATGCAAAAATAAAATCTTTTATTTTCAACTGATTTGCTGTCTACTTTAATAAATAATAATTTCACACCCGTTAACCCACTATTGACCCACTGTGCCTGCAGAAAAGTGTCACACTTGTGCGTCATTAACGCCGTCGGGTCACAGCTGGTGGTTGGGTGGTTTGGGTGGTTTGGGAGGTTCGGGTGGATTGGGTGGTGTGGCCTTGTGGACTGGGGAGCGCTGCTTCCTTTTGACTGTTTGACTGGGTGGCTGTTTTTGGGATCCGGGATCTATTCGGTTGGGTGGCTCTCCGTTTTGGCCCTTTTCGGGGAGGATTCGCAACCACTGTGGTTGCCAACGACATCGCCAACCATTTTTCTGCGGTGCAGGACGCGTTGTTAATTTGATTTGTGCGCTTTGCAATTTAACAATAATATTGTCATCAGGTTTCGCTGGTTTTTCGGTGGTGCCGCTGCCACGAGAACTGGATGGCCCATGGTGGATGGATATGGATGGGGGCGTAACCAATGCCCATTTAATTAGATCACACTGCGCAGCTCTTTGATGGCCTCCAAGAATTTAAAGGCTACCATCTTGTTAGCTTCCATTCAACGGGCGTGCTTTGTTGACATTTTCCATTGGGGAAGAATTTTCATTTTTGGGCTTGCTTTCTTTACTTTAGAAATAAACAAATACTTTATAAATATAAATATTAAATGCACAAAAAATACTACATTTAAAATTATGTATTTTGTAAATGCCTATTTTTAATATAATTTTTTATTTATATTAAATAGTATAAGTAGGTATAGTATAATAGTATAAAAAATATATAAATAAATACTTAAAAAATATTCAAACAAATACAGCAAATAAAATGTTGAATTTTATAAATGATACATTTTTTATAAATGATTGTTTAACAACAAATTAAAAGCTTAGATTAATTCTTATTATTTATTAAAAATTATAAGACACACAAAATGTTTTTGTTCGCCATTTCTTGGCTTTTTATACCCGTTACTCGTAGAGTAAAAGGGTATATTGTATTCGTGCAAAAGTATGTAACAGGGAGAAGGAAGCGTTTCCGACCCCATAAAGTATATATATTCTTGATCAGGATCACTAGCCGAGTCGATCTAGCCATGTCCGTCTGTCCGTCTGTCTGTCCGTCTGTCTGTCTGTCCGTCTGTCCGTCTGTCCGTCTGTCTGTCTGTATGAACGCTGAGATCTCGGAAACTATAAAAGCTAGAAGGTTGAGATTTCACACACATATTCTTGGGCTTCCTACGCAGCGCAAGTTTGTTTCATCGAGGTGCCACGCCCCCCTAACGCCCACAATCGCCATAAACGATTTTCAAATGTGTCTGGAGGCCACATCTTTTAAGATTTTAAAAATATATAAACGCCATTTTATAGTGTTTATTAATACCTATCGAAATGTAGAAGACATTTTTCAAATCGGACCATTCATTAAAAAGTTATACGCAATCAAAATTGTTTATATATCTATCTCCCTCGCACTCCCTTTAGCCCCAATAGATAGTCGGGACACCAACCCGAGTACAGCGTTCGCACTCCCTTTAGCTGAGTGACGGGTATTAGATAGTCGGGACACCAACCCGACTATAGCGTTCTCTCTTGTTTTTAATGTAAAAAATAAAAACTTAATTAAAATAAATTTTTGTATTATTTGGTAATATTGTAAATTAAATTTTAAATTTTGTGCCTTATAACTTATAGCGTTTTAAGTTAACCCCCAACCGTTTCACTTAATTCGCACTTCAAAGACACGATTTTCCTTTCCCCCCTTGTTTTCCTTATCGAAATCAAATCTTTCGCGATCTGAACTTCACTTCACTTAACCCAAACTCAAACCTGAGCCCCCACCATCTGGGCTTTGATATTGCGTAGGCTTAACCCACACGCAGGCCGCAATAACCGCATGTGCAGCATATCCACCCGAAAGTAACCACCCAACCACCCAAAACCACCCACATGTGGATGGGTTATTGGGTTAATCAGCACGCACGGGGATTTCCAAGGCGGCGGAGCTTGAGCTTTTGCCTTTCGAGGGCGTTTGCCAAAGGAGATGACATGATTTTGAACTTAAGGGCAAACACTTTTCGGGCGAATCGCGTGCGAATCGCGTCATATGGATAAATGAGTCCTGCAATAAAGGGACCAAATACCGAAAACCCAAAAACCGAAAACCGGCGACTTGTAGGGCAACAAGTTTTGCGTGGACACGTGTTCTTCTCGCCCGAAAGAGAGGGCTTTCACAGAATGGGACTTAAGCCAGGACACGAGTTCCATATAGCATATATAAATATAACCACCCCCAATTGTCGGGCCATTCCTGAAGTAGTTTCTACGTGCCTGGCCATTGTTTGATGTGGATTTTAATTGAACTCAAGTTGATGCCTCGATGGCTTAACAACAGCGACAACCGCAAATATTAAAAAATAAAACCAAAACAGGGGGCTTCACAAAAAAAAAAAACTGGCATAAAGAAGGAAGGAAAGCCAAGAGCCCAAAACATCAACAAAAGGACCTGCGGTGGGTGCTGCTACAACAGCGGTCATAAAAATAGATGAGGAAAAGTTAGGAACCTTAAAAATAAAAACCAAAAAAGGAGAAATATATTCTTTAAATAATTATAATGAATAATATATTGCCAAATATAAATATAGTATATATTTTTTATCTTACCTTAGAATTGATTTATAAATAAAAATAGTATTTTTGGTTTATACTAAATTGTTTAATATATAATAATGTTTATACTAAATTCTTAATTAAATTGTTTAATATATAATAATATTTTTAAATATAAATAGTAGGTATTTATTTTGTTTACACCAAATGCCTAATTTAATTGCCCAATATATTTATTTAGATTAATATGGTTCTTCCAAACCCTAAGCTTCCCTATTATTTCCACCACCACTGTACCACCGAACAAAAACACACGTTGAACTCATTAAAAAAAGCTGAAGAGCGGAAGGACAGGAAGGACTTTAGCGGGGGTAGGCCAAAACGCATATGTCACTCAAATGAGGCGAAGGATAACGCCGTTCTGGGGTGGTTAGGGTGGACCTTCTTCTTCTCGTTGTTGTTGTTACTCACTTGTCAGGGCCCATTGTTAATGACAGGAGCCTCTACAAAAAATCTGCAATTGCGCTTTAATTTGAATTTGGACGCGAGTTTGATAAATGATTGACTGCACTTCATTCCACCCGCCCTCTGCCGCTCACAAAAAAAAAAGAAGTCACTTAAGTCAAGGTCCTTTTCCTGTGCTTCCTGTCGCGGTTTCCTTTCAGAAATATGGCAAAAGGCAGTCGGTCGGCTTTCATAAATTAAATCATCCTTGTAGCCCAGGACAAATTTAATTTTCGCAGCTCCTTGGTATTTTCTAAGAGCCTTAAAGCGACAAAGGATCCTCATTTCACGCATTTGAATGGGCTAAGAGGATCAAGAGTGACTCATCCAAGCAACCTGATGAATATATATATATATACCAAAAAGGAAACCCCATCTTCTCATTCCTGTTTTCCCGGTTTTTTTCCAGGACACAGGAGTCAGGGCAACGTTGGCCGAAAAATGCGGGGAATGCCTTGTAAGCCAATTAATGCGCCAACTTATTAGTTTTTCGGGCAGAGTGATGCTGGGTGGGTGGGTCAATCAACCCCGGGGCAAGTGGTGCAGCTGCCTCCTCTTAAATTGCCCCACCCACCCGAAGGACCTTTGATTTCCTCCTCCACAGCCGCCATTCCGCATTACCAACCACCCACAATCCGGCTTCATTATTGAAATCCTTGAAAGGAGAGAGAGACAGAGCCAAACCAGCAAGTTGCAAACCATTGTGGCCACCCCAAACATCCAAAAAAAAAATAGAATGGTATATGTATATATGGAAAATAAAGGGGAGAAGCATTTGTTCGATT
Source organism: Drosophila lutescens (assembly GCA_037075285.1). Taxonomy (NCBI): domain Eukaryota; kingdom Metazoa; phylum Arthropoda; class Insecta; order Diptera; family Drosophilidae; genus Drosophila; species Drosophila lutescens. The sequence continues at coordinate 4,236,086 of JBAMCF010000413.1, read as the reverse complement.
TCTCAGGATGCAGGACCTCTTGTGCGGTGGGCCCACACAAGAGGACATCGAGTGCAATTAATGTTAATGTTGAGATATTTATGATGCAACCCCCTTCAGACTTCAGCAACGTTCTTCTATTTTTCGCTTTTTATTTTACAGAGCCAAAGAGACACCCTTTTTAGGCTGGCCGGGATATTTGCGTACACAGTAAAAAAAAGGGGGTCTTAAACAGAAATTGACTAAATTAATTACAAAGAGTTGTTGAAATAATTCAAATAAAATTAAATAATAATAACAAACTAAACTAAATAAAACATCATTTTTTATGAATGAATAAATAATATATTAAATGTGAAAGCTAAAAAAAAAATGTAAAATCTCAGAAATATTTTTTTAAAGTCTTTAAAATTACACCAAAATATTTAAATAAATACTTGAAAAAAATCCTGATTATGCCACTTTTTTTAATAATGAATAAATAATCCGAATTACTTGGCAAGTAAATTTTAGATGCAAGTAATTTATTTTATTGTCTTCAAAATTACACTAAAAAAATTTTTTAAAACTTTCTACCACAGTTTTGCTTAGTGTAATCGTTCGAAACATGCAAATCCAAAAAAGTGCCACCCTCTTTGGCCTTTGGGAGTTCAATTTCTGTCAAATAGTTTCGTATTGTTCCGAGGATTTGTCAAATCAAAAACTTATGTTACAGCTGGATTAAAATTATACATGTCACTGCGTTTGAGGGGCAGCAGCTGAGGTCCTTCGTCCTTCGTGCTCAGTCCTTCCTGCTGATCACTGAGCTATATATTCCTGCCCCTGTTTGTTGTGCCCGATTTAACGGTCCGGCGCGCAAAAGTAAAACTTTCAAATGAACAGCTAAATGCGCACTAATAGGGGTTCGGATTTCAGTTTTCAGTTTTCAGTTTACAGTTCTCGGTCGCCAGATTGATTGTGACATTAAGCAGGATTTATTTATTTATTTACTCCTTTCGTCCTCTCGCCGCGAGATGCAAATTATGCCCGCACTTTTGTTCCGCCTGCAACTCACGTTAATTTTTTATTTATTTTATATTTATTCTGTTTTTTGCCTTGGGGTTGAGAGCTTTCTGTTTGCCATTTGATTTTGTGCATTTCGCGCCTCGGCCCTTTGTTCTCTTATTTTTTTCCTCCTTTTTTAAGGTTTTAGACAAACAAATTGAAAAACCGAAATGAAAATGTTGCACACTGTGTGTTTCAATTTCAATTTGGCATCGGGCGGACTTAGTGGTAAATCGCATAGTGACAGTCGGCATCGGGCTGAATGGGAACAATCGAACGAGCGGATTGCCGGGACATACAAATGTCCTCGTATTCCTTCCTGCCGGACAGCTTTATGTTTTGAATTTGTAATGAAGCAATCTATGCATTCCATATGGACCGCCAGCAGCAAAAAAAAAAAGAACAAAAGTCCAGAAAAACCTATTCGCAACTATGTTTGCGATAGTTTGGCCAGTGAGATTCGGTTGAGTGGACCGCGTCGAGTGCCCTACGCACTTTTGACAACTACCCATCGGTAGTTATAATATTTCCACAGCTCTCTACAAATTATATTCACCTTGATTTTTACTTAATTTATTTTTAATTTATTTTTAGTTCAATTTAATTCGTACATCTTACCCTGATAAAGAAATTCCCAAACTCCCTGGTCTTTTTTAATTAATATTGCATTTAATTGGAATTTTAAAAAATTTTTAAATGTGTGATAAATATTTAAATACTTAAATATCTCAAAGTATGTTGCTATTTATAAGTATAATATTGTCTATATTTATTTATTTTATTTGTCTATTTATTTTAATTTTGAAATTGTATTTTTATTAAATTATTTAAATTATATTAATGATAGGTATGGCTTAAAAAATAAATTCATATATTTAGACATCTCTAAGTAAGTGGCTATTTATATTTATAATATGGTCTATATTTATTTATTTTATTTGTCTATTTTTTCAAACTTATAAATTGAGTTTTTAATAAATTATTTAAATGTTTGATTGATATGGTTAACATAAATAAAAACACACTTATGTTTAAATATATGTATCTATATTTCTTTATTTTATTTATCTATTTATTTATAACACATTATCTCTATTACTTTCAGGTATAATACCTTGTCTCTAAGTCTAGAATTTCTCCATCTTCCTGCAGCTAAAAACTTTTCATTCAGAATGTCCTTTTTGCATCCGTATCCTTATTCTCGTATTCGTATCCGTATCCGTATCGCCAGCTTTATCTCTGATATCTCTGATCCCGGCGTGTCAATAAGCCCCAATCAAGGAGCATCAAGTAGCGCAGCGACGTGTGGAAAATCTGCCCCAAAATCTGCACATATAAATCGACAGGAATAAAAACAACAACGACAAAACCAAAAAAAAAGAAAAACGGACCTGCGAATTTATATATATCTACGTATGTATGTATATATGGGATAGATGTGTGTGGATAACGGAACAGAAAGTTTGCCCGATTCCGATTCCGATTTCATTTTATTTTTTGCTCGCTGTGATTCGGTGCACGGTTTAGTGATTCAATTATTTTTGTGCGCAATTTAGATTTATTGAGTTTGAAGCCGTTCCCCGGCTGACTGACTATGGCAGATGTTGTTGCTGCACTGGGAGAAATTTTATATTTTTAAAATAAAAAGTTAAAAAAAAGGAACCCGTATATAAAGTCCTTATAAAATATATAGACTCGCCTAATGATTTCGGGTATTAATAATAAAAAGGAATTTCTTTAAAAATATCATTCTTTAAGGCATAAAATAATAAACCTATTGTTATTATTTTTAAGTGGAAATCTAATATTTTGTATACTTTTATTCAGTTTCATCATGTTAGTCTTAAAGGCATAAAATAATCAAACTATCGATGTTATTTCCCAATAAAAGTATAATAATTTGTATTCTTGTATTTAGTTTAACAAGTAAATCAAATGATTATGAATATGATATATTATTTGTACATTTTTTCCCCGAGTGTGGCTGCTGTGCTGCTGATGTTGCTGCCGTGTCAGTTTTTTGCTGCTGCTGCTGGGATTTGCAGCAACAAACTGCATAATCAATACTAAAACGCAAACGTGTTTGCCATTTGATGGAATACGAGTTGTGAGTAAATAAAGGAGTCCTCCGACTGGGGATCGCATTGGATCGGGATTCGGATTCAGGTTCAGATTCAGATTCAGATTCAGGTTGGGGTTGAGTGGAAATCGGCGCTAAAAGCTTAATGCCCGGCATGCGTCCGCTTTCCGTCCGTCTGGCTGTCACGTGACGCATGCAATTTGCATCCGTTTCCGGCTGTAGCGGGTTAAAGGCGGCCAGGGGTTAAAAATCATTTGGCAACCATAAAAAATAAACTCACTCGCGTGTCTGTCTAAAATAAATAAATAGCGAGCATCGTTATAAAATAAGAGCAATATTTTTGTTACGCCAGTGTGTTGATTTTTACTCTTTATATTTTTTGTTATTTTAATTTTTTATTTAGCCCTTTTTGATTCGTGTTCAAGCTTTTCACGTTTTTGTTTGGCAAATCCCTTCACTTAGCACGTGATCTGCTCCCTTTTGTGTGGGCTTGTGGAAAAAATTGCAATTTAGAATATTTGCCATTCCCTTTGGCAGGAGCCTTAACCCTCGGCAGCCCCCACATCCCAACGTTGCCCATTTTCGGCCGATGCGAAAACGAAAACGCAAATTGATGCGGCAAAGGAATTTCTCGAATTCTTTGGCCAACTCGGCTGGATATTCCCAAGATTGGTTTTAAATGGGGAAATAAATAGGTATTTTTAAAAAATAATTGTTATTCAATTACTTACTTAATTAATTATTATTTATTATTTTGAAGACATTTAATCTCTTTATTTATTTTATTTTATTATATCGTCATTTATAGTATTTTATAGTATTAAATATTTTTATATAGTATTTCGTATTACAATATATTATGATATATTATAATACATTAAAAATACATAGTTCCAAATATCATACACAAATCTCACATATCTTTTATCTCACGCAATGATATGGTATTTTCAAGGAGTATCTTCAACATCTTTGCACCTCTTTTTGTAATGCTAGATGAAGGGAGTTTTTTCGGGACTTGTATTCCGAAATTCCCCATACCCTATGCCTCAATTAGCCGGGCTGTCACAACCTCCTGGCATCCGGATCTCGTTTCCGATCCGATCGGCTCCATTTCGAGTCAGCTCTTTAGCCTCCGTTATCCCGAATCCCGGATCCCTCGTTATCCCTATCCCATTGCAAATTGCAGATTCCATTATAATGCTTAATTTTTCATTACAACATCAACACCCTGTGTTGGACAACTTGTGAACATGACAATGCAATTGAGCGAAGGACGAAGGACGAAGGACTCACCCCGTTAGAAATTAAAAACACAAAAAACCGAAAACCGAAAAGGGTACAAAAAAAACTGCTTAGGGGTTGGAACCCCCCACCCTTTTCCCCTTTTGCTCGCTCATAATTTGGCCTTTGTGCGTCAAATTTATTGAAGTTAATATTTGTCGCCGGGAAAATTGTTGCAGGGCGAAAGGAAAAAGGGTGAAAATCGCAGCGGCGAGCATAAATCATGCAACATATTGCATAATCATCCCAAGCAGCCGCGTGATTTGTCGTTCCCCCTTTTTTATTTTATTTTTGGCTAATAGACTCCTTCTCCTTTTTATTTTGGAAAATTCGCCTACAGTTTTCCAACCATTTTCCAAGATATTCAAAGGACCCAAGGTCAACGCAATTTGCATGCAATGTTGCATATTCTCCGCCCGGTTTTATGATGCAATTTCAAAGGACCAAAAACCCGATTCACCCGCTGCGAATTCCGGGAAAATCGGGAGTTCGCCACTTTCCAAATTGCGAGTGGGTTCGGATCGCCGGGTTTTAATGAGAGAGTTTTCCGCATTTTTCCGCCGAACTGCCCTTTGCCCTTCTGTTTGCTCTACTTTCTTTCGGTTTTTGGGTTAACTTCGGCCCAGTTTCCATTGTTTTCCCATCTTCCTATGCAAATGGCCTTCGACGGCCCTTTATTGTCGCAATGTTATACAAATATCATAACCCAAGATGCATACCCGACGAAACCTATCCCAATTCCTATATCGATTCCAAGTCGCGGTTGTCGTCTGCCCGCTGCATTTATGGGCCATCATAAAAGGCGCTTTTGTGCTCTCATAACTGGGTAACTTGTCTTCGCCTTCGGGGAAATCCCTTTCGGCGCAGATTTTCCACAAAGCCAAACAAAAAAGAAGTCTAAACACACAGGGCGATTCGTAACGCCCGTTTAGCATTTGCCGAACTTTTTAACTCACCCCTTTTTTTATTAAGCATTTTGTTTCTTTTTTTTTTTGGTTACGGCGGCCGACCGTTAATCTCTTAATTTATCAATTGAGCTAGGACAGCAGTCCGCTTTCCATTTGCATTCACGCTCGCAGTTTCAATTTCAATTTGAGTTTCGCAAATTAATTTCCATAAATGGTGAGAAACGTGTCAAAGGGTTTTTCGAAATGCCCGAATCCAAATCGAAAATCGGGGGGTTGGAAAAGGGTTCGGGTTCTCGGCTCTCGGCCAGAGTTATGTTTACATAATTAATTAAACAACACAAAGACTGAGATGTTGCACACATGTGTGCCGGCGAAAAGTGTGAAATTTAAGAGGAGCGAAGGTAGCGCGAAGGATCGAAGGATTGCACAGTGGTTCGAAAACGAGGAAGGGGTAACTTTAAAAAATATTTAAGTATTTTATTTACGATTTTAAGTTAAAAAAAATTGTAAAACTTAAGCTTCTGTATAAATATATGCAGAATTTGGCATTGATTTGGTTTTAGAAATTTAAAAGACATTAAATTTGGATTTTAAGAGGAATGTCTTCACAATAATATGCTCTTTAAAAGTCATGAATAAATATTAATAATTCTATTAAATATATTAAATTAAAGCAAAAAAGGTGGAAAACATGAGTTATAGTTGCAACTTAATTTCAGGCATTTAAAAGACATTAGGTTTAGATTGTTCTGGAAATTAATGTGCTCTTAAAATACTATTTATTTATAAATATGTATATTCCCAGAAAATAAATATATTTAAAACCATTTAACTTTTAAAAAATATTTTAGGATTTTATTTAGCTAAGATAAAAAGATGGAACAACTATAGCTGCTTTATAATAAGTATATTCAGAATATGATACTAATATTATTTTAAGGAATTATGAAATGCAATAACTTGGCATTTTTCTAGTAACTAATAATTATAATATTATTTATTATTATCTCAAAAAATAACAAAAAATAAATAGATTTAAATTTGTGATCTCAAGATCCTCACCTACAATATACTCACCTAAAATATACCACTGTAACCATTATAAATGTTTGTAATCCCTTCTATATAGTTTCCCTCGAAGGGTTGCTACTGATGCTGCTGCGTGGTAATAAACTCATAAAAAGCAAACTAAAAAGGGGGTACATTAAAACAAAACTAAATTGTCATCTACGCACGCCCAAAAGCCAACCCACCGACAAGGCCGCATAATGGGTTAAAAAAGGGATGGGGTGGGGTGGGGCTGCAAAGGGTTAACAGCAGATGCAGATACAGATACAGATACATTTACACGGTGGGCGTGCCACTTGGCCCATTTGTCATCAAGAACCGGACCGAACTGGTTCCCCACACACTCGCGTTCAACCCTACAGCGGTGGCCAAAAAAATAGCAACGATATTTGCGGATTGCTTGTTTTTTATTCTGGAAAAAATTTAATTTTTCGTGGAAATTTTTTGATATTTAAAAAAAAAATTATTTTATATGGAATATTGTATTTTAATAAATAAATAATTATATTTTACTTAACTTCTGATACTTTTGATTTGTCATTAGAAACACTACTTTAAATTATTTCGATTTTTAGCGACTAAATTTGTAAAGAATATATATTCTTGAACGCAGCTGTAGACCCAAGTCGACTAAGAGAAATGACTTTTTGATTCACTTGCGCTAAACAGGCGCAAATGTCCCAAAGGATTCGTAGGACTTTTCCACCAGCTGGCGCCTCGACTTTTCCGCCTTTCCCCCGTTTTCCTTCCCTCTCCCTCGAGTGTGGAAATTAAATCGCAGCCATTTGGTGTCGCCATTTTATGGCACTTTTGTGACGCTTTTCCACTTGGCCGCCTTTTGTGGATTGCGGATTGCCGGGAAGGAGAAGGCGCTCCGACCTCGGCCAGGTGTGAAATTAGCGCAATTTTCCAGCCCACACACACACATGAGTGGCTTAGGATATAGCCCAATGTGGCCAAAAGCCTGCGGATAGGCTGAAAACGGGTGATGGGGAAGGGGGATTGGGGTTGGGTTGGGAAAGTTAGCTTGGGTATAGAACTATTTTATTTAATTTCGATTTATAAAAGAAAATTTAATTTAGCTATTCTTATATTTCAAAATATGAAATAAACTTTATTGTATTATATTTATCATCATTTTTATAAACACTTTTTGAATTATGTATTTATTTTGACTAGCTGCTAAATTGAAAATTAAATTCTTTTTAATGGAAGTAGGTATGTTTAAAATATTAACTAAATTTATTAAATAATATATTTAAAATATGTTTTGAAAGATTTCTGTAACATATATATTTATTTTAACTACCTGCTAAGTGCAAGCATAAAATCTCAAAATGTGTTTCAAAAATTCCTTTAAAAATTCACATTATTTGTTTTGGTCTAAATAATAAATTACATTTAGTTAATTTTCTCATTCCCTATAGCAAAATATATTATAACCCAAGTTAGCACACATATATATTTTTGTGTATTTATTTTTCAACAACTGAAAATTCCGCATTAAAGTCTTTGCCCCGGGAACAACATCATCCGCCCCTCCCTCACAAATCATACGAAAATTGCCTCGATGGGCTGACAAAAGTTCTTATAAATTCCCCATCTAGTTGGGCGACTAATCCCATAAATTTTCGGCTATTTAAGAACTCAATCGCCCAAATGAGCGGCACGAAAACAATTGTCGCAGACTCGAGAGGGCCGAAAATAAGCCGCCAATCAAAGGGGGGAGGGCCCCTCCTTTCAGCGGAGTAATCACTTAATGCCGCACACGAAACAAAAGTTCAGCTCGCTCCATAATTTTCCCGATTTTCCCCACATTTTCCCCTATTTTCCCCTTGACACTTTTGTTTTCCTCACAACATTCTTGAGATGCTTTTATGACGCACGGCTAAATGCCGTCGAAGTCGAGGGAGTAAATCACATGACCCTCTGTGACCCACTGCCAGAAACGACACCCCTTTCTAAATTCCCCCCCCCCCCCCCTCCATACAGACCCCTAATTTCACCCCTTTCCAACGACACCTCTGTTTCGGCGCGTGAGTAATGCCACTGGCTTAATTTCAGTTTGTTGTCACATATTTCGAAGATGCTCCCCACTAAACACTATGTACACTGAAAACAATATTTGTTAATGCTTAAAAAAGCATAAAACTTGGAATAATACAAATAAATAAAATAAATAATAAATATTATTTATTTTAATAAATAAACGCTGGTAACAATAAAAATTTCGTTTCTTATTAATAATTTCTTATATTTAATTTTATTTAATTATATAAATAAAATGTAATCCAAATAACTGGTCTTTTTTGTATTTTATTTTTTATAGAAATACAAGAACCCATTATACCTATACAGAAATCATTTTCAAACCATTTAAGAAATTCTTAACATTTAAATGGGATTTTAGTATTTTCATTTATAATAATAATTTCTTAAATAATACATTTTATTTTTGTATTTTTATTTATTTCTTTTTTAAATATAAACTAATTTAAATTACTTATAATTTTTGTATTTAATTTTTTATTGTCATTTAAGTAGGTATTTTAAATATAAATATTTTAAAAACCCAAATAAAATAGATAAAACATAAACTTAAATACAATTTTAGTACATTTCTGTTTGAAAAACTCGCTAGGACTAAAACTCATTTTCTTTCAAGTGTTTTATTTGCAATTTCCCTTTCTTCGGGCAACTTTAGTTTAAAGTGTACGCGGCGGGGGCATAAATATAAATATTTATAGCTCTGCAGCCCCTTCTTCACAGATTAGAAAACGCTCAAGTGCGACTTTTGGCTCGTGACTTGTCTTAAGTGAACACAGCCACGCCCCCTTTTCTCCTAGGTGATTCAAACGCCCCCTCCCTTCGAAATACACCCGCATATGTTTTATAGTTTGGGCCTTGTGTAATTTGAGGAATCCTCCTCCTCCCAACTCGCAACTCGGCGATCTGACTTGTTTGATTATGTTGTCGCACGCGCTGTTTAATTTTGAATGAATATGAAAATAGAGCCAACCCCTGGGTGGAAAACACGAGGGTGGCTCGTTGCCAGGGTTTTCCACCAGGGCGGCGGGTTAATTGAAAAACTTAAGTGGCAACAGTCGCCCTGGATTAAGGCATGTTAAAAATTTAATTAACGCCTTTTGCAAACTATCTAAGCATCTTCTTCTACTCCCATATATTCTCCAGATATCGAGACAACAAAGGGGGCGTGGCTGTCACTTAATGAGGCTCAATTAGTCGCAGGCGAACACGTTAAAGTTCTGTTGAGTTATGATAATTATGTTTTTGGGAATATTGCGGGTTCGAGAAAGGTGGCGAAAATGCTTATGAATTCTGTGTGTTTTGAAAGAAGAAATATCAATTATTTATCTAAGTATTTATAATTTATCTAAGTATTTATGAAAAATAAAAATTAAAGCAACAATATTTTACAAACATAAATAATGAAGATCAAAAAATATATACGTATCTCCAGAGTTCCCCAGAGTTGTAAAATACTTAAAAAATATATTTAAAAAATTGTTAAAAATTCAAAATCTTGAAAACATCTTAAAGTCTTCAACCAACATTAATCCCATTGATTTTGTTCATTGTTTTTAGCGGATTAGCAGTGGCTTTAGTGGACAAATCGATGCCTGAGGCTAAGGAATCTCCGGCAGCAACCATTCACTAGCAATCCAGCAACCTGCAACACCAAAACGTCCGACAGCAATCAGCAATGGGCAATCGGCAATCGGCCAGAGGGCATAGCATTTACGGCCTTGTTGGGCAAGTAAAACACTTTTGGTAATTCATTAAGTTACGGAAGTTGAACTCAGGACTGCAATTTCCCCTAGAACCAATTATAGAAAAATTTAAATTCGTTTTAAAATGCCAGCCATGGCAGACCGACGACCGACGACCGACGACCGACGACCCGTGTCCAGTTTTTCCCAGCTACCCAGCTTCCCAGTTTTTCCCAGCTTCCGAGAGCGAGTTTCCCAGACATGGAAAACGAGCAAGATGGATGAGTGTAATGCCCGACGAGTGTGGGAGTGTGTGGACAGCGGCATGTTCATAAATTGAAATCACTTCCATATCCACCGAGTGCGCAAAAAGTTCGGCAACAAAATCGAGCAAAAACGACGTTTTCAGACCAGCTACGCCCCCCCAAAAAAAAAACCCAGAAAACAGAGAACTCGTAAGGGGGTTACCCCCCCCCCCCTGAAGGCAATAAAAAATTCCGTTTTTAAACCGGGCAGTGGACAGTGGACCGAAAATCGAGGACCCAACCATGTACGACAAGTGGGCAACACTTGACACAGTTGCCACTTTCAATTGCCAACATAACTCGAGTGCCACTGCCGACTGAAGATGCCTCAAGGGGTGGGGGTTGGGGTGGTTCTAGGGTGGCTTTGGGCCTGCATATAAATACCGCCTGTGGCCATAAAAGTGGAGGCCAGCCGACCAGCGACGGTGTAACAAGCTCCACTTTACCCCCACGCCCCCAATCCAAAAAAAATGGCACAAAAAAATACGCCACCAGAGTTGCAATTGAACCCACCAGCAGCACCACCCAACTGCCCAACTGAAGCGCCCAGAAAATGGTCAGGGTGGTGCACTAAAAAATGGCTAACCGAATGTGTGTGGGCGCGATGCTGTGGGTGTGTCCATATGCTGGCCTCTGGTCAGCCCGAGAAACCGAAAATCCAAATGCTCTATATATATATAAAACTCGACTCACAATTTTCCAGGAATCAAAGTAAGATCAGAAACTGGTGATGCTATAATAGCCATATTTTTACACAGCATTCTTAGTTTTAGAAATAACTAGTTCTAGTTCCTTAAATAATTTTGGAATTTTTAATAACAACTTTTTAATTTTATAAAATATAAAAATGAATATACATATTATATGGGAATATTATCAATTAATATATGTTTAATTTTAAGATAATTTTGTATATTATCTTATAAATATTTGGTTATATTATTATAAGTTCCTTTACTATAAGTTCCTCCACTTTTCTTTTAAAGTACCCATTATAAAATTTTATTTATAGGTTCCATTTTTTATTTACTTAAAGAACATTGCGAATTCGATCTCGAATTTCGCGAGATCATCTCGAAAAGTTGCCTTTTTCCCCCTCAACCCTTGGTGTTTGTTGTCCATTTTTGTTCTCTACTTTTTTTGCTCCTTTTGCCGTGTCATCCCGGGCATGTCCTTTTGGCTCCTTTGGCTCCTGCCGCCGATTTCGCCACTGCTCCTGTTGTTTAGTTACTTTGGTAGTTTCGTTATATTTATTGGCCCACATCGGGTGAAAAATGTTCAACGCTTTGGCAATTTAGTTGAGTACCCCGTTATATGCTGGTGGTGCAGGGTGGTGCAAAGTGGGTGGTGCAGTGGGCAGTGGGGACGCCTGGTCAAGCTCATAAAAAGCGAGGCGAGCCAAAAGCAAAACAATGAAACAAGTCCTGGCAGCGGGATTTCACCTAGTCAATGATAAAGTGGGTGGGTGGTGCAGTGGGTTTCGTGGGTGGTTCTAGGTGGTGCTTTGGGTGAAGTGGAGTCGCTTGACGATTTACGATTTGGCATTTTGCTGCTCAACTGGGCCGTGAAGTCTCTTCACCAAAGCCCATGCCAAAAATGTACAGAGTGTGTAGAGGAAAACTCAGGGGTGAGCGGTGGAAAACTGGGGGCTGTCCACCTGAACCTCAGCTTTATTTCATATTACATAATTGGGCGTGTAACGAGTCTAATTGAGTTTTTATGTTTCTGGCCCAGACAAAAGTCCAGCAAATTTCGCTTTTGTCTGTTTTGTTTCTTGCTCCTGCTTTTTTTCTCTTGTTTAGCAACCCCTTTTCGAAAAACCCACGCACACACATACATTTTATGGCCGCTGGTCATTGCCACGCCCACTTAGAGGGGGGCGGTATGTCTAGCTCATTTTGCCCCCGAGCTGTGGGGTCAGCAAATCAATTAACTCCGCCGGCAACATGTGTTAATATCCTTTCCAACTTCCGACCTGGGAATGGATTTTCAAACGGCAAACTGGTTCAGGGTCTTTGAGACAGATTGGGTTACTTTCGAAAGTGCAGAAAAAAAAACCACGAAGAACTGGGTGCATAGCTTAAAAAACTATAGAGCTATGGATTCTGAAATGTGTAATAAACTATAAGGATTTTAGCTGAAATGTCATAGATCTTAATACCTAATTTTCTACTGAATGTTTATATTACACTATTTCTGCTTAGTACTTCTTTAATACTAAGTGCATACCAAAAATTTCGGTTCTTAGCCTAACAGATCCCGAGATCTGAGGCCTTTTGCAATATATTAAGTTACATTTATTATATAAACATCCCTTGTTCAGAATGTGTTTATTTATTGGTATAATAAAAATAACAGTTTAGTTTCAAGCAATAATACCTATTTATCATGCCCCATTTTCACCTGAAACTCATTTAGAGATTTTATCCGCTTAGCACTTTACTAGCACTAAGTGCATACCAGAAATTTCGGTTCTTAACCGAGTAGATCCCGAGATCTGAGGACTTTAGAAAGGAGCATTATCCGCTAGGTGGCGTGTGCCGCGTCTGCTGCGCAACGAATCGCTTTGGCCACGCCCCCGCTCTGCGGACCGCCCGCCGCCCCCTTTTTTTTTTTTGTTACTTTGGCCTTGGGCGGATGCTAATGACTACGAGGACTACGAGGTGCCCGCTGTTCGATGTCCTTGCGAGGACCTTTTGCGCGCGTGCACAGAAGCTACGAGGTATGCTAGCCCGCTTTTCCCTCAATTTCTCCCCGCTTTTCACTGCATTTTCCTTGCCCAGTATCTGTCAACACTCGGCAGGATACCAAAAACCGGCAGCCAGCAGCCGAGGAGAATCGTATATAGCCCGCTGGGCTGCGCACGCGAATTGCAACTAGAGAAACAGAGAAATAGAGAAATATATTTAGAGAATTTCGAAATAGAGAAAACGGGAGAGAGCTGGGCATTCTGCGAATTTACGATCGCCGCTTAGCTGGAACGCAATCTCTCGGCTATCTGGGATATATCTGGCCGTATATCTGCATCCCGCGGATACCAAATATCTGCGGGATGTCGTCCTGGAGAGAAAAAGGATCTCACAAGCTGCGCAAATCCCGCTGCGTCAGTCGCGTGCATTCCGCCCGCTGAGCGCGTGCAAAACTAGAATCTATATATATGAAAATATAGGAAAATCTCAATATAGAGAGGGGAGGGGGAGGCGTAGAGAGGGCGTGGCCGGCACTCGCTAAATGCAGATACATTGAAATATTCTGAGGGGGAGGGGAAGGGGGCAGGCCTCATGCCGTGCAATTGATTTCCCGTCACTTCATTTTCCCGGGGCAACTCAAGTGGTTTTCCACAACATTTTAATTAACGAACAACTTTGGTGACCCAAGACCAAACACTACTTAATGGCCACAAAGTATGTTCAGAAGGCTCCCCGGTAAATACACCAAGCTAATTGATAATACTTGTACTTCAATTGCGTAAACTTCTTTTGAGTTGCTCGATTTGATAGTAATATAAAGCAAATTTCAAGAAATTATTAAAAAATGTATAATAATATATGATATATAAAATTAGAATGATATAAATAAGATTTCACATTTATTTTAAATATTTTTAAAAACTTTTTAACATGAAAATATTATAATAAAGAAATTATAGTAATTTTAAAAACGTTAAACTTTAAGGGAAGTAAAATATTTATAGTAAATATGACTAACAGTGTATCTAATATTTTCTACCTTCACTCTAATATGTCTAAAATATATTTTACATTAAATATTAAGTCTTTTATTTAATTAAAATGTTTAATATTAATCTTTTAAGTTAAAAGTTTTAACTCAATATGTAGATATTTATTTTTAGTACGCCCTTATTTTTTCTATGTAAGTATTTTTAATAATTTGTAAAGCGTGTTTTAAAAATGTATTTCTTAATTTTAAAGGCTGTTTTAATATAAAAAGTAAACCTTAATATGCCTTTAAATATGTTTTTTATTTTACATTTTTTACGCATTCTTTAACTTTTTTTTGTCCAAGAAACATTTTCTTTGGCTAAGCTGGGCCATCAATTTTCCCCCGATAGAGCCACAATATATGTTCCTCACTGTCAGAGGCTTTTCCTTAACCCCCTCAACCCCCCGCCGACAAGCCTTAACCCCTATTTGCCCCGCCCATCTTCAGGTTTTTACTGAAATCAGCTCGAGGGTAACAAGGATCTCATCTCTCTGGTCCCCCCTTAACCCCTTAACACCCCCCGCCCCAGTTTTCTGTTCTTAACCCATTCTGTTGCGCTTTGTCAACCATTCAAAAAAAGCAAAAAAAAAAAAGAAGAAGAGGAAGGCAAAAGAAGTGCCCCTTTTTCTGTGTGATTTTCCTTTTTTGTATGCTTTATGGCACAAATTTTGTTCGTTTCTTTGCTGCTTTTTGCGCTTCCTTGCAGTTTCTCTGCTGTTTCTGCAACATGCTGCAATTGTGCCACGCCCGCATGCCCCGCCCCCAGCCTCCCACCGCCCCCAGTTTTCCCGATTTTCCCCACCCCCCAGCTTTTCAGTACCGGCGCTGCTCTCATACATTTTTTTGCGGGTATCCGATATAGTTGGGTCAGCGCTTGTGGCCAGAACGGTTCTGGTTGCCAACTCCACCGCTTTTGGAGGGTTAAAAAGAAGGGGGTCGGGGGGCAAAAGGGGGTTAAGGGGGTCTAGGTGGGGGCCCCGGGTGCTGCTGGGTGTTATTGAGTGCAAATAGCAATTTCGCAACAATTCTGCCGAATCTCTTCTCGTTCTCTCATCTCGGTGTTGATTTTTTTTGTTTTGCAGCTCGTTTTTGCTTTCAGCACTTTAGGCCGAGATTCCCGAGGCCCCTTATAAACACGGGAAAAAACAAAGGTTCCCTTTCTTCAAAGGGAAAATAAATAAATAGCCAGGTAGGTAAAAACAAAGATTAAAAAATCTACATAGTATCTACATAGTATCTACATGATATCTACATATTATCTACATATAAGAAAATTAATTATAAATTAAATTGGGTTTAAATTAGCCAAGTTATGGGTTCATATTTATAATACAAGATATTTTTTCCTATGTGTAATCCCCTATTGTTGCCCCTTCTCCAAATTTGTGCCACATGCAACATTCTTTGCATCCATTGACTTGGCTCGTCGTTGTTGCTCCAAACGCAATCATAGGGGATGAAGATTGCTGCGGGCCTTTCCTCTATATGTATTTTTTAGCCCCGCTTTTTTCGCACAATGAACTGTCAAAAATTGTGCTTCCCTATTTTTTTTTTGGGGGCACTTGGTCTATTTTTTTGTTGTTGTTTTTGGGCGGCACATTCCTGCAGTCGATTTTATTGGATTACGGTTTAGATTGCATTGGGCGAAAAAGTGCAGCAGGCAATTCATGTTGCTGCTGTTGTTGTTTAGAAAACATGCAAAAAACTTAACGGCACTTGGCCGCTTGTCCTTGTCATCCTGGCCGTTCTCTTTCCTTTTTTTTTGTATCCCAGCTTTTTTTCGGGTCGCTCCCTCTGCCGCAATTTGTTGCTGCTGCTGTTGCAGCTACAACAGCAACATCTACATCTACAACGGCAACATCTACAATAGGCCGGGCGCTAACGAATTGAAATTTGTTTGTTTGTTGCTGCTGCTGGTTGTTTGCCATTTGTTGCTGTTATTTTTCCTTATTTTTGCCTATTTCCTTCTGTTTTTTGTTTTATTTTTCCAGCCGTTTGTTGTTTGTTGTTTGCTGTTCGATTTCGTGCGCTTCCGTTTTTAAAATGTACGTGCAACACTGCAATCACTGGGTGGTGCATCCATTTTTCGGTGGTTCTAGGTGGTTTGGGTGGTGCCCGGGGAATTCGGAATACACGGTGAATGTCTGATGGATCAGTGGCCGGCGGTGGGCTGCGGATATGGCCGCAAATACCTTCAAAAGGCTGCCGGAAATGGCAAAATAGTTCAAGGTTCACTTGAAAAATTCAAGTATTCGCTTTTAAGGCGATTAAAATTTCTAGAAAAATAATAAGAGGTTTCTTGGCAAAGCAAAGTAAAGTTAATCATTACTTTATTCAAGATTTTAAAGGCATAATCAATATTTTAAAAATTATATTTTACATTTAATTATTTTCTTTAAATATTAAAATAATTCCTAAGCTCAATAGTAACAAGTTTAAATTATAATAACTTGCTTATAATATTGCTTAAAACCCATATAAAATAGCCACTATTTAATTTGAAAATTATTAATATTTATTATGTAGAAATACATATTTTTCCATTGTGCATAAACTTCTGTTTTTTATTGAAGCTCCCATTACCATTTCAGGATATTTGCAGCGTGTTGTGGCAACTGACAAATCCGCTCGTCCATCTAGCACATTTCTAATGCAAAATCCGAAGTTCCAAAAAAAAGGGGGAGTGGGGAAACAAACTGAAGAGGAATGCCAACGGAACCGGAAGTGAGTTAGATACTCGCACATGCAAATTTCGACTGTGTTTTTAGTTTTTTGCGTCCTCTTCGCTTTTCGCCTGCCAACAGAGATTCCTCGCCGAAATGTTTCTTTTTGGCTTCTTGTCAAAGGAGCTGAAGCTGCTAAGCTAATTAAATTTTGGCCACGCGGTCGGAGGGGGTTGCTAAAAAAGAAAGCAGAGAAAGGGCGGGGGAGCACAAAGCCCCAGAGCCAAAGTCAAAGGCAAATGAGCCGGCAGCATTTTAATTAAAAAATTTCCACTAAGCAGGAGCGTGGATCAAAAGCTATCGCTATCGCAGATGCGGCGACTGGCGACCACAAGCTGCAGGACACGAGCACCACCCACTAACCACCCACTCCCCCAGGATTAGAATCACATGTGTAGACAGTCAGGGTCAAGACGATAGCTCTAGCTATAAATAAAAAATACTTGTTCAGATTTTTAAAACAAATTCGAGATTTTTTCCAGTAACCAGTTTTAATTCTACAATTTTTTTTTTAATATTTTCAGAGCTTGAATGGCACAATTCTTAAATATAAAATTAAGTAAAATCAAAAGAACAAGTAAATTCCTTATTGAATATAAAAATATAATACAATATTAAATAACATTAAATGTTTTAGTAGTATAATTTATGATTTAATAACTATTTTAATAATATAATTTATGAATCAATAACTATTCTAACTGATATTTAACGGTAAAATATTTAACCTGCTTGTTATTTAACCTTTAAGTATTTAGCCTTTAGGTTATTTAACCTTTAAATATGCCCAATGCCTAATTAGTGCCCCTAGTAATTTTCCCTCGACTGTGCCCAAGTACGAGGATGTGGGGCGGTTTGTTTAGCTTAATGTGATGCGATGTGTGTCGTCCAGCGATAATCCCAAAATTTTCAACTAATTAAATTGTCAAATATTTTCGCTTCGCAGGGGCGTGCTGTGTGAGGAAAATGAAGAGAAGTGCAGGTAGTTTTTCTGGGATGGAAAACGGGATCATCAATCCTTTTCTCCTTCGGCCTGCGGTCAGAAAACGCGAACCCAAAGGAGTGAGGCCATAAAAACCCTTTCTTCCCGCCCATCCATCCATCCATCCAACCATTCGTCCGCTGGAAATTCGTGTTTATTTATGCACTTGCATTGTGTGGCGAGCGCAAACTGTATTTCCCTTTCCCAAAAACCAAAAACCCCTTTTTCCCTCCTTTCTGTTCACTTTTCTGTGATATCTGCGCCCGTTTCGCGGGAAATTCGTTACCCTTTTAACTCGTCCTTTTGCCGCCGCCTTTTCCGCGCCCTTTTCCCATTTCCCCCGCTTTTTGCAACTTGTCAGTCATTTGAACAAAACTAATTTGCATGTCATTTCTTTAGCACTCTTGAAATTCGTGCACGAAATGCCTGAAAACGTGGGTAGCTCGGGCAATTTCAAGGAATTCTATACGATTTATAGAAGGTAAAAATTGAAAATTTGGTAAAAGAACTATAGAAATAATCGTATTTAGTCCTAAAATAGATAAAGAATTTTTGAGGGAATTTTTTATACAGAATATTGTCTTTCTTCACTTTTTATTTAAATCTAAGTTTGTTAAATAATTATATAAACATTTGTATTTAGTCATAAATCAGATAAATATTTTGTATTTTTTTAAAAATATATTACTGCTTCTTAGTTACCTAAGACTTTAAGCAATGTAAAATGTATATTTTGAAAATAAGCTAATATTTTACTTTAATTTTCTTCGACTTTTCAAAGATTTTTTATCCTAACGCACCTCGACAATTTGCAATTCCACTTGAATAAACATTATTTGCCAAGGCAATGGGCAACTGGCTCAAGGCAGTGTTAAGCTCCCTATAGCTGCATCACCACCCCCACAAAATCCGGATTTAGCTTATTAATACCTTAAAAATATTTATAAATATGCATTTTCATTATTTATATAATTTATATATTTCCTAATTAATTTATATGCCTTTTCTATGCGAAAGGCCAAGCCACTAAGCTTTCATTTCCCTTAGAACATCGAGATATATCACCTGGCACTCGTTGGCAGGACATGCTCATAAAAACAAGGACATTCGAGAGCTGGCGAACAAATCATATTACAAAACTTTACACGCTTAAAAGCGCATGTAATTGGCTTTTGAAATGGACGCGCCTCCAAACGAGCCAAAGGGTTAACACGTTCGTTGGTTCGGCCAGGTCCTTTTGGCTTTTCGGTATCCTGCTATCCTGGGATCCTGGACAACTGGGATGCTAATAACAATAAGTGTCGATGTCCCGGCGACCGGCGGACGGCGTCTGTGAAATATGAGGAGCAGCCGGAGGACAAGGACACTGGTCAACCCCCAGGATTGGGTTCCCTTTTATTTTTTGCACTCCCCTTATTTTCGGCATTGTGCTCGGGCTCTCTCACCTCAGCCTCAACCTCACTTGGGGCTAATTTTGGCCCTCCAACGGTGCAAGGGGGTGGAAATGGCCGGCCGAAAAGGGTTTCGGTGTTACATTACCACTCTGGGCATTTACCAACGCGTATTTATCGTCGGTTTTCCATGTAACTCAATATAAAGTGAGTAAAAATTAAATTAAATAAAATTAGTCAAATAGATAAATAAATATATTTATTAAAAGGGATTTATTAATAAACATCTTGACTTGGAATTTATTTTATATTTACTTTTATGCAAATTTTCGTTATTAAGACATGCCTTTAATATTATATATTTTAATTTAATGCTTACATTAAGCTAAATTGAATTTAACACGGTAGAAAGTAAATAGTAATTTAATAGAATAATATTAGTTAAATATGTAAATAGATAAGGTTTTCTTAATTAAGATATGCTTTCAACATCAATATATATTTTCATTTAATGCTTACATTAAGCTAAATTTAATTTCACACGGTATAAAGTAAATACACATTTAGTTAAAAAATAAATATTTACAAAATAAAACAAATAACCTAAAAATGAAATAGCACTTAAATTCCATTTATTAATATCAATATATATTTTTTAATGGTTAAATAAAGCTAGATTATTGTAAATAAATATTTATTTTATTTATATAAACATACAATATTATTTTTTTTAAATATAAAAGTGCTTTAAATAAATAACTGGCTTTAAGTAGATTGGTTTCTTAAACTCATTGCTTAAAAAATCATTTTATCTCTCCTTTGACTTTACTTGCCCATAAAAAATGCCCGACATTCATGGGATATATGGTACATTTCGGGGGTTTATCGCTTTTACCGCCTTTCGACCGCCCGCTCGTCATCCTGATTTACTTCCATTTGGCCATCGCCTCTCCAAATGCATTGGCATGCCAAAGTTTATTGCCATGTGCATTAGGGCCCCCCCCCCATACAATGTTGTTGTTATGGATTTTCGTCAATTGTCTGGCCCACACACAGCCGTACTATAAAGTTATCGCTTTTAGCCAAAAGCGCCTGTCAATTTTTCCAATCATCAGGCCTAATGAAAAATCCAGCTCGGTGGCAGGCGAGGCAGCTGGAAAATTGGGGGAAGCCAGAAAATGCTTCATACAATTCTGACAATTTTCTGACAGCAAACATGCCAACACTCAGAAATCGTAGCATGCTTTTTGGCGTCGACTCCTGCAAAATCATCTCGTGGAAAAGTGGGAAAAGTGGAAAAGCAGAGTGGGTGGCGGGCTCCTTTCCTTTTCGTGATGGGTGTCGGCGGTTCGGAGTTGCGGTGCGGCATGTTAAATATACGTCACTGGCTACAACGAGCACATGCCTGGCGCCGAAAAAAGTTTCAAGGATATATGGCAACAAGGATATAATAACAACCACACCACCACCACTGCGACTACACCAACAACAAACAACCAACAACAAGGAGGCAGAGCCAAATTATAGCCCAAAAAACTTCTATGACGCGACTTTTCCTCAAAATAATCACTGTCATAAAATTGAGAATATTTTTGAGACTTCTAGAAATATATAAAAATAAACCTGGATTTACATTATTAAATTACTGATTTAAACACTGGCTAATTTCGGAGCCACAGCCATTAACCGCAAAGTGTCATTTCCGGCGGCATTAAACATAAGCACAAAGTTGGCTCTTTTTTTTTAATTAGCCGCAAAAGTGTTGGGGCGCCTAATGAAAGGCTGACGCCACGCTGCGTATGCGTGATGTGAGACGATTGCGAATTCATTTTTTGAAACCAGTTGGGGGTCACATTTTACTTAAAATAAACAGCCCTTTTAGGTGTACCGAAAAGGCAAGACATTAAATAAAACGCATAATACAAACAATGTGAGTCTAGGTTGTTTGTTTCTACATGTATGTTTATAAAACATTTCATTAAAATGTTGAATTTATTTCTTTAGGTGAAAAACCCGATTTTCTTGTTAATAAATATTATTTTTCATAGCTTTTTATTCCGTAACTTGGCTAAAAATGGTCACAAATTAAAAAGACGCACTGTTTTGACCAGCTAACGACCTAATAAATTAATCTCTGTTACTTTTTGGCTGATATAGAAAATTTCAATTTTCGACAAATTTTTTCTATTTTTGATAATACTTTTTTGCAAAAAATGTCAAAAATTAAAAATTTCCAGGTTGAAATGCAAATCGATTGGAGATTTTATTACGAGTTCAACGAGGTATGGCATTCCATATTTGGATCATTATTTCCATTGTTATGTGGAAAAAACTATATTTTTTTGGGTGGAAAATTAGGATTTTGATTTTTGGTACAAATTTGACATTTTTCGTAATCGATTTTTTGCTGTAACTTAGACAAAAATGGTCCCAAATCAAAAAGGCGTACCGTTTTAAGCAGCTTACAACCTAATAATTAATATCAGTAAACTTTCCGTCCGATTTAAAAAAATAAATATTTGACCAAATTTTCACATTTTTGATAAGGGGTTACATCATGATTTTTTGCAAAAAATGGCAAAAATTAAACATTTCCAGGTTGAAATGCCAATCGATTGGAAATTTAATAACGAGTTCAACGAGGTATGGCATTCCAGATTTGGATCATTATTTCCATTGTTATCGCCAAAATACTAAATAAAATAAAATGTTTATTTTAAAAAAGATGTTTATAGAAACGTTGGGTTTGAATTGCAAAGGTGTTATATTAACCTATCAATTTGAATAAACTATAAAAATATTTTGATTTTATTTAAGCGTCATTAAAGTATTTAATTGTTTATCATTTTTATTCCATTTTTTAGTATTTCCCGACTTGTTTAGCTGGCCTTGACACAGATTTAGTGCAAATGGCCGCTGCTCCTGGGCGGACATTTATCTGTCCTTTCCGGCTGCATTGGGTTACTGTTTCTGCTGTTTCTGCAGTTTCTGCTGTTGCCACTCGGCATTGTTTCAGTTACCCCAAAATCTCTCGAAAGTCGAGAGACCATTGTTTGGTTATCTAATACCCGCCGGGGGGTCGAAAAATGTAATAAAAAGGAGAAGCGAACATTCGTCATAAGTGCGTCTGCATATGCCCGATAATGCCGGAACCCATGGAACCCATATAACCCACCCAAAAACCAACCGAATGAAACGAAACCAAACCTCACCACCCAAACCACCCGGCTGAAGTGGTTGGTTGTACGATTTGGATTTGGAATTTGCGATTTCAATGCCACTCAACTGGCCGCTGGGAAAATCGCCTTAAAAAGTCCGCAACTGTATCTGTATCTGTGTATCTGTATCCGAGAGATACATTTGTATAATGGCAGGAAGAAGGTCGAGCCATTGGCCCTTCGGTGGGGTGGCTTTTTCATTATCATTTGCCGCTGCACATAAATTATTTATTGTTAGCGATTTTCCCAAAAAGATAACGCAAATGGAAGGGGGGGTTGTTTTTATTCGAGAGAGGGTCGGTTTATTTACTTCGGTCGCGAATCTCTATATCCACATATATTCTACATACCCCTCTTGTAATCCTCCTGTTTTTCGTCTAACGCATTTCGGCCGGATGTAAATAAATATTTATAAGTTTGCTGCCTTTGCCGCATTATGCGAGGCAGCAGCAACAACAACATGATAAACATAAACATCATATTAATATGGACTCTCTCGCAGTTCACTCGAATAAATAGCTCGAGGCGGGGGAAAATATAGGAATATATTCCGATTTATCAAGGGTTTCATACTTACAAAAGGCGAATCGAAATTAACGGATATTTAAACTGCACAAATAGGTAGCCATTATAAAGCAAGTATTGAATAATTAAAATCTCAGAATTTAATTACTAGTTTTTTATACAAGAAAATAATGTTGTTAATGAATTTTAAATATGAATTCGTTATAATATTTATACATTTTGATTTATTTATTATATTTAGGTATATTCTCAGATTTTAACTTTTTGGTTTTTATTAAAACAAAATCTAGTTATTGATAAATTGAATATTGTTAATTAATTTTAAATATATTTTCTTCATAATATGTATCAATATTTATTTATTTAATAATTATCTATATTCCCAGGTTTCACCTACTGGTTTTTATTAAAACAAAATATATTTATTTATTATTCTCCTATCTCCAAAATATTTTCCCATATTTATTTATCATACCAAATTTCAAAAGGACCTCTAACCTTTGGTTATCTTGCCTGCAACCCCAAGTAAGCCCCCCAAAATAACCGAAAAATGCAACTCAAGTTGAAATAACTTTATTAAAGCCATCAGCATTTATTAAATCCATTAGCATCACCTCGTAGCCCCTTGAATCGCCCCCGAAATCCCCCGAATAACCGAATTTAACCCCGCATAACCGACCATTTACATGTTTGACCTTTGACTAACAAGTTGCAAATTTGTTTTCATTTAAAAAACGAAATCCACGTTTTTCGCCAAAAACAACAAAAAAGTGCCTACCGTGACCGCCAAACAACGCCACTACATTAGCAGCTGCAGTGGGTTAAAAAAAGAAGAGAAAAGCACCCCTTAACCCCACACTGACCCCCGCCAAACCGTCAGCCGAACAATGCCAAATAATTGGACTTTATGCAGAAGCAATACGCAAAATCTGCCTGGATTTCCATCTCTGTCTAGCCACAAGAGCGGAAGTTAACTTGCGTGCCGAGCGCCACTGAGCCACCCACCCAGTGAACTGAACCCGGCCTTAACCCACCTTAACCCACCCATGGCCCCCCGGGTGATATTGCTGTTGCTGGCGGCTTGGCTCGTTCGGTTGCGGTTCAAATTTAATATTCACTCGCGCAAATAATCCACACAGACCCAGCAGACAGACACAACAAACACACACACACACACACAAAATGGCGCTGCTAAGCTGACGGGGGGTTAACGTGGGGTTAAGGGGGGTTAAGGGTGCTGGGTGGTGCTGGGGAACCCAGCTAACTGCAAACTGCAACTGCAAGTGAAGTGTTGTCTGTGGCTAGCCAACAGCCAGGATTCCATTTTCATATGTGTGATTGTACACTGGAAAAAAAAAGCCAAAGGTTATTAAAAAAAACGTTAACTTTAGCTTTTAAGCACCAATAAAAATATTTTAAAATTTTATATAGATATTTTAAAATTTCCTAACAAAAGAAATGCGTTTAAATAAAGTTTAAAAAAAGTATTTAAATTTAAACTGAAAATCTAGCATTTAATATAAACAAGGATTTCTAAACAGAGACATTATTTTAATTTTTTAACTAACATTTACCAATTTTATACAGTTTTTCCCAGTGCACAACTCACATAATTCGAGGCAAAAAGAGGGTGCTACTGGAGACAGATTATTTATTATTTGCCTGCGGAGATTTCATTTACACAAAGAGCCTTTCGAGCAGCGAGAAGTGCATTAAATCATCAATTGTCTCGATCGGGGTTTATTAAGGGGCGAAATCAGATTATATATTGAGGGGAAAAGTCAAGAGTTATCAAGTTAAGAAGGCCATCAAGTATGAGATAAAATTACATTTTAATACATTTATGAGCATTTATTAGTATTTATTATTAGTAAATAGGGCTTTATAATTTGTGTAGTAATAATCTCAGTTCTTAACACCTTTCTCAATCCCTTTAGAAGCCTTAAAATATTTATTCAACCCTTTCCTGCAATCCTAACCACTTTGCAGATCCATCCAAATCACGCATACGCCGCATGTTACGCTTGAGCTGAGCCAAAATCCAAAATGCAAAATCCAAGAGATGGCTAAGTGAGAACATTTGGCCATTAGTTGGTCCTAATTAGCCGCAAATTGGCGGCTCCAACGGTTCAATGGCCAAAACCAGCGACGTGTTGCTGTTGTTTTTGGGCCAACAATTAGGGAACAGGTTTGACTGTAAACTGTAATTTGGCTTGATTTGCTGACTGACCGCCATTGCAGTTTTCCCAGCTTTCCCAGCATTTTCGGCCCTTGTCCGCTGTCCCTCGGAAAATGCAACTTCAGGACTCTTCAGGATGATTTCCCCCCCCTTTTTCCCCCTCCTCTCAGGCCGCCAATAAAATGCCTTCATGTCACTGTCGCGACGCTTTTTGTTTTGCTAGTGTTTGCTCCGCTTCACTCCGTTGATGTTGCTGCCGTTGTGACGCCGCATTTTGGAGTTGTAGGCGCACAATTATTGTTATACCTAAATTAAGCTTAGATTTAAGTCCACTGAAGGATAAATAAGTTAAGTTCAAAACCCAACACTCTGTCTTATCTTTTTTTTAAGCGATAGGGCGATAGTTAGCCAGGGTCACACTAGCTGCAAGGTCATCGATTACCAATCGAATAGTCGTGACCGCTGTTAACTAACATTGGGACAGTGTTCACACACCCCCTGACACATATCGAATGGAACAATCGCCGATCGAATAGACCAATCGGCTTCGATAGGAGTTAGGGACCAC
This sequence comes from Drosophila lutescens, assembly GCA_037075285.1. Taxonomy (NCBI): domain Eukaryota; kingdom Metazoa; phylum Arthropoda; class Insecta; order Diptera; family Drosophilidae; genus Drosophila; species Drosophila lutescens. The sequence continues at coordinate 4,210,378 of JBAMCF010000413.1, read as the reverse complement.
GCGGATCGAGAGGAAAAGGGGTCTTGTGTTTCCGATCGTGCCAGCGAACAGACGTGTGCTCCGGGTAAGACTCTTGTACTAGGTATTCTCAACGGCAGAACGGGCAGTATTAGGGACACAGAAGACCCGCGATACCTGATCAAAACTTAATAAATTAACCCAGTGTACTAATGCTAAAGTGAAATTCTCCCGTGTTTGTATTTATTGCCCCACCGACCACTAACCGTAGTTTTGCATTATCGGCGGCCATTCCCTGGTAAGCAACTAACCGTAGTTTATCGGTGGTAATTCCCTGGTAAGCAACTAACCGTAGTTTTGCACTGGCAGTGGTTATTCCCTGGCCAGTGACTAACTTTATAGTGCACTGCCGGTGGACACCCCCGGCAAGTCCACTTCCCCAGCGCGCCCCCACCCCCCTTGCCAAATAACCGATCGTAGTTTGCGCGGACAGTGGTTATTCCCTGGCCGGCGGCGTCCCAGTAACCTAGGAATTAACTAATTGTAGTCCTCCTTAGCCGGTGGTCATTCCCCGAGAAGCGACTAACTTTAGGGTGTGCGGGCAGTGGTTGTTCCCTGGCCAGCCGCCGACTGTTACGTGCGCTACCGGTGGACATCCCTGGTTAGTTCCCGTTCGTCATTCTACGCTACCGGCGGACATTCCCCGGTAGATGGTAATCCCAGGTTCCGCCGACCAAATTTAGAGTCATTTCCTTCTGCTATTATCCAGCCACAGGTTCCCCTACCTTTTCTTTTACAAATTTCTTGTAAAGTTCCCTGGCCCCGGCTGAATGCAACCCTGGCCTAAGAACTTCGTTACAAGTGGCGCCCGAGCAGGGACCTGTAGGGAAATTCTGGAAAAATAACTAACATCTTGTGGAGCACGGAAAACTCAGAGAAAAAAAACCCTCCAAGTTCGTGTCCTAAGTCACCGCGAGTAAATCATCCAAGTTCGTGTCCTAAGTCACCGCGAGTAAATCATCCAAGTTCGTGTCCTAAGTCACCGCGTCAGTTTCAGTCCGTTACGTAATCGGAAGCCCACGTGCTTACGCCGCGAAACGAAAAGTATAACGCGAATCGAGTGAACACAGCCGACAGCCACAAGCGGAACCTTTGGTCGGAGGCAGACCAAATCCACCATCCGACGACATCAACAAGCAAACCAGCGCCATGGACCCAGATGGAGAACCTAATCCCGGTGAGTCTGTTCCAAGTAGACTAAGCAACCCTGGGGTGGGCACTAGGTGGATCTATTCCCGCCTGCGCGAGGAACTCCTGGCTTTCGCCGAGGAATTCGGGTTCTCGGCCGAAGGTAAAGTCGACGACTTACGACGCAGTTTCGTCACCTGGGCAAAAACGGCCCACGAACCTGCCTCGGTCTGGGAAAGGCTAGCCGCTCTGGAATCGCGGTATGCCTCCCGCGCCCCCAGCCCTACGGGGGAGAAACAGCAGGGCCCGGATGACAAAACACAAGTCTGCCAGATCAGGGATACTGCCCTGCCCGCCGCCCTGTCTTCCGCTGCTAACAGTGCCCCTCTTTCCACCCACACGCGTACTCCAAGTCCATCGGGACGCTTTAATCACTCTGGGTCACTTAACCCTAACGTCGTTGTGCATCCACCCACGCCGGACGTATCGCACGAGACACGAACCCAACGCGAACACCCCTGTATTCCGGAGAGGATTCGCAAGTGGGGGTTACAGTTCGATGGGATCTCTGACCCTTTGACTTTTATCGAGCAGGTGGAGAGTCGTGCCATGTCCTACGGCATCGAACTTCACCTCATTCCTCGCGCCATGGCGGAACTCTTAGTCGGTAGGGCCGACAAATGGTTCCAGACTAGTCGTCTACAAGGAGCCGATTGGGCTAAGTTTCGGAAAGAATTTCTGGAATTTTTCCTACCGCCACGGTATATGCAACGCCTTGACGACCGGATCCGAGGACGAGAGCAACTGGAGGGGGAGGGGTTTAAGGATTTCATGTTAGACCTACGAGTACTCATGCGACATGCCGGGTACACGGAACAGCAAGAGCTGCACCGACTCTACGAAAACTCCGCCCCGGACCTACAGATGTACATTCGTCGCCACGAATTCAAAACCATTGGGGACCTGACCCAATTGGCTACGGAATTGGAAGCGGTGAAGCAACGCAGTTTGAGCCGAACGAACCAACGGGAACCCGCACCGAGGAATCTCAATCTCGCTCAACGGACCGTGGAGCCGAGCCGGCCGACACAGGTCGGAAACCAAGGCGGCCGTAACGACCCGAGGGCAGCAACGCAGAACGGCCTCGACCGGAGCATCGGGCCCGGACCGATCATGGACACGCGGAACGCCTGCCGCAATTGCGGTGAGTCGGGACATTTCAGTCGGGAGTGCCGGAATAACCGACAATACTTTTGTTGGGACTGTGGACGCCGCGGAATACGCACGGTGGAGTGCTGTCGACGGCCTCAGTCGGGAAACGGGTCGAGTCCCCGCGACACGCGGCAGCCGGTGGGGACGAACACCACCAACAACCCACAGTAACCGCACCTCTCAGAGTATTGGAGGGCCGGATAGTGGCCGAAGTGGAGATCTTTGGGCAAAGGAGACTAGCAACCGTCGACACAGGGGCGTCTCGCAGTTTTATTAGTAGAGAATGCGCCATAGCTGTGGGTAAACCTAACCAATTCAGGGAAGTTCGTACGGAAATCAACCTCGCCGATGCGTCCAAAGTCGAAGTTTCTCAGCTGTTGGTGGCAGACATAACGTTGGGACGACAACAAGTGCAGGTTCCCCTGCTGGTAATGCCGTCCATGCTCGAACCCATCATTGTAGGGTTAGACTTCCTCTGCAAGATGGGGACGACCATACGATGTGGCTCCGCGAGACTAGTACTCACCGCCGGACTCAGACCGGATCAACCCAATAACAACCAGCCACAGACGCATCACGACCGGGCGGCCACCATCATAGACGGGCGACAGAGGCTCGAGGAGACGGCCAGGAACGCCGAACTCGCAGCGGAGTACCCCGACGCACACGAGGAAACACCCACAACGGAATCACGGCCGACCACCTCGGCACACACACCGGAGGAACCGCCGCAGGAAGTCCCGGGGCAGGCGGAACACCCCGACGCACACGAGGAAACACCCGAGGAGGAGGAAATGGCCAGGAGAAAGGACAAATATACTACGGGATGCACAGGGAATATAGGAGGCAGATCGACGGAGGACATGAGGGATACAGGAGCAGTCGGGCTCGGTAATCTAATAGACGCCGGCAGCGAACTAGGAGACGACGAGGAAAATCCACCGCTAGGAAGCAAGGGAACACCAGACCGCGACGTGGAACCGCTAACCGCAGACCAAGAAGCGGAAATTCACGCGTTCCTGAAGGAACAACTGGCAACATTTGCAGGGATGACAGGGGTCTCAAATATCGCCCAACATAGTATTGCGATGCGGGATAACAGACCAATAAAACAGCGATACTCCCCGAGAAATCCAGCAATGCAGCAGATAATTAACCAACAGGTGGACGAGCTGCTCGCGCAGGGTTGCATCGAACCCTCACGCAGCCCACATAGTGCCCCAGTGGTTATCGTACGAAAAAAAACAGGCAAGTGGCGAATGTGCGTGGATTATCGCCAGCTAAACGCTCGGTCCACGCCTGACGCCTACCCGCTGCCCAGGATCAATCACATCCTGGAGAGGCTCCGACAGGCAAAGTACATATCCACTCTGGATCTACGGAACGGCTACTGGCAGATACCCATGGCAGCCGAGAGCCGGGAGTACACCGCATTCACGGTCCCGGGGCGCGGGCTGTTCCAATGGAGGGTCATGCCGTTCGGCCTGCACTCAGCACCCGCGACCTTCCAACGAGCCTTGGACAGCGTAATCGGCCCGGACATGGAGCCACATGCGTTCGCCTATTTGGACGACATTATCGTCATTGGCGCCAGCTTGGAGGAGCATAAGGAGAACCTGCGAAGGGTCTTCGAGCGGTTAAAGAGGGCCAACCTACGCCTCAACGAAGAAAAGTGCTCGTTTTTCCAGAAAAGACTTGCATATCTGGGCCACGTAATCAGCGAGAAAGGAATACACACGGACCCTGATAAGGTTGCTGCAGTTCGGAAACTAAGTCCCCCAGCTAACTTGCGAGAACTCCGACGTTGCCTAGGGATGGCCTCGTGGTATCGTAGGTTCGTTCCAAACTTCGCCTCGATTGTTCAACCAATGACAAACCTACTCCGGAAGAACCAGAAGTGGAACTGGGGAAAGGAGGAACAGACCGCGTTTAACCTCTTAAAGGAGAAATTGACCGCTGCACCCGTGTTGGCCTGCCCCGACTTTTCGGCGAAAATGACACTTCAGACGGACGCCAGCAATTACGGGTTGGGTGGAGTACTAACTCAAACGATCGAGGGCCAAGAACGGGTGATCGCGTATGTAAGCCGGAAACTGGACGCCGCCGAGTTAAACTATTCGCCGATGGAAAAAGAATGCCTAGCCATTATCTGGGGAGTCCGGAAACTAAAGTGCTACCTCGAAGGGTACAGATTCGACGTGGTCACAGATCATCTGGCACTCAAGTGGCTGGACAGTATCGAGAACCCCACCGGACGAGTAGCTAGATGGGCATTGGAATTGCAACAATACCAATATGACGTCCACTACCGCCGGGGAAAATACAATGTAGTCGCGGACACGCTATCCCGACAACCACTGGAGGCCGTGCAACGAATAGCACTGGAAGAAAGCACGTGCAAATGGCTCAAGCGGAAAATGGACGAAGTGCAGAGTGACCCCCAAAAGTACCCGGATTATATCATCGAGAACGGCGCTCTTTACCGACACCTGGGACACCGGCCGGATGACCAAGACCAGCTGCCTTGGAAACTCTGCGTCCCCACCGACCACCGTCAGCAAATCTTGAAAGAATGTCACGACGCCCCTACCGCCGGCCACCTGGGAATCCGGAAGACGATCCTTCGCATCAGCCAAAGGTACTACTGGCCCGGGATGTTCCGCGACGTAGGCACTTATGTCCGAAGATGCCTTTCTTGCCAGAAATACAAAGCGTCACAGCAGAAACAGGCAGGGAGGATGCTTACTCGGCAGGTCGAGGAACCCTTCGCAGTCCTCTGTGCCGATTTCGTGGGACCGTTACCACGATCTAAGCAAGGGAACACCATGCTGCTCGTTTTCTTCGACGCCTTCTCAAAGTGGGTGGAACTAGTACCCCTACGAAAAGCTACCACCGCCACGCTGATAAAGGCTTTCCGCGAACGCATCCTAAGTCACTTCGGGGTACCAAAACAAATGGTATGTGATAACGGCACTCAGTTTACCAGCAGAGCATTCCGGACTTTTATGTCCGAAGCAGGAGTGGAACTCCAATACACCGCACCATATTGCCCTCGAGAAAACCCGACCGAGCGGGCGAACCGGACCATCAAGACCATAGTATCGCAGTACGTCGACGATCAACAGAGTACGTGGGATGCACTGCTGCCGGAGATTACGTTGGCGATAAACTCAAGTGTTTCGGACTCTACCGGATACAGCCCTGCGTTCGTTCTTCATGGTCGCGAACCCAGATTGCCAGGGGCATGGTACGATCGGGTCACACCGGGGACAGGCGCGAATCCCATGACGCCGACCCAAAAGTCCGCACAACTTCGCGACGTGTACCATATGGTACAGACCAACATGCAACAAGCCAGCAAGGAGCAGAGCCGTCAATACAACCTAAGACGAAGGGAGTGGCGGCCAACCATCGGGTCGCTCGTCCTGGTACGACAACACCATTTGTCTAAGGCGTCCGAAGGATTTGCGGCCAAATTAGCCCCCAAGTTCGATGGCCCCTACCGAGTTATCGCGTTCCCGTCGCGTAACATAGCCCGAATACGTCTCCCGGGGAATCGAAAGAGCCGCCTTGCCAATGTCGCCGATCTCAAAGCTTTTCATTCTTCCACAGCCACCAGCGAAGACGAAGAGGACCCGCAAGAGAAGCCTTGCACCCGCCAGGCAACTACTCCGCCAGAAGATGTCCGCAACGACGAGGAGTTCAACGAGGGGTGATTATAAGTACCGATGAATGTCATGCCTGTAACCGAGAACTAGTAAAACTTGTTAGACATTAAGTCGATATCGCCGTTAGGAGACTGTAGAAAATACTGCCCGTTATTCACACGTTTCATAATTTAAGCTAGATAAGTCATAGTTTTAATTTCCCCACAGAGTTTATTATGGAAGAGCCAATCATCATTAGCGACAGCGACAGCGACGTAACACCGCCCGCCCCTCGAAGCCGTGACCCGAGACTGCGACCGGGCAGCCGGTATAGGCCCCCAAACTCGTCTCCGGTGGACTTACGAGTCGGCCCAAACTCCGGCCATACGCACGGGCCCGACGAAGCATCCTCCTCGTCAGAAGCCGAAGGGAGGTATAGCCCCCTACACCAGGCCTCGCCGAGGTATGCCCCACCCGAACCGTTTGCGCCAGAAGCCGAAGGGAGGTATAGCCCCCTACACCAGGCCTCGCCGAGGTATGCCCCACCCGAACCGTTTGCGCCAGAAGCCGAAGGGAGGTATAGCCCCCTACACCAGGCCTCGCCGAGGTATGCCCCACCCGAACCGTTTGCGCCAGAAGCCGAATGGAGGTATAGCCCCCTACACCAGGCCTCGCCGAGGTACGCGCCGCCGCAAGACTGGACCAGCCACCCTTCCGGGGATAACGGGAGAGTGGAGGATGTCGACGAATCCAGCGACGAAGAGATGAGGGAGGGCAGAGCAGAAGGACAGGAGGGCGCTAGGTCGGACCGGGAGCAGCCCAGTGACGACGAGGATGATGGACCAGACTGGGAAAACGCCTCCGACGACATGGAGGGGGCAGCCCATTACGTCTACGAGTACGAGGACCGGTACGGATTCCGCCAGAATCACTACGTCCAGCTGATGCGCCTACGGATGACCACCTATATCATCGAAACGCCATTCATGCCCACTCCTGATCCGATTGTGGAGTTTCCACCATCCCCGACCCGGCCCGCCATTGGACCGCCAGAGGAGATGGTCGTCGATCACGAACCAGCAGCGCCGACAGGCCCTGAAGAAACCATCCCGGAACCATATCGCGACGCCGGTGACATCGCTGACCCCCACGCTGAGCCGGACACTAGGCCTCCGCCGTTGGTGTGTGAATTTCCCACCAACGTGGACGGAGGATATCGTCCCCCAGCGAGCCGAAATGACAGTAACGATGAGCTTGCGAGCGGCAAGGCGATGCATTGGTCATCCGCCTCCAGTGAGTCCGAGGACGACGACGATGAGGCTCCCCGTTTCAGACGCCGGTCAAGGGCAAGCCGAGAATCGCCACACACCCCCACGACACCGACCGCCACGCCCATGGACCTGGACATCTCGCCAGGAACCCTCCGCCACGTCCTCGAAGAAGTTCCAGAAGATTTGGGGGAGTTAGTCCTGGAATATTTCGCCACGTTACCACAAGCGGATGGGGCGTCGCCTAACGCGACCCCGCCGCGAGCACCCTGGACGACACCGTCGCCAACCCAGCCATCACCGAGGCCGACCCCGCCACGCCGGCCACCAACGAACGCTACCCCATCAACCGCTACGACGTCTATGTCCCCGACAGCACACTACACTCTCAACGCCGCTGAGGGTGATGAAGGCATGGCCCCGGCTAACGGCCGCGTACCGGCTCCTCCACGCTGGAGCGTAAACACCCCGGACGGGATGCTCACCCAAGGGGTCATCGACCAGGTAGTGGCCCGCAGAGCGGCCCACATTACCAGGCGAACTCGCCTACGCATTTGCACGGAGGATGGAGTTTACTCCGCCACCTTGAAGCCAGACGACACCGTCATTATCATTTTTCACCCCCCGCCGAAGTAAGAGGGGGATGTGACGCCGCATTTTGGAGTTGTAGGCGCACAATTATTGTTATACCTAAATTAAGCTTAGATTTAAGTCCACTGAAGGATAAATAAGTTAAGTTCAAAACCCAACACTCTGTCTTATCTTTTTTTTAAGCGATAGGGCGATAGTTAGCCAGGGTCACACTAGCTGCAAGGTCATCGATTACCAATCGAATAGTCGTGACCGCTGTTAACTAACATTGGGACAGTGTTCACACACCCCCTGACACATATCGAATGGAACAATCGCCGATCGAATAGACCAATCGGCTTCGATAGGAGTTAGGGACCACGCGGATCGAGAGGAAAAGGGGTCTTGTGTTTCCGATCGTGCCAGCGAACAGACGTGTGCTCCGGGTAAGACTCTTGTACTAGGTATTCTCAACGGCAGAACGGGCAGTATTAGGGACACAGAAGACCCGCGATACCTGATCAAAACTTAATAAATTAACCCAGTGTACTAATGCTAAAGTGAAATTCTCCCGTGTTTGTATTTATTGCCCCACCGACCACTAACCGTAGTTTTGCATTATCGGCGGCCATTCCCTGGTAAGCAACTAACCGTAGTTTATCGGTGGTAATTCCCTGGTAAGCAACTAACCGTAGTTTTGCACTGGCAGTGGTTATTCCCTGGCCAGTGACTAACTTTATAGTGCACTGCCGGTGGACACCCCCGGCAAGTCCACTTCCCCAGCGCGCCCCCACCCCCCCTGCCAAATAACCGATCGTAGTTTGCGCGGACAGTGGTTATTCCCTGGCCGGCGGCGTCCCAGTAACCTAGGAATTAACTAATTGTAGTCCTCCTTAGCCGGTGGTCATTCCCCGAGAAGCGACTAACTTTAGGGTGTGCGGGCAGTGGTTGTTCCCTGGCCAGCCGCCGACTGTTACGTGCGCTACCGGTGGACATCCCTGGTTAGTTCCCGTTCGTCATTCTACGCTACCGGCGGACATTCCCCGGTAGATGGTAATCCCAGGTTCCGCCGACCAAATTTAGAGTCATTTCCTTCTGCTATTATCCAGCCACAGGTTCCCCTACCTTTTCTTTTACAAATTTCTTGTAAAGTTCCCTGGCCCCGGCTGAATGCAACCCTGGCCTAAGAACTTCGTTACACCGTGCAGTTGATGTTGCTGCTGCGCTGTTGCTGTTGCTGTTGCTGTTGCTGCTGCCGTTCGTACAACTGTCCAAGTGACAGCTGCCGCCGTGACTGTCAGCCAACCGCCCTGGTAAAAAAAAAAAGAAACAGCAGCCAGGCCAAAAACAACAGGGGCACAAAAAAACCAAAGGTGAAACGAAGTCAAGCACTTCGATTGGGAAAATGCCCTTCGGCAACCATTAAATATCGGTTTTATAAGAATAAAAAATGCAAATGCTTCTTAAACAATAAAAATCTACTTATATTGGATTTTTTCTTAACACTAAAAAAATTAAAAAAAAAAAAGTTTTTTGGTTAAAAAAAAAGGTGAAAAGGGTGACCTAAAACTGGATTTATTTTCTATTATTAAAAATTTGCGGGAAATTTATAAACAAAAAAGGATTTGTTTTTTTAAACCTTTTCCTTTTTAAATTTTTTTACAATTTCTTTAAGTTTTCAGGTTTTAAACTTTTTTAAAAAGGTTGTAACTAAATGGTTTATTTTAGGCTTGTTGTCTTTTGATAAAAGTAATTAATCTGCTGATTTACTCAAGGCATAACATTCCATTATCCGAATTTTTTAAATTTGGTGACCCCAATTCCTCAATATATATTTAATTTTTTCAAAATGCTTCCCAAAGCTAGATTTCTCTGTTTTATAAATGTTGTCTTTTGATAAAAGTAATCTCTATGCTGAGTTTCTGTAGGCCCAAGATCCCATTATGTGAATTATCTAGATTTGGTGACCACGATCCCTCAATATATATTTAAGTTTTTCAAATATTCAAAGAATTAATAATACAATCATGCTAGACTTTTTCCATAAATGTATAAAAATACTTCTACTACTGTAAAAGATTTTCCCAGCTGCTGGCTATAGGGAAAATAGCCGACACTCCGAAAGCGAACCACCAAACAACCTCTGCTCGATCTCTGGCTCTGCAGCAATGCGCAATCAGTTGCAACGCAATTTGATTTTGTCGCTTCATGGCTCATGCACCACTGCCACGCCCCCTCTTCTCCAGCGACCCCTTAACCCCTTGCCGCCCACAATTTTCCACCCATAAAGTGCACATGTCGCTTCATGTTCACAGTGACATTCATTCGCCGTCGCAGCGCTTTCTTTTCCACCAGCCATAAAAAGTTTCCGGCCAAAATTCGACCGCCCCTTTGGCCCCCCCTGCTGCCACGCCCCCTTCGTCTGGGCAGTGCAATTGTTTTACCTTTTAACCCCATAAACCCCCCTTTCGGAAGGGGGGTGTTGGAATTTTTTGGCAATTTATTTGACGGCTTCAAGTTGCCGACGTTGCTGCG